>CM017440.1:2991315-3132876 GCA_007726485.1 Eragrostis curvula | reverse complement strand
AAACCTGTACTTGAATCTGGCTGTGGAGACTGGATGAGGACCACCAGGCTTATGTAGTGCTTTTTGTCGTTGTCCTCCTCTCAAGTGTTTTGTTTGTTTCGATGAGCCTATTTTTGCCCACGTGACTGTTGATCGATCTCACTGAATTTGACAATCTGGCAAAGTGAAACAACTAGTAGTGATGTGGGAGAGGGGTAAAGCTCCTGCAAACTAGTGGACCGTAGTAATCATGACGGGTGGAACTGAATACACAAACAAACTTGCTTGGAAAAATGAAGCCATCTGCACTGCACTGCACAGCAGGACTAGCTATGGTGCGTTCATGTGTTCACCGATGAACTGGAGGTGGTGAAGCTTTCGAGACGATGAGCCATCATCAAACGGAGCTTGCAGTTGCAGCGCGTGTGACCGCCATGGTGCGGTCTCCAGGTTGACAGGGTTGAGAGGCGGGGTCAGTCAAGGGCTTCTAACGACGATCGACTTGGCTGCTCGCCGGTCGAACATTGCAGCAGCCGTTAATTCCTGACCATCATCAACTATTCCGGTCCGGTGGGCCAGAGACCGGTATGACGCGGCCGCGTGATGGCAGCAGGGGCGCGCCGCGGGTGGCCCGGCCCCACGAGCGCACGGCGAGCGCAGCACTCTCGCCTCCTCGCACGCGCCGTTCAAGGCTTGGCTCGCTGCCGGACGCTCCAGGTCTGGAAGATGACAGTGTCAGTGCGCGCACGGCGCCTGTCGGCTGGAAGCCCACGGCGAGCTCCGGCTGGTCGCGGCGGAGGCGGTTGTGGCGACCCCAGGAACGGTCCCTATTTCAAACAGCGACCAGCTCTAGGTGCGTAAGCGCTGTCGGATCGGGCTTCTGCGGCTCGGATTGAAGTTGAACGTCTTCCTCACGAGGCTTTGACCGCGGCCGGCGTCTGTCCGCTGCGAACAAAAGCAGAGGAGGGCCGCGCGCGCGCTCCCTTGTCGACAGCTATTACAGACGCTGGTGGCGCCTGGAGCGACCTGAGGAGGAAATGGAGCTCAACGATGCCCGTGACGTCACCCGTGTCCGCGACGTCAAGACGACAGCGCACGGCGGCCGAAACGCGCGCGGCTCTGTCTGTGCAACGTCGCCGCCGTGGTCGGGGCTCAGGACCGCAACGCCAAGTCAATGGGCGGCGCCGGACACGGCGCGTAGGGTCGGATACGCCGTCGAGACGGCTCGGGATTTCTTCCCGGTGCCATGAGGACTTGAGGACGATGAGGAGGCGTGGAGGGACGGCCATGGCAGGATGAATCGAGGAGCATGTCCGGGGTGGACGCCAGGACGCCGAGGCCGTTAGATGGGTAACTCTGGCGCGGATGGGCTATGCGATTTTACGGCGGCTTGCACGGCATGCGCGGCGGCGAGGGTAGTGCAGGTCGCCGGCGGCGGCGCGGCCTCGCCGGCAGCCGGGGCGACGGTCAGGATGGTTTGCGAAAGAACCACCGATTCGGATCCGGTATATTTACACAACACTCTTTGAATCGCGATTAATAGTCGCGATCCAAATATTTGCAATATACCCCTTAGTTTGCATTTAGCCCCATATTCCTTTCTAGGTTTCACAAATAGATCCTTGGCGCCGCCAGCCGCCGGTCGCCGCCGCCTCCGCCGTCCTTCCCGCCCTCCCCAATCGCCGAAATCTCGGTCCCCATCCGACCCACTCGTCCTTCCGTCTGTATATCTAGCACTGACTGACCAACAAGATCTCCCATCACCTGTTCCCCCATCTACGACTTGACGCCGGAGATGCTCGGCATTCGCCGGCGGCGGACCCGAGCGAGCAACCGCCGCAACTCAACTCTCACGGCTGATCAAGGCAGCGTGATCCGTGCCTCGCCTGTCAGCCTGTGTCGCCTCTCGAACAGCCGCGCTGCACCGCTGGGCTTGTTTGTTCTTTCACTGCTGTTTCAGACCTTGTCACCGGTTTTTGCCCAAAGAAATTTCTGCCTCTAAACCTGCTAATCTGCTAACAAACTTCAGTTGTACGTCTAAACCTGTACTTTAATCTGGCTGTGGAGACTGATGAGGACCACCCGGCTGAATGCCTGGATGTTCAGTTTAGTCTGACCGAGTGACAGATCAAGCTTATACAGAACAAATGGCAACTCTGTCTGGTTTGTGAAGGGAGAATTGTCAGACACGGACGAGTTGCAACTTCAGAGAAGCAGGCAAGCTGCATGTGTGGGTAGACATACAGAAAGACCGAAGTTTCTGCTCCAACCAACAGAGCCTGCAGGGAATATGAAGATGCATTACTCTTCAGACTGAAGTTTCTCGTTGTTCATTTCTTCTCTTGTGAACTGAAAATGAAGCATCTTGACAGGAATAAACTTTGATACTTATTGCTGCTACTTGAGAGTTCATGCTGAACATGCCGAAGATAAAGAGAGCTTAAGGAAAATTGAAAACTAGCAGTGAAATTTTCCCTTAAAAAATTGCTACAGAGTGAAAAAAAGAGGAGACAAAACTGATACTTTGTAGTCCTGATAAACCAAAACTGTCCGATGCTTACATGGTCCGTAAACTCGGACGCCGATAGTTTGGTCAGGTAGTTTCTCTGATTGTTATCTGTCATCTTGATTTGAAACTTTTGACATGCCTATTGTGCACCGATGACTGATTTGCTTACAACTGTCAATCGACCTCACCTGAATCTGACAACTAGTAATCTAGTAATCTGACTAAGAGAAACAATTAGCATTGTGAGAGGGTAAACTTTCTGCATACTACTTGACTGTTTTAATCGTGATGTGTGGGAGTGGGGCAAAAATTGCTTGGCCAAATGAAGCTGTCTGCACAGCAGGACCTACGGTCCGTTCATGAGTTCACCGATGAGTGACCTGGAGGTGGGATCTTTCCAATCCAGATGAGCCGTCAACAGAGGTTGCAGCTGCGCAGTCTCCAGGTTGAAGGGGGTGAGATGTCGTGTAAGTCCTGAACGCGCCGCGGGCCCGGGGGGCGAGTTTTATCCAGAGGTTGGTTGACAACTGAATGAGGACGACTCGACACTACGTACTCGGCACGTACGGGTTTCTGAACGGGGCAGCCATGACTTGCCTGCGCCGACACCGGCGGCTGGACATTGCGGAAGCCGTTCCGTTCCTGACCAGCATCATCTAATCGGTTCATGTGGCCGCGTGAAGGCAGAGTGTCGCGTGTCGACTCCTCCGAGCGCCCGTGCGGGGCATTAGGGTCGCGCCGCCGCACTTGTTCCACCGCGAGCTCCCAGCGCTGCTCGCTCAGATCAGATCGCCTCCTCGACGTCGGTGCACGCGCACGCGCCGTTCAAGGCTCGCTGATTGGAGGTAGAGGCAGCTGGCAGCAGGTCAGGTCATCCATGGAGGCTTGGCTGGCTGACGCTACGGACAAGCCCGAGGTCAGGAAGAGGGAGATGGCGGTGTGCGCACGGCGCCTCGTCGGCCGGAACACCCCGGAGCGAAAGGATGGAAGGTAGGTGCGGCTGGCGCCCCGGCGAACCGCGGCGGAGGTGGTTGTGGCGACCCCACCAGGGGTGGACGCGTCCAGCCCCTGGGTGCGTAAGCGCGGTCGGATCGGGCTTCTGCGGCTCGGATGAAGCGTCATCCTTGACGCGAACGGAGATTGCTCGAGGAAATGGGCTGGTCACCAGCGCCCGCACCCTGCACACGCGGCACAACCAAGCGTTGGCCCTTTCCATGCGACGCGACGCCAGCCGAGGTCGAGCACCGCCGCGACGCTGGTCAAGCGTCGGCCATGTCATGGCGCCGTCGGGGCAGGGCCGCCGCCTATACGCTACGGACGACGGACGGCGCAAGACAACGAACGCACAGCAGCCCGTCGAGATTTGGGTCGAGCTCAGCGAGGGAGGCGCGCACGACGGCGCGGCCGTTCGTTGTCAACAAGGCTCTCTCCGCTCAAGGCCTCAGCGGGGCCGCGCTGACGTGGACCTTCCCGGGGCCTAGGCGGCTTGATTTCTTGACACGACGACGGACGGAGCCACCCATCGGCTGTACGTACATGCTGCAGGCGCCAACTCACCCCGTGCCCGCGGTGTCGAACCGACCGCGCACGGCGGCTCTGTCTGCGCAACGTCGGCGGCCGTGGTCGTCGAGTCGAGCGGCGCCGTCCTCGAGACGGCGCGAGCGTGCCGGCCGGCCGGCCGGCGCCAATGAGGCATCATCTCGCGAGGCTTTCTTTCTTCACGGCGCTAGCGAAGGTCCTGGCCGTGGCGACATAATGTTTTAACACTACGATGAAGCAAGCACACTGTTTTAACGCTTCTCGACTCGTGCCATTTTCTTTTCCTTCACCTGTTATCACACGATATAATCAAACTCAGAATATTTGCTCTCTGACATTCGGAAAGATAGTACGATGCCACGACTCATTATGCCCTTTTCTGCTGAAAATAGTGGCCACTGGCATGGAGCCATGGAGGATGAGGCGCGTGGCCACTGCCCCACACTGAGTTACTTATTATAGCATTTTCATCAGAGTTGCTAAAATAAAATTGCTAATATTTTACGCTATCTCCGACAGTATATATGTACATACATACATACATAACTTGGTTGTTGTTGCAATAAGTTTTAGTACTACTGTTTGTGTTTCTTCACTATATATAGCTCCTGCGGTGGTCTACTCGGTCCACAAATTTGCCACAGCAACGCATGGCTTATGGCTGATCTGCTGCCTCGCTTATCTTGAAATTTGCCAAAGCAGTCAGTCGTATGACCTGTGTACCACCTATATTGGGTTGGAATAGATGGAGTCGAGAACAGGGTAAAAAGACAGGTACAAACACAGGTATTTTCAGGATGCACTGCCATCCGGCCGGCGTCTGAAAACAAAAGCCAGTTTAGTTATGGACGACTGTCAGCTTCGGTTCGTCCTACTGAGAGGACCCCTGTCTTAATTCCTTTGCTTGTTACCGTGTGATGCATCATGCATCTTAATTCCTCAAAACACACTCATCCGTACGTGACCGATAAAACGCCTGCTTGTTGTTGCAAGCAACCAGCTTGCTTGCACAAGATATAGGTGATGCGCGGGCATTGCCGGTCGAGCAGAAAGAGGTGTCCCGTGCCTCGAGCCGTCACGCACCACGGCACCAGTGCCATCGAACGCCGTGGAACAAAGGCTGGACGACGAAGAAATGAAGCGTCAATGTGAGCTACGACCGCGGTTTGACGGACGACGACTGCACGGGAACGCTGGCGGCCTAGTGTTGTCGAAGCTTCCCGCGCTGTTCACTACTACAAAATAGGTTTTTAGTGACCCAGGACTTTTTACAGTAGTGGCGGACGCCTCTTGATGCGTCACTACAAAAACGGATCCGGTACTGTAGCGCGTATAAGTGGCGGACGGGATGACGTCATCACTGCTATAGGAATTGGAGGGCTTAGCAAAGACGGACAAGATGACGTCAGTGTTGTTCGTCACTTAAACATGGGCAACCGCGGCAGACATACTAATGTCAGCAACGTTATTTTGCGGCGGACAAGGCCCGTCGTGGCCCATTGCAGCCCAAAATTGCGCGGGGTATAAATCTGGAACCCTAGCGCTCTCACTTCTCCTCAATTCTCAGATTCGCAGTCGCCCTCTCTCCCCTTCCCTTCCCTTCCCCACCGCATCGGGCATCGCCTCGCCGTCCTATCCCCTTCCCCCCGCCGCCACCGGCCCGCTGCCTCTTCTTCTCCCGTACACGCCGCCGCCGCCGCCCTTCTCTTCCCTCCTCCCTTCTCCACTTCCCCTCCAGCCAGGAACCCACGTCACGACGGCGGGGCAGGGTGGCGCCTCCCTCCATCTCCTCGACTCGCTGCCCTCCTGAAGGCCGCCGCCGCTCCCTTCCCCATGCGCGTGGCGGATCAGATCCCAGCGGGCGCGGCCAGATCTGCGCGCACACGCCACCACGAGGCAGGGCCCGTGCGGATCCGGCGAGGAGCGCACCGATCTGGCTTGGCGGCATCCTTGCGCGGCGCCGGCGGTTGCAGTGGCGTGCGTCGAGCGATCTAGGGTTCGGCGGCCTGCGGCATCATGGCGGGCCTCACGGCGACCACGGCGAACGGCGGGCGGCGAGGCAACCACGGCGAGCATCGTTGCAGTGACCACGACGAGCATCGCGGCGGCTCCCCTGGTGCGGTGACCGCGGCGGGCGTCGCGGCGGCTCCCCTAGTGCGCGACCACGGTAGAGGCGGGCCGGGAGTGTCGGTGGGAGGAGGAGAGAGCGCGCGAAGGTGGCCGTGGCCGCCTATGGCGGCGCTGCCGATCGGATTTGAAAGGGAAAGGAGGGGCACGACAGCGGGAGAGGTATGAAAATGTCCGCGCACAGGGTACTTGCATCTTCGCTCCAGGAGAGAGAAATTTAGGTAAGTTGCTAACAAAATTATGTATAGAAATGCATATAGCAGCACTGCTGGAGCATATTTTTGGTCGTTTTTAAATATTTTGATAATTTTTAGGTATACCAATCTATTTTAGCAATGCTGCCGGAGATGCTCTTAGGAGTGCTCACTATTTATAGAAACAAATATTTTTGATATTGCTAATAATTAAGATAGCATATAAAGATAGAGCAGCAATATATGTGTCAAAATCTTTGTGGCACATGTACACACTGCTTAGCGTTAATGATGAATAATCTTGGTATAAGTATACGTGCACGCCTTATAAAATGTGACGGATGGAGTATATGTCTAAAAATGAGAGGATAGATCGTTTGTATCAATATCATTTTCTCCATTGTAATTTATGTCTAGGTGCCATATATAAGATATAGTACTATATCTCAATTATGAATGTTCACTGCTCAGAAAAAAATATTTTTGATATTGCTAATACATCATATAAAGTTAGATCAATATTATATAATGATTTCACTATTCAGATATATCTACATCTTTTGGCTAGACACATGTCTGCTTGATGTACATAAATCAGTCAAGAAAGGGTAATGCACTCACCATATAATGGACATACCTTTCGATCAACAACGGCTCCAATCGTTTGTGATAACGAGGTACCATAACAGCCTGCATTGTGTAACAGCCTGCAGCACAGCTGTAAAAAGCTCAAATGATAAAAGCCATAATGTTAGTGTCTATCCTGATCCTTGCTGGACAATTTATATGGCAATTAAGAAGTAGATGATGATGCATCACGAGGTACCCACCTCCCCTCCCCCGTCCTCTCCCTCCCTCTCTCTATCTCTTTGCCATCTAGAATGAAAATTAGCTTTTCTTTCATTGTGGTTCTTTGGTCTTGAGGTTGATAACAACGATATTTCAGATCCAGATACGTAATGTTAGACACCCATATGCAAAAATGAATGCATCCGGGAAATTTATGTTGATGATGATTGCATGATTTTTTTTCCCCTTTCAATCTCCGTTGTTTATGGCAAAAAAATAAACTGCAAGTGACAACTATATATGTATATGTGACAAGTAGTTATAAATAAAGAGAAATTGTAATGTTTCTAATGAATAAAGCATGGACATTTGATAATTTCAATCTCTGCATAAAAAACTCTTAGTTTGGGGGCTCAAGTTAAATAAAAATATTTACTCCAAAATAGCTAAATATAAATAAAACGAAAACCTGGATCATATACAATGGGGAAAAATATGCAAGGAAAAGGGATGAGGGCGCGTGTGGCCACTGGCGCAGTGAGAACAAGTGTTGACCGTTGACTGCTCTCCACTCCAAAACGCGCTCACGACGGCTTCGCTTCGCTACTGCTTTCCACAATTCCTCCGCCGACCAGACACGAAAACAGCGCCCGTGAGACGGAGGAGAAAACCCCACCCGGAGTTCGCGATGGCCGCCGCCGCCGCCGCCGCCGCCACGGTTTTCCTGGAGACGAGCCTCGGGACCCGCCTCGTCGTCTCCTTCCCGGCCTCCGCCACCACCGTTGCCGACCTCAAGCGTACGTGTTCCCCTCCTCTGTCCCCCAGCTCGAAAGAAAAGAAAAATCCGTGTTTTTCCCCATTTCTTCGCTTTATTGCCGAGTTCCCCTCGCAATCGCTCTCCTTTTCCTCCGGATTCGTCCTTTAATTTTGCGCGAAATGGTGGGCACAAACTGGAACCCTAAACCCCCAATTTTGACAGGCCGAGTGAGCGCCGAGCATGTCGCGTGTTTCCCCCAAATCGGGCCGATCGCCGTCAAATCCCTTCAGGTACGGTGTTGGAACGGCAATGGGGGTTGTAAAGAACCAATCTTTACCCATCAATTTCGTGTTGTCTGGTTGAATCGACGGGTCACCGCCGGCTTTTTTGGTTTTTGGCAGGTCAAGTACGATGGCGCTCTGTTCTATCTCACCGATTCCATGGCCGTGGACAGTGCTTTCCGTTGGGTTAAGGGGCCCTGGCAACTCCGGGCTGAGGCTCATGAGCTTCAGTCTCACCGGCTTGCTCGTGAGGATGCAGATGGGGGAAGTGGTGATTCTGAACAAAATGCAGGCAATCATGTCGCCAGGGCCTCCACACAGAATACATCTTCTCCTGCTTCGTCTCAAGGAGGTGGCAATCTTGCTGTTGGTGATGGAGTCAGTGGCCACCGATTGTTGAAGAACCAGCTGGATGAACCTCATGATGGTGTCGAGTGTGCTTCTGATCAGCTCAAAAGTGAAGATACAGCGCCTCAAGAAAGTTCAGATCTTTATTTAGCCGCAGGTGGCAGTGATACCCCAGCAATGGAGCAGCAGGACCAATCGTACGATGGTGTCGAACATGCCTCAGTGCAGGGCAGATATGGAAATGTAAAGAAGACCATGCTTATGGGAAGTTCAGACTTTTATGTTGCTGCAGTTGGTAGTGACAACCCAGTGGACCTACAGAACAAATCGCGCGAAGGAGTTAAACATGCTTCGGGTCAGCACAAAGATGGAAATGTAATGACCATGCTTCAAGAAAGCTCTGATCTTGTAGCGGCAGGTGAAAATGACACCAGAGCAAAGAACCAGCTGGACAAGTCCCATGAAGATGTTGAACATGCCTCGAGTCTGTGTGAAAACGGCAATGCAAAGACTCTGCTTCAAGAAAGTTCAGATCTTGGTGTTGCAGCAGGTGTAGGTGAGACCCCATCAATGAATCAGCAGGAAGATTCTTATGAAGGTGTTAAACATGCTTTGGGACAGCAAAAAAAGGAAAATGTAGAGGCCATGCTTCAGGAAAAATCAGAGAATGATGTAGCAGCAGGGGAAAGTGAAACCTCACCAATGAACCAGCTGGACAAATCTTGCGAAGGTGTTAAACATGCCTCATGGCAGCATGAAGATGGAAATGTAATTATCATTCTTGATGAAAGTTCAGATTCTGATGTTGCAGGAAGTGAAAGTGAGACCCTACCAGTGAATCAGCTGGGTACATCTCACGAAGATGTAAGACATGCCTCAGGACAGCGCGAAGATGAAGCTGTAAACATCATGCTTCAGAAAAGATCAGATCTTGATGAATTGGCAGCAGACAAAGACAATGGTCCTATGCAGGGTCAACAAAAAGATGCCGTTGCAGAACCAACAGGGGCGAAATGCTTTAGAAAGGAGGATAAGAATGATGAAAACACCATTGCAAACTGTGATGCCAATATTTCCTCTCTTGCTAGCTCCAAAGTTACTAAACTGGCAGAGGAAAAGAGCAGTAGAATTGAGCAAGAAAATTTGAACAGTTCACATGGTATGGGGGAAAAGCCCTCTCTTAGCCAGAAGGAACCATGGACATCTGATGTTTGCAATGGTGAAAGCAGCAACAATGGATCAGATATTCCACTTTTAATTGGGTCAATGGGCAGAGATAACTCTTCAAATGGAGAAATGAAGGCACATAGAGGTGATGAGGAGGAACCATGGATGGCTGGGTTGTGTTCTGGTGAAACCAGCTTCAAACGAACAAACGATCCACGTTGTACCAGGTCCATGAAAAAAGGTAAAAAGAGGCCAGCCTCCAGTGACCAGTTTCTCGAGAAGCGAAAACATGAAGGGGCCACATCAACCGTGAGCACTGAACAAGAGACCGTGAGCACAGAACAAAAGACAAGCTTCAAAAGAAGACAAAATGTTGTCACTGTGCGCAAAGTGTCTATGAGCAGGGCAGCAAAGATATTTGGTTTCAGGTAAATCTGCTGTTACCTTGATGTACCATGTTCTTATTATGTCTATTTATGATTTGCTCAAGAAGAGTAAAATGTTGTTCTCTTAAATTGTTGTGTCTCTGCCCATAAACAATCTTAAAAATAAGCTAGAGATTTTTTTTTAAAAAAAATGTAAACAGGGTGACCATGCAGATACATATTCATTTCAGTTTTCTTTCCCCAATTTGAAAGTCCTCAAATGCTCCAAAATTTATTATGCGTGGACCGTGGTACTATAGTTTTTAACATCAATACGGGTTTCCAAATCAATGATCTGATTGGCCTGTTTATTGTAGTTTCAAACTCGGTTCCAAGTGTGCTACATAGCTTCACAAACACGGAATGTTATATTCATATTTGTCTATTTTATAGTTGCACGGTTAAACCACACGGGTGAACTTTTCAGCACAACTGTGAATGAATCGTGTGTTAAGAGAAGTGTACAAAGAGCTGGGAAGAGTGAATGCTCTGGTGGAAAATTCATTCAATTGTTTGCTAATATGTGCGGAATAGTATATCAAAACTTTAATCAGTATTTCGGAAAATTCGGTACAATTAGTTTGGGAACACTTCAAAACTGCCAGGTAAGCAATCGAAAAACTTTCATTATGAGGTAATGTATATTCTGTTTCTGTGGGCCTTATAGTTTTCATACAGCTGCTAGACATAAATAGTTAGGAAATACAGCCTCGTCTATAATGTGAACTCCCTTCAAGAGTGAGATGCTGCTTAGCAAATAACTGCTGTGAAAGCTGATGATATTATGCATAAATTGTTTTTTATGATATTGCTCAAGCTGCCGCAGCAGAAGCAACTTTGAAAGCTCAGCAAGAGATAGAGAAGATTGAATATGGGCTGGAGGAACGGGATGATCATGAGATCTTGACGTTACTGATGTGTGCATTTTTGTTTTATGTCCAAGTTTCGGAAATATTCTAATGAGTTGTGTCTTGCTCCCTACAGGTGTTAAAATGGGCTTGCCCGGACTGTTTGCACAAGATCGTGTGACTGAAGAAGCAGCAGAAAAGAGAGAAGGAAATGATACCAAGGAGCTTAATAGCCTCTAGCCATTTTGTAGTTGTCCGCACAGTGAACTCGTGATCTAGTGCTTTCGGTCTTAAGGGTATCTATTGCAGTTTCAGATGAACCTCTGACTATGGTCATTCAATAGCATCGTTTCTACAAGATGCTCAGCATGGTTGAATAGCACTAGCAGTGCATGATGCAATTCATACAAGCTATACCGCTGTCCTGTTTTATGGGTTGTCTGTTTTTTCCCTTGAACTTCAGTTTCTCCTAGAATATTAGAGCAGTTGATCCGAAATTGATCTGTGGCTGCAAATTCTCAGCAACTATGTGTATTTTTCATTGAATGCTGCCGTGTGTTATTCTTGGGTCAGCTTTTGATTTAAACTTTAGATGGTCGTTTTGCAGGCAGTATTGTGCATGATGCAATTCATACAAGCTATGTATTCCTTACTCTGGTTGTACTTATCGGCTTATTTTATCGCTGTCCTGTTTCATGGGTTGTCCTGTTTTATCGCTTTTCTGAAATTGATCTGTGCCTGTAAATTCTCAGCAACTTTCTGCATTTTTTCACTGAATGCTGTAGCGTGTTATTTTTTGGGTCAGCGTTTGGTTTAAACTTTAGATGGACGTTTTGCAGGCAGCATTGTGAGTTATAGGTTTGTCAAAGTGCTGCTAATGGAAGTGGTCATGCTGTACAAGTCGAAGGCTGCTGCTCTGCTCAGGTAGGCAAACATCAGGTGTACTTCATATCACACCTTTTTCCCCTGGCGTAAAGGAGGAATCGACAACAGATGACGGGCGGTCCAGACTACATACAGCATTGGGTGTGTTTTCTTTTAAATCGTGGCCAGTTTTGGTTGAACTGAGGCCCTTAGAGCTGCTAATGTATTTCCCCATATTATGAAGTCTGAAAAACGTAAAGAAAAACTTTCCTCTGTGTGTTAGGATGCGGCGGCTCTCCGGCGAGCGAGCCAGTGGAGCCGGCGTCCTCGACAGCGGTTTGCGTCATGTCTGCAGTGCAATGCCTGCCCGCCAGCACCCGGAAATTTCCTTCGTCTACAGATGTGCAAGCGTGACCTCAGGGCTTCTAGGCGAAGAGGTCACGCCACGGTGACGCGAGAGACGGCCGGCGTGAAGCGCCGCTCCGGCGGCGAGCCGCGGCGGGAGAGCGGGAAGCACTTCCGGGTGGTAATGTCGGTATGTGAGAGGAGCGCAGCCGCATCTGGGCGTGCGGGTGAGCAGAGGCGAGAGCGGGCTTCACCTGCGGCGTGGATGGCCAACCCGATTTGCCAAAGTAACCCCTGGAATGGAAGCCGAGACGAATTTTGTAAAAAACACCCCCAGTATAGTCGCGATCCAAATATTTACAAAAACACCCCTACTGCGATCCAAATATTTGTAAATGACCCCCTGGTTCGGACTCCCGACCGTTCCCCATTCGCCGCCACCGCCGCCGCCGTTCTGCCCTCCCTCCTCCGCCGCACTCCGGAGCGCAGATCCCTGTCCCACCCACCATCGCCGCGTCTGGTCCGAGGGAGAAGCCGGCATGACGCGGCATTGATCTTCTCGCTCCGCGATGCGTCAGGAAGTGAAGGGAACGGCTTGTTCTGCTTCGCGTTCGCGTCGCGCGATTTGGAGGAGTGATGGCGGGGGGAAGAGCTCGCCGGCAAGTAAGGTACCCGTTAGCCACTGCGGTCTCCCCTTCGGGTGACCTCCTTCCCTTGCGCGGCGCGAGGGATTGCGGGTATCCGCGACATGGCTCCCTGGGGCAAGCAATCGCTGATGTGCCGGACCGGACCAGAGCCTTCCTTCCTTTCCCTCCATTGGGGCCACAAGAGAAGTAAATAAAATGAAGAAAAGAAGGTTCTTTGCTCTGTGCCGTGCGGATGGCGGACTGGTGATTCCTTCTACTTCCTTTTGCTAAAGCTAGATCAAATTCTTTCATTCTTTACTGCCTGAGAGATACAGAGTGGCATGTATTGGGGTTAAAGCATGTACTCTTGGCCCTCAGGTTGAAGCTTCATTGTCCACAGAATGATGGATTAATGTTGTTGTTGGAGCACCTTTGCGTGTCATCCAGCGATTCTTCGCTCCATCAAACCTTTGGCCTCCCAAAGGCCCAGACGAACCCTTCTTCCGTTTCCCTCCCTACCGACGAGAGGCCGCCACGCACAGAGAAGGACATACAGTCATACAGTGAGGGGTGCAGTTTGAGAGGTTGGATAAGAACGCTTGCATCGGGTCATCGTGGTTTGTGAGAATAGGTGCATTTCTCGATCTCCAGCTACCTTTTTTTTAATTCCTATTAGGATGCGTTTCATTTGGTTCCAGTGTGTTAATTTTGTTGTCTTGTTTGTAGGCATATATTGTTCCTGGTGCTTCAGTGGGAAACTTTCCATAACGACCGGTGTGAATTGTAACATACTGCCTCTGACTGCTGCTTCAAATAAGCTTCTGCACTATTTGCGTCGTTCTATACATTGGAGACAAGAGTTCCTGTTTCTCTATTCTGATAGGTGCATAGCTTCTTGACTACATTGATTCAGTCAGTCAATACAGTTGCTCTTTTTTCCTGCTGAGATCAAACACCATTTTTCCCTCGTGGATTGAACATCTCCGATTTCATCCATCTTTTCTTTCTTTTTGCCACAGAGTAACCATGGTTCTTTCATGGCAATGAACTCATCATACTGTCAGTCATCACTGGAATTTTTGTGAATCGATTCACCTTCATTCCTCCTTTCTTTTCTTTTCAGGTTGGGAGGATTGGGGCGGCATTAAAAAGTGAGTACACTTGGTCCATAAGATCAAAGTTGCATCTGATGAAGGATCGATTGTTGGTCCATAAGATCAAAGATAACAAACCCTTCTTCCATTTCCATTCTCTTTACTGTCGAGAAGCAAGCACGCTCAGAAGAGATACGGTAATACAGCGAGAAGACGTGGTGAGGTGTCTGTGACTCATAACAAGAGGTGTGTTTTCTCGACTGCTGGCTTACCTATTTTTTTTCGTCGCATGTGTTGATTCATTTAAGTGTCAAATTTGTTCACAGGCATGTATCAGTTGTTCTCTGTGCCTCAGTGGGAATGCACTCATAATGGTGACCAGTGTGAATTCTTCCTAACTTACGACCTCTGAGTGCTTCTTGAACATTACTCATCTGCTCCTTCTTCTGCATTCAAGGAATAAAAAGGTCTTCTTCTGCCTCAACGCTGCATTTCAGAATGATGGATTGTTGTTGTTGAAGCAGCTTTGCGTGTTATACAGCGATTCTTTGCCCCATAAAAACCTTTTGCACCCCCAGTGGCCCAAATACTAGTAGCAAACCCCTCTTCCATTCCTGTTGTCCTTCCCAACCGACGAGAAGCCACCACCTACATAGGAGAGAAACATTCATATAGTTAGGCGATGCAGTTAGGAAGGTTGGCTTAGAACATTCGCATCATTCAGCGTGGTTTGTGATAAGAGGTACATTTCCTCAATCCACAGCTTAGCTTATTTGTTTCGTAGGATGTGTTTCATGTGTTCAAGTATCACATTGTGTTGCATTTCTTGAAGGCATATATTGTTCTCGGTGCTTCAATGGGAAATTTTCCATAAGGACTGGTGAATTGTAACATACTGCCTCTGACTGCTGCTTGAAATAATCGTGTGCACTATTTGCATCATTCTATACATTGGAGAAGACGGAAACCTCTGAAACTTCATCGCTGGCTTGTTATAAAAGTTAACTATAACTGAATTTTTTTTTGCTGCAACCTCTTTATTATTTCAACTTCTGATGGAAAGGGAGGGAGGGAGCAAACTCACACTTTCACAATTTTACCAAACTCCTTTTCCTAATCTATTTCTTACTCTAGATCTGAATTTTTTTTTCTCAAACACGCAGGAGAGTTGCGTATCATTTATTAATAGAATAAGGTAGTACAACGCGCACACGCCCACATCCACACTAAATTGTTACATTCATGGCATTTACTCATCAAACAACCGGACCTGAAGGCCGGTGGACTAAATAGCTCCAGCAGCAACATGACCGGTCAGCAAGGAAATACCCTTAGCTCCGGTGATGCTCCAAAGCCGGGCCTTTTCTCCTGCCATCGATCAAGTTGTAGAGAAACCTGGTGAAGCGCCATTGAACACACAATCATTTCTGTGCCGCCACAACGTCCGAGCGCCCTGTATGATGAGGGAATCAAAACCTTTCTTCAACTGATGAAGTGGCTTGGCACCACCATTCCTCAAAGCTAGTGTCAGAGGGCTGAGGTGACAGGCTGCCAAGACCCACTCACTGCAGAGAAAGGATCCAGAACCGCCGAGCAAATACACATGAAGAGAGGAGATGGTTGATTGTTTCCTCTTCTTGATCACATAAGGGACAATGATCTGGATGTGGGAGGTTCCTTCTTGCCAGTCTATCCGCTGTCCAGTTCTGAAAACAAACTCTAAGAATCCAAACTTTCCTAATCTAGATAGATGGAAAGGGTACACCTGTAGCCTATCTCTGCCACCCTACTGGTGGTGCTGCAAGAGGGTTGCCGCTGCCGGGTTGGGCTGGGTCGGATCAACTGAACCTTAAGTCACATGTCTTACTATTTTCCTATCTTGAGTTTGAAATTATTTTTACGTCTGGCCCTTCTAATTTTTATCCACTTCATTCCTGCAGAGGAGACCAATACTCATGATTCTTTCATGGTGATGAAATCGTCATATCTATCTCTATCCTTTTCATCATGGTAAATTGCTTCAAGTGAACATTCTCCATCACCCTGCTTTGCAATTGGTTAATCAACAGAGGCAATCTGCTGCTTCGGGTGGTGCATTCTACAACTTCTTTGGATGTAATCACAACGAGGATCATATTGTATGAGACCTTTGATTCAAGTCAAGGTTTGTTCTCTTGGAATCTCCGAGCTTGGTCAGTATGTTTTCATGGCTTCTATGCATAACTTTTAAGGAATTTTTTAGAAAGACCTAGAAGATAACTTTTAAGGATTTTTTTGAATGACCTGGAACATTGTCGGCATTATATTACATGGCACTGGAGTGCCCAACACCAAGTCAGATTAGAACTGACTGATCCAGCCCAACATAAAATGCTAGAGACTACTCGCTACTTTACATTTGTAATCCTATGTTTTGTGAAGGTTTTAAGGAATTATTTACTGTTAGGGGTGTAGAAGATGAATGAGACAAAGAAGCACCATAGCTGGATGAATTAATTAACTATATCTTTAGTAAACAAATATTGATAATGGAATAGTAGTGCCGTAAGCAGAATGCTAATTAACTTTCCAGTTGCGTCCTGATCAAGGACAGGTCAGCATATAGAACTATAGTGAATTTGAAATTGCGAACAAAAGAATTTAAGGAGTAACTTATTCACGACATGCACGTTCTAGAGTTCTAAGGTGCCTGCTACCCGTTGAGATTCAGATCTGATCCTGTTACTTATTGTCTTTTTTTTATGTGATTCTTTTTGAGCTACTCTTTTTTTATGTAATTATTTTTGAGCTCCTCTTGATCGTGTTCATGAGCTGGAATGTTGGGGTTTCTGCTCCTCTCAAAACTTGACCCGTTTTTCCCTTCCAAAGCTAGAGTCTTAGTAATAGTAGTACCTTAAGGTATAGTCACCTAATTGATATTAATATCTACTTCCATACAAAAATTCTAGTTTCGTTTAATAATAAGGTGCCCAAATTGGATTCCATTGATATTCACTGTGAATCCATAATTGAAATTCCATGCTATCATCATGTCAATCAATTCAAAATGCAAGTGAAATATCAGTAGTGGAAGCTGCGTGAATATCTTTTACAGAAATTGAATTTAGTTAGCCTTCTTTCATTTTTTTTTGGGACCAATTTAACATGTGTATTCTTTACTTTCCAGCCCGAGACTTCTTCATTCCCCCAATATATTGAGTGGTATTCTTGATCAATCTCCCGGGTGTTGTTTGATGGCAACTATACTTTCATCTTTAGTCGGATCATTCGCTAATAAGTTGCAAGCTATCATCACAGAGGAGGCAATATTAATATTAGGAGTAAAAGAAGAGCTCATAGAACTGCAGCGAAGAATGGATCAAATACAACACTTTCTTATTGATGCTGAGGGAAGGAGCATAAAAGAATCAGCTGTTAACAATTGGCTTGGTCAGCTAAGAGATGCTATGTACGATGCTGATGATATAATTGACATGGCCAGGTTCAAAGGAAACAAATTGTTGCCTGATCATGATTCAACATTATCAAGCAAACAAAATAAATGTAGTTGGCTTTCACTTTCATCTTGCTTTTCTAATCTATGGACACGTCATGAGATTGCTGTTAAGATTAGAAGTCTCAACAAAAGAATAGAGGGCATTTCAAAAGATAATGTATTTCTATCACTTGCAAATTCAGAATCAAATGCAAGAGGTTCACAATCAACAAGGAGAAAAAGTTCCTACCTTGTCGAACCCAACCTTGTGGGAAAGGAGATCATATATGCTTGCAGAAAAGTAGTAGAGTTGGTGCTTGCAAATAAAGAAAATAAGTCTTACAAGGCAGCTATCGTTGGAACAGGGGGAGTCGGTAAGACAACACTGGCTCAGAAAATATACAATGATAAAAAAATAAAAGGGACCTTCGAAAAGCATCAGCCATTAAAGATAAGAGCTTTTTCCTAGTGTTGGATGATGTCTGGCAGTCTGACACATGGACAGAACTCCTGAGAACTCCATTGCAATCTGCATCAACAGGGATAATCCTAGTGACTACTCGAAATGACATTGTTGCTATGGAAATTGGGGTGGATTATACGCATCGAGTTGACTTAATGTCAGTGGATGTTGGATGGGAGTTACTATGGAAGAGTATGAACATCAAGGAAGAGAAAGAAGTGCAGAATCTACGGGGTGTAGGGATTGAGATTGTTCAGAAATGTGGTGGTCTCCCTCTTGGGATCAAGCTTATTGCTAGAGTTTTATTAAGCAAAGATCAAACAGAGAATGAATGGAAGAAAGTTTTAAGAAAAGATGCTTGGTCCATGAGCAGCCTTCCAAGTGAAATAAAAGGTGCTTTATATTTAAGCTACGAAGAGTTACCACACCATTTGAAGCAGTGTTTTTTGTACTGTGCTTTGTATCCTGAAGATGAAGATATACTTCGTGAAGACATTGTGAGGTTGTGGGTGGCTGAAGGGTTTATAGATGAGAAAGATGGTCAACTACTAGAAGATACAGCAGAAGAATACTACTATGAGTTGATCTCTCGGAACCTCCTCCAGCCAGACATTAGTTATGTTGACCATAGTCGATGCAAAATGCATGATCTACTAAGGCAGCTTGCTTGTTATTTGTCCAAAGAAGAATGTTTTATCGGCGACCCAGAATCAATAGGGAGTAATATTCTGACTAAAATTCGACGTATTTTGGTTCTCACTAAGAAGGACATGGTGGTGTTACCTAGCATGGATAAGGAGAAATATAAACTGAGAACTTGGAGATCTTCATATGACAAGTCACTGAGAGTTGATAATGCAATATTTACCAAGCTTACATATATTCGAGTTTTGGATCTAACAGGTTCAGTTTTCCAAAGTATTCCTTATTGTATTGGAAGTTTGATCCATTTACGGTTACTTGATCTTGATCGGACTGACATATCTGATCTTCCAGAGTCCATTGGTCGCCTCATAAACCTTCAGATATTGAATTTGAATCGTTGTGATGCTTTGCATAGTCTTCCTTCAGGAATCACTCGGCTGAGCAACTTAAGATGCCTTGGCCTTTCTGAAACACCAATAAATAAGGTTCCAAAAGGTATAGGCAGGTTGAACTTCCTAAGTGATTTAGGCGGATATCCGGTTGGTGGTGACAGTGACAACAATGCTAAGATGCAAGATGGATGGAACCTGGAAGAGCTGGGTACCCTTTTGCAGCTGTGGAAGCTTGAGTTGTTTAAATTGGAAAGAGCAACTCATTGCAATTCAGATTCATTGCTAATGGACAAAAAACATCTCAAAAAATTAGAGCTAAGTTGCACTAAACGTACAGATGAAGATGAAGCATATTTTGAAGAAGATGCAATCAGTATTGGGAAGATTTTTGAGATGTTGATACCTCCGGACAACCTTGAGGAGCTAAATATTTATGATTTCTTTGGCCGGAGGTTCCCCACCTGGCTAGGTACTACTACTAATTTGTCTTGTGTGAAATACTTGAACCTCAATAATTGCAAATGTGTTGTGTATCTTCCTCCAATCGGGCAGCTAGCCAACTTGAAATACCTAAAAATCATGGGAGCAATTTCAGTTACCAAGATTGGACCCGAATTTATCGGCTGCGGGGTGGGTAATTCTGGATCTACAGGGGCAGTAGCTTTCCCCAAGCTTGAATTTTTGATCATCGAGGATATGCCCAACTGGGAGGAGTGGACCATTGTTGTCGAAGAAGAAGAAGCAACATCAGCTTGCGGTAAGGACAGAGGAGAGGATTGTTCTGCTACAAAGCAAAAAGGGGAAGTCCCACCTCCAAGGATGCGGGTTCTGCCATGCTTGAAGGTGGTGAACCTTAGTTGCTGCCCCAAGCTGAGAGCTCTCCCAGGGCAGCTTGGACAGGAGGCCACAAGCTTGAAGGAGCTCCAATTAAGAGATGTGCACAGCCTTAAGGTGGTGGAGGACTTTCCGTTCCTCTCAAAGGTCCTTGCAATAATAGACTGTGAAGGCCTAGAGAGGGTCTCAAATCTTCCTCAAGTGAGAGAGCTGTATGTGCAGCTGTGTCCAAACTTGAGGTGTGTTGAGAGGTTGGACAACCTGCAGCAGCTGTTTCTGACAGAGGATATGGAAGAGGTATCCTCGCTATGGGTACCTGAGCTTGAAGAGCAGCACAAGCAACTTCACGTAGAAGACTTAGATGTCTACACTTGGTAATGATGATGGTGCAGCTTTCCAATCAGGTGGATATAAGAAGATGCAAGGTATGTTATTTTCTGCTTTGAATCGTGTTACATATTACTATTGACTCTGCTTTCCATCCGTGCTCTGATTCGTTTTCATAGACCACTCACTAGCTAATATATACTCTTGCTCTACAAAGGACACTATCTCAAGGATGGACGTGACTGGTGCTCGATCTTTTACATATCCATCCATCTGGTATTGGGCAGGCTACAAATACAATTCGTTGTATGCATCCCAAGATTGGAGACAATGACGCATGAGAGCGTTGATCACAGCTGCATATATGGTGTTTTAGGTGTCTTGCTTTTCTCATCTACATACTAGCTGATTAAAAGTGTGCTACTTGGGCTTCTTGCCTCTCTGTGTTGTGCAGCATGTAATGATGTCGCCTTAATTCCGTGTACGTGGTTTGTGAATTTGTACTGCCAAGAACTATGTTTGTTGTTTGGCTTCCTGTCATTTTAAAGTGAGCTCGTGCGTGTTTCTTCTACTGAAACTGAAGGAGCATTTCTGCACACGGTTCTTCACTGTCGTCTGCCTCTGGTCTGGTTCACTTCGCTGATCCATCCAAAGGCCACACACCATCGTGAAAAGCTCAGCCTCTAGCTATGTTTTTTTTTTTTTCATGTACGATTGTTGAATGCAAGCATAAACCAAATGGTATTGTGAGCTACTTAATTTATCTTGCAGTACTGAATGAGGAAGCCATGTGAATACTGAATTTGCTGATGCAAAGGCCAAACGCGATGGCTATTGTGAAAACTGAACTGCAGCTGGGTCTCCTGAAATTGACACAGAGGTGGACATCAGTGCTACGGGTGGCTGCCCTATATAGTCTATCAAAGACTCGCAGAGAGGACACCAGCTGCAGGACAGCGAACCAAACAAAGGATACTACACTGAATAGATTGAGGCGGAAACAGCCTGACCTGCTCTAAGAGGCTCTGAGCAAGGCGGCGTACACGCCGGTGCCGCCGAGCTCCCGACGCTCTGCAGGTATCTTGCACACCATTCCTCCACCAGACGCTCCCAACCATGGAGAGCTCCCTGTCGAGCAGACGCAATTCGGAAACGGTGCCATTCCTCCGCAAAGTATCGTGAACTATCGATGCCCGGGGCGTCATGATGTACGCGTTCGTGTTCAGTATCGAGGTTCAGTAATGGCCCGCCGTCTGACGCCGGCGGCAGGGGCACGAGGGAAGTGTATGCGGCAATCTTGGAATGTCTCTGCTTCGGGCGTCGAGAGTCGAGCTCTGCGGTCGCGCCATGCTTGTCGGCCCTCCTCCGCCGTGCGGCTCCGACCCTGAACAGGGCTGTTCCGTGGCTAACACGGAGGCACCGCACGACTGAGCTATATAGCTGCTCCTGATGGAAACAGTGGCGGGGAGTCTGCCACCGTCGTCGAGCTCCGCGGCAGCTGCGCCATGGTCGCTCGTCCGGCGTCCAGGCCTTGGACATCCGTCCTCTGCCTCGCGTCGCGCGGGAGCCAACGACCAAGTCCATGTGTCATTACGGCAGATCTGAGCCGCACGTGCTCGATCGGACGCCCTACAGGTACCCAAAGGGTGGTCGCTGCCTGCACAGCGAGCTCCTCTGCTTCGCGTCTGGCCTGTTGCCTCCATGGCTTGGCACCTCGCCCGCGGATAACGACGACGTCCGTCACCGCGGAGAGCTCCCCCGTCAAGCATATGGTGCCGCCGCGCGTCCGCAACAAAAAGTGAAGAACGACGGAAACCGATGGCTATCCTGGCCTGCGAACTCCATGCCACCTGTTTCCGACCGAACGGCCGGCCTCTGTTTTCGCCAGAGCACCGCGCCGCGTTCCCGACGCTACTCGCCGTCATCAGGACGGATATGGTGAGACACATGCTGCAGGACATGCGGTGATATCACAGAGCCGTGCTGCCCCATCACAGAACGGCGCTAGCACGAGGCGCGCGCGGCCTTGGACTGGAGGCCTCTGTTCAAACGCGTCAGCAGACAAACATGACCAGCGTAATAAGCGAGGTCGCCATGGCGTCCCTAACGGCGTCGACGTCGCAGCTGTACGTTGTTGATGTTCTTCTAGAACGCGTGCGTGCGTTCGTTGACATGGCTCTGTTCAAGGCGGCGAGCGGACGAAGCGGCGGCACGAACGTTTTGGATTGTGCACGATCCCTGCACACAATAAAGGAAAGCTCTCCCAGCTTCTATGAGCTTGATCCACGGTCCTGTGGCGCTCTGGCTCTTGCAATCGTAGTATCGTGTTAGAGCATCTCCAGCAGAACATTTAAAATGAATACCAAAACTTAAAAACTATCAAAACAGTAAAAAAATTACTCCAACAGAGTATTTAAATAGAAATCTCTCCTCAACTCATATTTGCGCTTTCAATCGGTGGAAACCCAAAACCTGAGATTGCACGCGGGAACCGCCCAACTACCGCGCGGGACATTTCACCGCCCCCAAATCCCCCACCCGCCGTCGATTCCTCCACCCGCCGCCTCAAATCCGGCGACCCGCCGTCGCGTCGTCCCTTCCCCGCCTCAAGTCCCAACGTCGTACGCCTCCAAGGGACGCTGCGTTGCCGCATCCTCCACCCGCCATCGCGTATCCGGCCACCGGATCCCCATCGCCGCCCACTGGATCCCGGCGAAGGGCCTCAAGACCAGGCTGCGCGCCATCGCCTCCCTCCCCGTCCTGTGCGCCGGCACCTGCCTCTTTGTCTTTTGCGCCATCGAGCTCCCGGTCCGCTGTGCCAGCCATCGTCACCCGGTCCAAGCTTCTTCCTGTGCGTCGACGAACTCCCGTGCGTAGGGCCGCCCCAAGCATCGAGTGTTGTCGTTCCCTGCTCTGGCCCGAGGCATCTTCACCAGCAACAGTTATTCAACAGTCATTGCTGGTTTCCCGTCTCTACGCTAGTCACCAGCGAGCTTGCAGCTCACTGCACTCCTGGTGTTTGACGTATTGCCCGCAAGGTAAGTATTTTTATTTCAATTAGCATGCTTTGCTATTCTGATTGGAAAAATGAATTGTGGAGCATACCAGTATTCTGATTGAAAAAATGAATTGCCCGATGATTTTCAGATGAGTATGCTTGTACGGAAATTCTTTGAGGACTTGTCTTCCGAGGAGGAAGAGGAGGAGGATGAATGGGATGATGACGAGGACATTGCGATTGTCACAATGCTGGACATGGAGAGCAAGAAGCGAAAGAAACATGGTGGTTCTATTCATGGCGACAAACAATTCTCTCTCATTTGAAAATGTTGTGGATTGTGTATGATCATCTCTATTTGAACTATGTTTCACTATTTAAATTCTCCTCTTATTTAGAGTTCATATGTGCAATTGTTTGAGAGAATGAAGCAAAGTGAGTATAGGTGTTCAGTTTTAGGTAGTCTGCTGGAGAAGAGCACAAAAATTTTCTGAAAACCTTCTCTCTCCTCTACCTAAAACTGGTTTTTGGTTTCCAGTTTTTGGTATTCTGCTGGAGATGCTCTTACTGCACTGTGCAGGCTTGAGTACTCGACCATTTTGCAACAACGGCGAGTTCTGTGCCGTATAGCACTCAATATTAAACTCGTCAGGTTGCCGGTGCTTGCTTGTTGGCACTATACATTGTGTTTCTGTCTGTCTGATGGGCAAACTACCATGGAGTGGAGCTGTTTACAGGCAGGGGATTGCGTTTAGGAAGTAGTAAGTAATTCTCATTTTACTGTTTTCTCAAAAAAAAATTCTTATTTTACTGCAACGCTATGGAGCTGTAGGGCGTGGACGCGAGGGACGCCCTGTGAGGAACAACGGCCAAGGAATGGACGGACAGGGTCGATGCGGCGGCTCCGGCGAGCCAGTGGAGCCGGCTTCCTCGGCAGATCTTTGCTTCATTTCTGAAATGCACGCACGACCCCAGGGCTTCAAGACTAAGAGCTCACGGCGACGCGAGAGACGGCCAGAGAGTGCAGCGCCGCTCTGGCGAGCCGCGGCGGGAGCGGGAGCAGCTCTGGGTGGTAGCTCGGGTTGTGAGAGCAGGACCACCGCCGCGGCCAAGGATTGCGTGTGAACGGAATCGAGAGCGGGCTTTGCCTTCACGGCGGCGGGGATAGCGGGCTTCGCCGGCGGCGGCGTTTGGCCGGAGTGCCGAAATATTTGCAAAGTGCCCCCTCGGACTGGAAGCCGATATGAATTTTAGAAAACGACCCCTATTTTGGATCGCGATCCAAACATTTGCAGATACCCCCCCTGGTTTCGCCGCCCATTCGTCGCCGCACCGCAACCGCTCTCCCGTCCCTCCGCCCCACCCCGCCCGCCCACCATTGCCGCGTTCGATCTGAGGGAGCAGCTGGCGTGACGCAGCATTGATCTTCTCGCTCCGCGATGCGTCAGGAAGTGAAGGGAACGGCTTGTTCTGTTTCACGATCGCGTCGCGCGATTCGGAGGAGTAATGGCGGAGGGAAGAGCTCGCCGGCAGGCAAGGAACCTAGTAGCCGCTGCCGGGCGGCGGGTGGACCCTGCTCCCCTTGCGCGGCGCGAGGAATTTCGGGAATCCGCGACATGGCTTGCTCGGGCAAGCAATCGCTGAGGTGCCGTGCCGGACCGGACCAGAGGCTTCCTTTCTCTCCGTTGGGGCCTCGTCCTCCTGGAAAGCCAAAAAGAGAAGCAAATAGAATGAAGAAAAGAAGGTTCTTTGCTTCATGCGATGCATAATGGAATGGTGATTCCTTCTTCTTTCTTTTGCTAAAGCTGGATCAAATTCTTTCATTCTTTTCTGCCTGAAAGATACAGAGTGGCATGTATTGGGGTTAAAGCATGTATTCTTGGCCCTCAGATCGAAGCTTCATTGTCCCCAGAATAATGGATTATTGTTGTTGTTGGAGCACCTTTGCGTGTCTTCCAACGATTCTTCGCTCCATCAAGCCTTTTGCCTCCCAAAGGCCCAGACAAACCCTTCTTCCATTTCCATTTTCCCTCCCTACTGACGAGCGGCATACAGTCATACAGTGAGGGGGCGCAGTTTGGGAGGTTGGGTATTGCATTGGTCATCGTGGTTTCTGAGAATAGGTACATTTCCTCGATCTCCAGATAGCTTGTTTGATTCTTAGGATGCGTTTCTTTTGGTTCAAGTGTGTAACATTTTGTCGAATTGCTTGCAGGCATATATTGTTCTCGGTGCTTCAGTGGGAAACTTTCCATAAGAACTGCGAATGGTCACATACTGCCTCTAATTGAAATAATCCTATGCACTAATTGCATCATTCTATACATTCAAGACGAGGGTTCCTGCTACTGTGGTAAGTGCATAGCTTCTCGACTACATTAGTTCAATCAGTCTGTATTTGAGGGAAAGTTCATGGAGAACTTTTTTGATTTACAGTTCGTATTCAAATATTGCATACCAGCAAAAGTTACATACAATTGCTCTTTTATCCTGCTAAGATGGAATGCCAATTTTTTTCCCTCTTGGATTGAACCAACATCTCTGATTTTCATCCATCTTTTCTTTCTCTTTGCCATAGAGTAACCATGGCTCTTTCATGGCAATGAACTCATCGTATTGGCAATCATTACTGGAAATTAAGCGAT
This sequence comes from Eragrostis curvula, assembly GCA_007726485.1. Lineage (NCBI taxonomy): Eukaryota > Viridiplantae > Streptophyta > Magnoliopsida > Poales > Poaceae > Eragrostis > Eragrostis curvula. Next base: position 3,107,205 of record CM017440.1, on the reverse strand, counting down.
TCACCTTCATTCCCCCTTCCTTATCTTTTCTTTTTGAGAGGATTGGGGCGGCATTAAAGAATGAGTATTCTTGGTCCATCAGATCAAAGCTGCGTCTGGTGAATGATGTTGTTGATCCATATGATCAAATCTTTTTGTCACCCAAAGGTCCAGACAAAGATAACAAATCCTTCCTTCATTTCCATTCTCTTTACTGTCAAGAAGTAAGCACGCACAGAAGAGGAGATACGGTAATACTGTGAGAAGATGCAGTGAGGTGACCGTGACTCATAACAAGAGGTGTGTTTTCTTCACTGGCGGCTTAGCTTATATGCTTAGTCAAATGTGTTGGTTGGTTCATTTCAAGTGTCACACGTGTTGACAGTCAGTCGTTCTGTTATGATCAAAGGGGCTGCTGCTCCCTTGCGTGATGGAGGAGGAGGGGTGCGTCTAGGGCAGGAGGGGGAGGCGCAGGCGCAGACAAGGGAGAGGGAGGCGGCAGCAAGAGAGAGAGAGAGGGTTGAACCTTTTACTTCTTTCTTGATTGTTCAGATTACAAAGCCCTCACGTATATATGAGGGTGGACGACTTGATCTCCAAGTAACTCTAACTTGACTCCTAATCCAACTCAACTCCAAATCCTAATCCGATACGATTCTCTCTTTCCTAATCTCAATTGACTCTTCCTAACTTAAACAATCCTCTTTCTAACTTAATCTGAACAATCCTAATTGAATACGACTTTCCATCTAGCCACTTTTGGAAGGTAGAGCCGTAGCCCCACCTTGCCGCCCTCCTGGCGGCGCAAGAAGGGCAGCAGCAGCCCTAGCGTGCAGGGCTGTTGCGCCCGGCCTAGCTGGGCCCACTAGCCCATGTCCATAACATCTCCTCCGCCATTGAAATCCAGCGCGTCCTCGTGCTGGGAAGCTTGCCAGCCTGGTCCGAAGTGAGGAGTTGATGAAGATGACAAAGAACGGATGCCGACGTCGACGATCACCATGCCGAGCACCAAGTCGTCGAGCAAATTGCGACGAGTACGGTCGACGTAGAACTCGAAGGAGTAGTGGTGGGTGCCAATGAATCCCGCGTTGATGAAGGTATGTGCGGAAGAGTAGTGGTCGCATCCTCTCACATCTGGCGTCCCTGGCGCCAAGGGCAACAATGCTCGAGGCGGCGCCATGTCGATGGCGAACTCCGAACCCGGTAGAGGCGGCATGGGGAAGTGGTGGTACTCAAGCTCGTCGCCGGTCGGCAGTAGGTGACCATCCAAGAACACCAAGACGAGGGCGGCGCCTTGTCAAGTCCAATGCATGGCCAAAGAGAATGCAATAATCTGTAGCGGCAAGAGACACATCCGCCATGCCAGGCGGAACGGTGAAAGCAACTCCATTAACGAGAAGAATCTCGCAACCGGAGATATCAGCAAACCTGATGTTGACACTCGCCACAGAAGCTTGAGGCTGTTCCTCAAGGAGTACCATCGCCGGAAAGCAACAGGAAGCACGTATGGCCGCCATCATGTGTAATCCCACGGCCAACTGCCGCAGGTAGCACTCCTCGCCATGATGCATGATGGTGTTGATGAAGCGGAGGAGCATCGATGACGAGGCAGAGAGGTAGAGGTGGTCGTCGAAGAAGAGAAGCCCCTCATGCAACGTCCAAGCGCGAGGTGCGTCACCCGCCGCGACATGAGCAAAGAGAGCGCCAAGCTTCTCATCTTGGCTCATGGCGCGACAAAGGTCGGTGTAGATGCCGCTCGTCGTGGACGTGCTGCGGTCCTCCCATGATTGCCAAGGTCACCTGCGGCGGTGGAAGGGCGGGCGCCACCCCAGTCATAGGTGCGGGTTGGGGCGGCTCCAGCCATGGTGCGTCGTCATTGTCGCTGTGAGCATGTAGAGGTGAACCAATGCCAACCAAGAGACGATGTTGACCATTGAATTCCCATGCAATCATCCCAAGGGACGCCAACCATGGTGTTTCAAGAACGAGGTCGACGCCGTCGGGGAGGTCGGCGGTGAAGACGTCAATGGTGTGCGTGTCCTCGTGAAGCACAAGTGGAATGCCACGGCATAGGCCCGTGCTGAGGATGCGATCGCCCGATGCCAAGGTGACGCCCAAGGCGACACGTCGAAGAGGAAGGTGCAGCATGTTGGCGATTAGAAGGTCGATGAAGCAATGCGAAGCGCCGGTGTCCACTAAGATGGAGAGCTGCTCGCCGAAGAGGTACCCGTGGAGGCGCATGGGGCGCCCACCGTCGCCCATCATTGCCATGAGGGACCCCTCGCCCTCGAAGTCGATGAGGTTGTCGAGCACCTCAACGTAGAAGAGGTGCTTGCAGCGATGACTCTTGAAGAATTTTTCGTCGCAGTTGAAGCAGAGGTTTTGGCGACGACGTTCGGCCATCTCATCGGCCGTCAACCGCTTGACCATGCGGTTGGGAGAAGTAGGAGAAGCAGCAACGGCGCCACCTCCTGTGGCGCCCTCCATGTTGGTGCTCGACGGGACGCCCATTGGCGCCTTGGGAGCCAGAGTCGAGGAAGCGAACCGTGAGGTTGATGTCGAGCGTGATGTCGTCTTGGACTGCTTCTGCGCGTGCTCGACGAGGATGAGGGCGCGCTTCTCATAAGCACGCGCAAGGCTCATGGCGTGCTCCATGTCGACGGGCCTGGCGACCTCCACTTTTGTCTTTACTGGCTTCTGCACACCAGCCGTATATATGTTTACCAGCTGTTTTTCATGGAGATCCCCTGCGCGGGCGATGAGCGCGAGGAATTGCTCGGTGTAGTCGTCCATCGTTCCCGTCCTCCGAAGAGTGGCCAGCTCGCCGAGGGGATTGGTGCGAGTAGGGGGGCCGAACCTCTCGTTCACCCGACGAGAGAACATCGACCAAGAAATCGCCAGTTGCTCCTTGCTTAGGCGCATGTACCACTAACGGGCGCCTCCCGTCATGTGGTATGAGGCGTACCACACGCGCTCGTTGTCGGGGATGGCCTTTCCTACGAAGAACTGTTCACAGCGGTTAAGCCATGGCAGCGGGTCGTCCTTGCCGTCGAAGGTGGGGAAGGACAACTTATGATAGCTTATGACGGTGTGGTTGTCGGGGCGCGAGGCTGATGTAGACCTCCAACAACAAGGCCGGCCGCTGGAGTAGGACGAGAGGCGAGGACGGAGTCGATGGCGTGCTGAGCAATGTTGGCGACGAAGTCTCCCGTCGCGGGGATGTTGGCGGCAGCGTAGATGTTCACGACCGTCTCACGACCAGCCTAGATGGCGGCGTCACGGCGCGCGGCCTCCTCCTGGGCGCTCTTCTCCTCATCGGAGAGTTGAGGGGTTGCCACGGTCGGCGTCCCTCCGGCGACGGCGCCCACGGATCCCATCGATCCGGCTAGCTTGTTGACGGTGTTCTTGATGGAGGTGATCTTGTCTTTGACATCGAGGGAGTTGAGCTTGGCGGTGAGGTCATTCACGGTGAGAGTCATGCTCTCACGGAACGCATTGAAGGTCCTCCAAAACGCCTTGACGTCGCCGGCCTCGGCGGCGGTGGCGTCCTTGGAGGCGGCAGCGGCGTCTCCCTTCATCATTGGCGTGGACGAGGATCACCGGTCTTTGGATACCAGTTGTTATGATCAAAGGGGCTGCTGCCCCCTTGCGTGATGGAGGAGGAGGGGTGCGGCTAGGGCAGGAGGGGGAGGCGCAGGCGCATGCGAGGGAGAGGGAGGTGGCGGCGGCAAGAGAGACAGAGAGAGGGTTGAACCCTTTACTTCTTTCTTGATTGTTCAGATTACAAAGCCCTCACGTATATATGAGGGTGGACGACTTGATTTCCAAGTAACTCTAACTTGACTCCTAAGCCAACTGAAGTCCAAATCCTAATCCGATACGATTCTCTCTTTTAAATTCTCAATTGACTCTTCCTAACTTAAACAATCCTCTTCCTAACTTAATCTCAACAATCCTAATTGAATACGACTTTCCATCTAGCCACTTTTGGAAGGTGGAGCCATAGCCCCACCTTGCCGCCCTCCTGGCGGCGCAAGAAGGGCAGCAGCAGCCCTAGCGCACAGGGCTGCTGTGCCCGGGCTGGGCTGGGCCCACTGGCCCATGTCCATAACACGTTCTCTGTGCCTCAGTGGGAACACATTTATAACAAGAGGTGTGTTTTCTCGACTGTTGGCTTAGCTTATATGCTTAGTTGAATGTGTTGGTTCATTGCAAGAGTCACATTTGTTTGCAGGCATATATGAGTCGTTCTATGTGCCTTAGTGGGAACTCATTCATAATGGTGACCAGTGTGAATTCTTCTATACTCAAGGAATAATAAGGTCATTCGCACCCCTACGTTAGAGAATTGGATGCTTGTTTCTCTCTTCTGGTAGTTCCACAGCTTCTTGACTTTTGCAAGCTGTAGTAATTGATTAATTAGGGCTGTTTGGATAAGAAGATTTTCCTTAGGTAATTTTATAACTTATAGTTGAGGTTCAATATTTGCATATCAAAAGTAAAAAGACCCTGAAGTTAAATACAATTGCTCTTTATTCTCTAGAGATTGTACGCATTTTTTTATTCCATTCCTGTACTCAACCAGCCACGATGATTTGTACTGATTTCCTTTTTTTTTCTCTCCCAGAGTACTTTCCTGGTGATGGACGCGCTATAGCTATATCTGCTCCAGTTCATTACTGGAAATTGCTTCAAGTGATTGATCTGCTTCATTCCCTCCTTGCGTAATCGGTCGATCAACTGACATTGCTTATGTGGGGGGGGGGGGGGGGGGGTAATATGACGTCCTTGATTTTTATAGTCAATGAAGCTGGGTCTTTAATTCAAGGTATGGTTTTTGTGAACCCTTGATCTACTAACTTCACTGCGTTATATCTTAACCACCGATCATGACAAATCATGCAGCCTTTTTAGTCTTTCGTACTGGACGTGTTGCTTAAGTCTTGAAGCTTACTCGCAAAAAAAAAAGTCTTGAAGCTTTATTAGTGTGTGGTTAAAGTATGCAAGATAGGGTTGGAAATTGTGTTAAGCATGCAAGCCAGCTAGGCATCAATCTGTTTGATCGGTTCGGTTCTAGAAAGAAAATCGAGCTGGAATACACACAACAGTAAGTTTGAGTCATCTGTTCTTTATATTCCATTTTAGTGGATTATGTCCCCATTTGTTACAGCTTATTTCTCAGCGTATACACAGAAAAAATCAGAGTTAGTGCTAAATACCAGGATTCTGCAACAACTTATTACTTAAACAGATTGTTATAATGAACTAAAAAGCAATAACAAGAAGAATCTTCTTTCACTAGCTTTTTAAATAAGCTGGTTTGCAACTAGCAGATGCTTTGCCAAACAAAGCCTATATACTATGTGTGTGAACTCTTAAAATCAAGTAAACTTGAAACAAAAAGCAGATATAGTTGCCACTCAAAATCCATCCAGTAAACTCAGCCAAGCCATAGAAGACTGATGGCTGGCCCGTGCAGACGCTGGCCTCTTTTCCACTTAAGCAGGTTCCAGGCCAAGCTGAACTTGGTGGAAAGATACGGACCTCTTGTAATAGAAAATTGTAGCGCAAATTGTGGATAAACGTCAATGTTAGAAACCTGTCTGTAGGTACACCACGACAAATACTCAGTCTTTACTGTAGGGTTCTAGGCAAAAGGTATACTTGCACCTAAATGAGAAGCATATCCCGGAATAGCTAGTGTGAAAGGAAATAGAATGTCCATTATAAACTTACGTGTGATAAATACAAGAGTACAAATATGAGCATGTGGTTTTGTAAATTTTATCAGCGTTGCGGTGCATAGTTATTGAACATAGTGTTGTAAACTTTGTACATATTAATCTAAGTTTGTATGCATTATGGATTGACAGAGTGAAAGCTACGAAGCTGCCTGTAGTGCTGGTTTGTCTGGCTCCAGAAAAAGCATTACTGGTGGTTATGCGTAAGAATTCACCTGATGGCAACCATATTGTTTTCTTTAGCTGGATCATGCATCCAAAAGCTCCAAGAAATAATAACAGAGGAAGCAATACAAATACTAGGTATCAAAAAAGATATCAAGGAATTGCAGCAAACAATTAAACAAATACAGTATTTTCTCAAAGATGCTGATCGGAGAAGCATTGAAGACTCATCAGTTAGCAATTGGTTTGGTGAGCTGAGAGATGCTATGTATGATGCCGATGATATCATTGACTTGGCCTGTTTTAAGGGAAGCAATCTTCTAGGAGAACATCCTTCCTCCTCATCATCAAGAAAATTAACTTCATGCAGTGGATTTCCACTTTTCTCTTGCTTTTCTACTCTCTGTACACGCCATGAGATTGCTGTACAAATCAGAAGCCTCAACAAAAGAATAGAGAAGATTGCAGAGTTAGGTAAAACATTCTTGAAGTTTGAAGCTGAATCTGTTGGAGGCGTCACAGTATCACATATCAGAAAAACATCCTACCTTGTGGAACCCAACCTTGTGGGCAAGGAGATTATATATGCCACCAATAAATTGGTAGAATTGGTGCTAGAACACAGGGAAAGCAAGGTCTACAAGATAGGTATTGTTGGAACAGGAGGAATCGGAAAGACAACTCTAGCTCAGAAATTATACAATGATCATAGAGTGGAGGGGCACTTCAAGCAACGTTCATGGATCTGTGTTTCCCAACAGTACTCTGAAGTTGCTTTGTTGAAAGAAATACTTCGAAGTATCGGAGTTCATTACCAGGGTGAAAGTGTGGGAGAGCTCCAAGGCAAACTTGCAGAAGCTATTGAAGAAAAATCCTTTTTACTTGTGTTGGACGACTTGTGGCAGTCTGATGTTTGGAACAATTTGCTAAGAACTCCATTGCATAAAGCATGCCATGGGACAATTATAGTTACAACTCGACATGATACAATAGCAAAGGCAGTCGGTGTGGAACATATGCATCGAGTGGAATTGATGTCTGAGGAAGTAGGATGGGAGCTACTTTGGAAGAGTATGAATATTAATGATGAGAAAGAAGTGCACAGCCTAAGGGATACAGGAAGGGAGATTGTTCAAAAATGTGGTGGCCTTCCTCTTGCAATCAGGGTTGTTGCTAGTGTTTTGGCAACGAAGGAGACAACAGAAAGTGAGTGGCAGAAGATTCTAAGAAATGATGCATGGTCATTGAATAAACTCCCTGCTGAACTGAGTGGTGCTTTGTACTTGAGTTATGACCAACTGCCACAAAATCTGAAGCAATGTTTCCTTTACTGTGCTTTGTATCCTGAAGATAGGACAATGCACCGTGATCGTCTTGTCAGGTACTGGATTGCTGAAGGCTTTGTAGAAAAGCTTGAGAACCAGTTAATGGAAGATACAGCAGAAGAATACTATTATGAGTTGATCTCAAGGAACTTGCTCCTTCCAAATCCCCATTATTTTGACCAATCCATGTGCAAAATGCATGATCTTTTAAGGCAGCTTGCTTGCCATTTATCAAGAGAAGAATGTTTTATCGGAGACCCACAGTCTCTGGAGGCAAAAAGTATGCATAAACTTCGACGCATTTCAGTTGTAACTGAGAAGGAAGTGGTCGTTTCACCTAGTTTTGACAAGCACAAGTTCAGAGTGAGAACTTTCATAATGTTTTGTGACAAGTCGATGGCATTTGATCATTCACTTTCCAAGAGGCTTTCATATGTCCGTGTTTTGGATTTGGGTGGGTCAAGTTTACAAACTATTCCAGATTCTATTGGAAGTTTGATTCATCTGCGTTTGTTCTTTCTTTATGGTACAAACATAACTTGCCTTCCTGAGTCCGTTGGTTTACTCAAAAACCTTCAGACATTGAGCTTGAGTGGGTGTGCTTCTTTGCACAAACTTCCTTTGGCACTCACTAGATTATGCAATTTAAGACACCTTTTACTCAGTGGAACACTGATAAAGTTGGTTCCAAAAGGATTAGCTAGACTGAAGTTTCTCAATGAAGTAACAGGATTTCCAATTGGTGGTGGCAGTGATAACAGTACCAAAATGCAAGATGGATGGGATCTTGAAGAGTTAGGCTCTCTTTTGCAGTTGAGGAAACTTATAATGATTAAATTGGAAAGGGCGGCACCATACAGGGCAGATCCAATTCTAATGGACAAAAAGTATATGAGAACTCTGGAACTCTGGTGCACTGAATGCACAGATAAACCATATTCTGAAGAGAATGTTAGCAACATTGAGAAGATCTATGAGCAGCTAATCCCTCCACAAAACCTTGAAAACTTAGTCATTGTGAATTTTTTCGGTAAGAGTTTTCCCACCTGGCTAGATATTGCTACCCATTTGTCTGCCTTGAAGACATTGCAGCTCATAGATTGCAAATCTTGTGTGCATCTTCCCCCAATTGGACAACTCAGCAGCTTGAAATATCTGAAAATCAAAGGAGCATCTGCAGTTACCAAGATTGGACCCGAATTTTTTGGCTTTGGGGTGGGTATTCCTGGATTGACAGAGGCAGTTGCTTTCCCCAAGCTTGAATGGTTGGTGATCTTGGATATGCCCAACTGGGAGGACTGGAATTTTGTTCTTGAAGAAGAAGAAGAAGCAACCACAGCAGGTACGGATGGGGAAGATGATGGATCTGCTGTGAAGCAAAAAGAGGAAGCCCCACTTCCAAGGATGCGGCTGCTTCCTTGTTTGAAGAATTTGGACCTTTACAACTGCCCCAAGCTGAGATCTCTCCCATGGCAGCTTGGACAGGAAGCCACCGGCTTGAAGAGGCTCAAATTAAGACATGCGCACAGCCTTATGGTGGTGGAGAACCTCCCGTTCCTCTCAGAATTGCTTTCAATCGCAGATTGCAAAGACCTACAGAAGGTGTCAGGTGTTCCCCAAGTGCAAGAGCTGCGTGTGGGGGGCTGTCCAAACTTGATATGTGTTGAGAATTTGGGCAACTTGCAGCGGCTGGGACTGCACAGGAGTATGCTTGAGGTCTCCTCATTATGGATGCCTGGGCTTCAACAACAATGCAAAGAACGACATGGGGAAGACCTGGATGTGTTCGATTGGACATGATGACGTTACAGAGCTGCCTAGTTAGGCGGAAATGAAGATGCGAGGTTTGATATCTAATCTATCCTGCTTTCTTTCTATTCACGACCTGGTTTTGTTCCTTTAACAACACACTGACGACCTGTATGTGTTTGCTTTATATGGAAGGTACTGTCTGTTGAGGATGGAAGCGACTAGAGCTCATTTACATATGCATCGATTCGATCTGGCATTGGGCAGGCCGTACTTTGCTGTATGCCTCTCAGGATTGGAGCTACATGATGCATGAGGGCCTTTGTCACAGCTGCATATGGGCATCTGAGATTTGCTTCGGTTTATGATTTTATTTTTTTTTGCGAGGGATCGGTTTATGATTTTTACGTGTGTTGTTTTTCTTGTGTGCATACTGCCTGAATAAAAAGTGTGCTACTTGGGCTTGTCGCCTCTGTGTTGAGCTGTATGTAATGATGTTGACACGGTTCATTGTACTTGGTTTGCTAAATTTGTAGTGTGAAGAACTACCACCTGCTGTTTGTAGTTCACAGAATTTACCTATGTGCCAAAGTGAGCTCGCGTGTGTTGCTCCTAATGATGGAATAGTATATTTTTTCCCGCTTCATTGTTCACTATTGTTGTCTGCCTTGCTTTATGTTCTGTTTGCTGATTCAATGGTGACACTCGACGAAAACCTGGTTGTAACCACTGAATAGCTTTGTCAATTGTCCACACCGTCAGTTGAGGCGTTCTCTTGCGGAAGCCGTATCACTGAGGGTGAGGGGAGTGGTTCTTAGGTAATCGACACGACAGAGGTGGCCGTATAAGTGATGCGGATGCGGTGCCATGCCCAGAGTGGCGGGCGGGCGGGTCGTCTCTCTGCTTTGGCCGCGGGGGCCAGGTTCCCGCTGCTGCGATGCGATGCGTTCAAGCACAACACAGCGCCGAATGGTGCGGTTGCGACGAGGTCTCGTCCAGTTGGAGGCGGCCGTGGAGGAGCCGCGTCGGCGGACGTCCCGTCGGAGGCCCGAGCTGAGCGTACGCGCTGGAGGCCATGCGTGCGTGTCGTTCGTCCCTGCAAGCACGCGGCTGCTGCTGCTGCGCAACCAACGACGAACGAAGCAGAGGAAAATCCCAGGTGTCACATGGTGCGTCGGACGCCGCCACTTCCGACCCAACACGATGATAACGTCGTAGGACAACACAACACAACCCGGCACCGATAGAACGGCGAGGCCTCCCCGTGCGTTCTTCTTGGTGTCGTGCGCCGCGCGTTCTGTTCGCGGACAGCAGCAAGGCCCTTGTCGTTCCGTGAGGACGGAAGCGCGCCGCCCGCCCGGCAGCTCGAGCTCAAGTAGGAGCAGAGCAGCGGCGATGCTTCCATCCAGCGGCGTCAGTCCTGCATGCAGAGGCGCCGCCGTGACCAGAGCAGGGCACGGCTCCTCTGCTTATATATGCTTGGTGCCTTGGCTCGCCAGTGCGCAGCCGCGTTCCCGCTGCTTCTCGCCATATATTTGTCCGGGCGGGCAGTGGTGTGCCTCGTGCCGCGCATGGGCTCGCGAAGCGCCGAGAGAGCGCTGATGGTTGGTTGTTCGTTCACTTGCACGCCGCTGCTCCAACTTGTGCGGCATCAGCTCCTGACACGTCAGCTGGGACCGAACAGCTGGTGCGCCTGATATTTGGATCGACAGATTCAGTATACAGCTCTCTGCTGTCAGTATACATATACATCTGTGCGGTTCTGTAACGACATGTGCAGACACCATGAAAGCGAGGGAAAAAAAAATACACTGTCTTGCTGCTCTCTTCTCGTGAAAGCCATGCATAGGTTCAGGGCGGAGACCCAAAGCACAAGGCGGCACAGCACCACAGCAAGCACTTGCGCGACGCTTGCTTCCAGGTCGAGCGAGCGCTTCGTCAGCACCACGCCACGTAATCCTCTGTGAGCTCGCCGCGGCGCAGCCCTTTGGCTCGAGACCCTGCGTCAACGCTTGCTGTCAGCACAAGGGACTACTCATGGCGACGCCCGGCTCTCCTGCTCGCCGGACGCCGTTCTGTGAGCTCAAGCGGTATTGCGGTCATGGTCTGGCGATGCTTCGACGGACAAGGGCGCTGCTCGAGGCCGTGCTGGCGCGCGACCTGTTCCGTCCAGTGCACCGACACGTCGCACTATGGAAACTGCGACGACGAGGCTGCCGCCGTACGTCCTCAAGCAGCGCAGTCGCCGTCGAGCTCCATGGTCGCGCGTCCGGCGTCCATACCGACCTGGTCGCGGATCGGCGGATCCGTTCTCCGGCGCCCGCGGGAGAAAACGATGGCGTGCCTCTGCTCTTGTTGTCTGGTGGGAAAATTTTGCGCCGAATCTGCTTAACCGTTGATTAGTCTTTTGCATAAAATTTGTTGGTTTCATTCGACCTTTCATTCACGAGGTTATATTTCGAAGCCCATGGAATAATTAGCTGCACCAGCCACCAGGTCAAGCATTGTTATTCTTTTAGAAAAAAAAACTCTGAACGTTTTTATTGTCCCTGCTCCGCATGTACAAGTAAAAAAACAACCTGCGTGTGTGAACTTCAACTGGCAACGAGCAAATGAAACTCTTTTTTTTTTTTTTTTTCGCGCGTTGGACGAGCAAATGGAACTGTGGGGAACATGACTTCAAAGATCTAAATTTTGAGAAATTCGGGAGTTGAAGGGAAGTGACAGACACCAAGTGATTAATAATCTTGTCTTGATGACCAGTTTAGCTGTTTTTCCCCTGGTCTTAGAAAAACTGAAATTATAATTAGATTTTTTTTAATTTTTTTTTTTTGAGAACGGGTCGGAATTCATTCATTCAACATAGAAACATATTACAAACAGCCCCTTAAAACAGAGCACCTGACAAAAAAAGATATTACATCGTAGTTCCTTCCAGAAGCTACTGGATGTCTCCGCCGTCGTCGAACAGAACCATCGCATCTTGGTTATCCTCGATCGCCAGGAGCAGGAGAGAGGAGCGCCAACACCGAAGCTTGAAGCCGATCCTTGAACGGACGAAGCAACATCAATTTTAGAAGGCACCAGTTGGCCAGCAACAAAGCTGAGCACTTGAACCGCTGAACGCCCCGGCATACCGCCATCGGCCATAACTTCGCCCCAATGAGGAGGACCAGATTGTTAGAGATACGATTGTTTGTTTAGATAGTTTCCTAACCAATGTATATCTCGTACAGCTGTAACCGATCCTAGAGATCATTGTATTCCTTGATTGCTCTCATGAGCCATATAAATACGGAACCCCCGGCACCATGCCGTGTGTGGCTTCCCCCAATCTCTCTCTCGTTTCCTACATGGTATCAGATTAGGGTTTCTATCCTTGGCCTCCAACCCTAAGCCGCGCCGCCGTTCTTCTGCCGCCGCGGCGCCTCCCATCTTCCGCTGCTTCCCATGTCGACCGAGTCCTCCACCTCCTCGGGCTCCTCGGCTTCCATCGGTAGCACTGCTGCCGGCGCCATCTCCACCTTCTCCGGTTCCACCTTCTCCGGTGCAGCCTCCCTCGCCGCCTCCAGCCGTCCTCCGGCGCCGATCATCCTCGATCTCGACGCCTTCAACTTCACCAAGTGGAACGTTCACCTTCGCGCCCTTCTCGGTCGCCATGGCCTGCTGCACCACATCGACGGCACCGTCGACGCTGCTCCTACCGATGCAGTTTGGATTCAGGATGACTACGCCGTCCTCACGGCCATGTACGGCCTGATCACTCGCGACGTCCTCGACATCATTCAGGAGGAGGAGGACATGACCGCACGTCAGCTTTGGTGCGCTGCTGAGGAACTCTTCACCGACAACAAGGACGGACGCTCCATCGTCCTCTTGCACGAGTTTCACGCGCTCGTCCAGGGAGACATGACGGTCTCCGCTTACTGCAAAGAGCAGAAGCGCATCGCCGACGCGCTTCGGGACGCCGGTTCCCCCGTCGACGACCGCATCCTCGTCCTCAACGTCATCCGAGGTCTCAACCCTCGGCTGTCTCAGGCGGCCTGCAACCTCACCATGTCGTCGAAGCTGCCCTCCTTCCCCAAGGTTCGCGCCATGCTCGCTTCTGAGGAGATGCGCGCGGACAATGCCGCCAAGACCGCTGCTGCTTCTGCGCTCCTCGCGCGCGCCTCCAAGTCTTCGCCGACCTCTCCCTGTTCCGGCTCCTCCTGCAGCGCTCTTGCTGCTACGGCCAGCCCGTCATCTACTCCAGCCAACAAGCCCAGGTATAACAACAAAGGGAAAAAGAAGGGCGGGCCGAACCCGAGGTTCAACAGCGGCGGTTCCTCCTCGCCGTTCAACTCTCCGGGGCCGTGGATCTGCTACAATCCGGCCACCAATACCTGGGCCACCCCGGGGCGTCCGGGCATCCTTGGGCCACCTCCACAGCAGGCCCAACAGGCCCTGACGACGACAGCGGCACCCCTGCACCAGTCGCAGACGCACGCCTCCTCTGGTGCTGCCTCCCCGGCGTGGGACAGCGCCGGTCTCGTCGCCGCCCTCAACAGCCTCACCATGGGCGGTGTTTGGGTTGTTGACTCCGGCGCCTCCACGCACATGACCTCCAACGACGGTATCCTTCGCTCCTCTAGCCGTCTTCCCTCTCCGCTCCATGTCACCGTTGGCAACGGCGCTTCTATACCCGTTTCCACCACCGGTTACACCCTTCTACACACTCCCTCCGGACATTCTTTTACCTTGAATGATGTCCTTCATGTTCCTACTCTTGTCCGCAATCTTTTATCAGTTCGAAAATTTACACGTGACAACTCTTGTTCCATTGAGTTTGACGCTTTCGGTTTCTCTGTGAAGGATCTCAGGACGAAGGCCGTGATTTTTCGTTGCAATAGCTCCGGCGACCTATACACCATCCCGCCATGCTCAGTCTCCAATAAAGTTGTTGCCTTTTTGTCCTCCGTCGTCGACGCCGAAGTCTGGCACCGCCGTCTCGGTCACCCTGGCCGCGACGCCACCACCAAGCTCCAGCGCACGTCGGCCATTCCACCAAATAAATTGAGTCGTCACCTGTGTCACGCTTGTCAGCTCGGGAAGCACGTGCGCCTTCCGTTCACAAGCTCCACTACTTCGTCTAGTGTTATTTTCGAACTTGTTCATTGTGATTTGTGGACCTCGCCGGTTCCTAGTGTCTCTGGGCATCAATACTATCTAGTGCTTGTGGATGATTTTTCTCATTACTACTGGTGTTTTCCGCTTCGTAGCAAGGCTTGTGCCTTTCCCACCATACAAAACTTCTTTGCTTTTGCCCGTACACAGTTTAACACATGTGTTCGCGCACTTCAAACTGACAATGGTAAAGAATTTGTCAACAACACCTCCACTGCATTTCTAGATCGTCTTGGCGTCCGCTTTCGCCTCTCCTGCCCATACACATCCCCCCAAAACGGCAAAGCCGAGCGCGCTATTCGCACAATCAACAACACCATGCGCACGTTGCTACTTCAGGCTCATATGCCTCCTAGCTTCTAGGCCGAAGCCTTAGACACCGCTGTGCATCTTCTCAACATCCGCCCCTCTAGCGCCCTCGGCATGTCAACTCCTCACTCCCGTCTCTTTGGCACTCAGCCATCCTACTCCCACCTTCGCGTGTTCGGGTGTCTGTGCTATCCCAACACTGCCGCCACTGCCGCCAACAAGCTCCAACCTCGGTCTGTCGCTTGTATTTTCCTTGGCTATCCTTCACGCCATCGTGGTTACCGGTGTTATGATCCTATCTCCCGTCGGATCCTCATCTCCCGGCACGTTACGTTTGATGAATTTGTGTTTCCCTTCTCGTCCACGAACTCATCTCCACATCAGTTGGAGCAATCCTTGGATTTTTTGCAGGAACACACCATCATCATCCCTGTGCGCACTCCGCTCACAGACCGTGCGCCCGCTGGCTCGGCGTCCTCCACGACCGCGCCCGACCATACGGGCGCCCCTGGCTCCTCTGTGCGCGCCCCGGTGGGCGACCCTGTGCGCGCCCCCGCGGGCGTCCCTGATTCTTCGGTGCACGCCCCGGAGGGCGCTCCCGCATCGACCACGCCATCCACTCAGCAGGCTGGCGTGCCTGGCTCACCGTCCCGACTCGCGTCACCGGCACCTGCTACTGGTTCGCCCGGGCCACCACCGCCGTCCCCTGGTCAAGCCGGTGCGCTGCGTGCCCGTGCGCGCCCTCGGGTCACTGCCGCACCACGCGGCTCATGCCGGACTCCGGCACCTGCTCCTGAGGGTGCACGCCCAGCACCCGGTCCGCACTCCATGCGGACGCGCGCGAAGGACGGCATCCGTCTCCCCGTGGACCGGTTGAACCTCTCCGCTGTCCACCAGCCTGAGGTTTCACCCGTCCCCGCGACGTACCGCGACGCGCTCCTCGACGCCAACTGGAAGGCTGCAATGGCCGACGAGCACAAGGCCCTCCTCGACAACGACACCTGGACCCTCGTTCCTCGCCCTCCGGGTGCGAACGTCGTCTCCGGCAAGTGGGTCTTCAAGCAAAAGTTCCACTCCGACGGCTCTCTCACCCGGTACAAGGCGCGGTGGGTCGTTCGAGGCTACTCCCAACAGCCGGGCATTGACTACGACGAGACCTTCAGCCCGGTTGTCAAGCCGGCAACCATTCGCATTGTCCTCAGCATCGCTGCCGCCAATTCTTGGCCTCTCCGTCAGCTCGACGTCAAGAACGCCTTCCTCAACGGCACTTTGGACGAGACTGTGTACTGTGCACAGCCTTCCGGCTTCGTCGACCCGGCTCACCCCTCCCACGTCTGCAAGCTCAAGAAGTCCTTGTACGGCCTCAAGCAAGCACCGCGGGCTTGGTACCAGCGTTTCGCCACATACGCTCGTTCCATCGGCTTCACTCCTTCGGCTTCGGACACGTCCTTGTTCATTCTTCGGAGTGGCCAGGACACCTCCTACCTGCTGCTCTACGTCGACGACATCATCATCACCGCCTCCTCCGATGCGCTCCTTTCACGGCTCACCCGCTGCATGCACAGCGAGTTTGCCATGACGGATCTCGGCGACCTCCACTTCTTCCTCGGCATCTCCGTGACCAGATCCTCCTCCGGACTGTTCCTCTCGCAGCGGCAATATGCTTCGGACCTCCTCCGGCGCGCTGGTATGGCTGACTGTCACCCGACCACTACTCCGGTCGACACTCAAGCCAAGCTGTCTGCGACTGCCGGCGATCCTGTTGCCGATGCTACGGAGTACCGCAGCCATGCGGGGGCGCTTCAGTATCTCACTCTGACGCGTCCAGACATTGCGTACGCAGTGCAGCAGGTGTGCCTCCATATGCACGCCCCCCGTGAGCCACATCTCGCTCTGATCAAGCGGATCCTACGATACATCAAAGGTACTCTTGGTCACGGGCTCCATCTTCATCCTTCGCCTACGACTTCACTCACCGCTTATTCAAATGCGGATTGGGCGGGTTGTCCGGATTCTCGACGTTCCACCTCCGGCTTCTGTGTCTACTTGGGGGATAGTCTGGTTTCTTGGTCCTCAAAGCGCCAGACGACGGTCTCTCGCTCTAGTGCTGAAGCGGAGTACCGAGCGGTCGCCCATGCTGTTGCTGAATGTTGTTGGGTGCGACAACTTCTTCAGGAGCTTCATCAACCTCTGCGTTCCGCCACGGTTGTCTACTGTGATAATGTGAGTGCAGTCTATATGTCTTCCAACCCGGTACATCATCGTCGAACCAAGCACATCGAGATCGATATTCACTTTGTGCGGGAGAAGGTATCCATTGGTGCTGTTCGTGTTCTTCATGTTCCGACAGGCCTCCAGTTCGCCGATATCATGACCAAAGGGTTGCCGACTCAGCTGTTCTTGGATTTCCGGTCCATTCTCTGCGTCCGGGAACCTCCCGCTTTGACTGCAGGGGGGTGTTAGAGATACGATTGTTTGTTTAGATAGTTTCCTAACCAATGTATATCTCGTACAGCTGTAACCGATCCTAGAGATCATTGTATTCCTTGATTGCTCTCATGAGCCATATAAATACGGAACCCCCGGCACCATGCCGTGTGTGGCTTCCCCCAATCTCTCTCTCGTTTCCTACACAGATGCCGGCCAACGAAGAAATTAGAAAAACTAGAAAACCTATAGTCTGACGTCAAAGATTCCATCCAAAAAAACCAATGGTTAACGGCGGTTCTGTGGAGTGGTTTTGCGAGAATAGTTAATAATGAGATCATCATTTTAGGAAATGATGCAGAACTGAGTAGTGACATTGATCCAGAAGAAGCTCAACAGGCACTTGAAATAGCCGAAGCTAACTTCAGTAAAGCTGAGGGTACGAAAGAATTGGTTGAAGCAAAGCTAGCTCTCAAGCAGGCTAGGATATGAGTCGAAGCTATCAATTGGATTCCCCCATCCAATTAAAGACAATCCAAAGATTTCGTTGATACAAAGAAAAAGAATATTTGTCAGTACGGGTTTAGCTTATGACGTGTTTGGAAGTCCTCGGCCAAACGAATATTTCACGAAAAGCCGACAAGGAATTCCATTAATAATCGACCGTTTTGATTCTTTAGAACAACTAGATGAATTTAGTAGATCCTTTTAGGAGGCCTCCAATGACCATAGATCGAACCTATCCTATTTTTACAGTGCGATGGCTGGCTGTTCACGGATTAGCTGTACCCACGGTTTTTTTCTTGGGATCAATATCAGCAATGCAGTTCATCCAACGATAAATAAATTCCAACTATACAAAATAGTGTAATTGCAATCAAATTACGAGAAGCTTCATAAAGCGCTTGTTTAGGGGTGAGTAAAATGCATTCCAGGTCCTTAAACTATTCTGTAGTTCTCATCTAGGTCCATAAACTTCCAAAATGAAGATTTAGGTCCTTAAACTATTTTATGGTTCTCATCTAGGTCCATGAACTTTTAAAATGAAGATTTGGATCCTGCAACTAATTTGGGGTTCTCATCTGAGTCCATAAACTTTCAAATCGAAGAGACACCAGCTCACCGCCGCCGCCAACATGCTTCTACTGGTTGCCGTTAGCCATTGCTGGTGTACTGCAAGCTTCATCCAATCGCCTCGCTGAGTGCGTGACAAACATTAAGTGCTTGACAAACGAGATGTTCCTTCTTTTTACTGCTCAACCACTAGAGCGGCGTATAATGGTCATTATTGGGATAATATCCAAAGATAAGACCGAAACCCCTGTCAAACCTGCGAAATCATCAAGCTAGCACGTCGTGTCGTCATTATTCGAACTCAAGTCTTATTTTAGATAGCTACTTAGACGCTAAACCAGACTGGGAACCGAATATTCACATTTTGATAGTTTATTGACCTAGATGAGAACCTTAAAATAGTTTAGTGACTCAAATCTTCATTTTAATAGTTCATGGACCTAGATGAGAATCCCAGAATAGTTTAGGGACCCTAGATGCACTTTACTCTGTAGGGGTTAAACTTCCATTCGTCCATATTTGGCTCCCAGGCTTGTATTCCGGCCAAGATGCCGGCAACGAACAAACCAGGGCAGCAGAAGTCGCCCAAGTCAGCCGGACCTTGGGGACAAAGAACTGCAGCGAAAGAACCCATCGGACTTGCCATCGCCGCCGCCGATGTGAACTCCACCAGCACAAAAAGTCTCCGCAGCCGCCGCCGTCGTCGTTGCCGTCGCCGTCGCCGGCCGGGACAGAAATCGAGCGTCACTGACAGCGTCAGCAACGCCGATAAGCAAGCCCCCAGGGAGCCAAAAGGATTCCATCCTTCCACCGGAAAGCTGGAAACCAAACCTCATACCGCCGCAAGCCGTCGAGTCGGGGAAGCCGACGTGGAGGACCATGGAGCTCGCGCCGAAGCTGAGCAACCGAGCACCCTCAGCACCACCACGCCGTCGCTCGCCGGAAGCAAGGCCGCAGAGGAGGAGAAATCCATGCCGGCTCACCGGCCTGGATAAACCTAACCCTAGACTATAGCAAACTAGGCTAATAGTATAGAGTATATACACCGGACACCCAATCCGAAGGTCCCCGCCCCCTCCGACGGCGGCGAGGCCGCCGGAGGAGGAGAGGACCCGCCGGATTTGGGGCCGGAATCGGGTTCGCCTGGGTTTCGCCTTGATAGGACTGTAGCAAGGGGAAAACCAGAGAAAGAGAGCCGGTACTCATCGCGAATCGTCGCCTCTGCCCTGCGCAACGCGAGCGCTTTCTCCGCCCACCGCAAGCGCGTCGTGATTTTTCTTTCGTTTTTTGTTTCGTCCAGCCCAGTCAGGCCCATGACGCGGCCCAACGTGCTCGTGTCTTCTTCCTCCGGAAACCAGTAGATGCGCCGTCGTTCCGCTCTCCGCTCATCGGTGAGCTGCTGGCCGTCGCTGCCAGGAGATGCACCTCCGCTCCTCTCCTTGATTATCTGCTGGCCACCACTTGTGCCTACGCTGCCGTTGCCGCCATTGGAGCCGCCATCCCCGACCTCGAGGAGGCGCACTAGGTCGCTGTTCCGGACAATGAGAATGGCCCGCCGTGATCCCGCCTCCCTACAGCCCTTGTCTCTGACGAGCTTCAGCGCGTCCTTCGTCGTCTCATCTCGAGTTGTTCCGGGTGCTTCTTTTGATTGTTCCAGGGCATTTTCTTGATTGTTCTAGCCCCTTTCGTCAATTGTTCCAAGCTTTTTCCCCATTTGTTCCAGAAGTTCTCTTCGAATGTTCCATTCTTCTTCCCCGTTTGTTCCAGGCATTCCAATTGATTGTTCCAGGTTTCATCCCCATTTGTTCTAGCCTTTCTCCCATGTTGTTCCAGGCGTTCTCTTCGATCTCACCATCGCGCAGGCGGGGCGCGACGGCGCGGGCGGGGTGCGCCGGGCGCGGCAGCACCAGCGCAGCGGCGAGGCGCATCGTCTTGAGGTTGAAGACGACGCCACACGGTTTCCTGGGCCGCGGTGGGCTGGGTGGTGTGGGCTTCGCGGTTTCCTGCTGCTTAGGGGGTGGGCGGAGGTAGGGCTGTCAACGAGCCGAGCTCGAGCGAGCTTACCTCTCCCAAGCTCGAGCTCGGTAAAAACTCGAGCCGATCTCGAGTCGAGCCTGGGATCCATTCGATCCTGCAGGCAAGCTCGAATTCGGCTCGGCCAAAGTTCGTCGAAGCTCGAGTTCGGCTCGTACAGGCTCGTCGAAGCTTTGTAAACAGAGAAAACGTTGAGTTGCAGAACATTTTACGACCCGTGAAAGCACCATGAAAAGAAAGAAAAAAAGAATCAGAGATTCCTATCTTGTTCCACAGCGTATATTCACATTATTGGACTGCGGACCCTAAAGCAAGAAAACGAATCTCGGTCTCAGCTCCCACAGTGTGTACAGCATACGTAGAACAAGTGGAGGAAAGAAAAAGCAAGTTAGCTTCGATTACTTGGTTCTAGTCATAGTATTCGTGGCCTATCGTCCAGCTCGCTGCCATCTTGGAGGTTCAGGGCGGAGCACAAGGCCTTCTCCTCTCCAATCTGTGGATCGAAGAAAGCTGATGTCTGATTTGGGGAAGATGACCGGTGAGGAGGAATGGGGATTGGGGAATGGCTGAAAGGGAAGTACATAGGACTGGAGGCCTGGCCGTCTGGGTATAGGAGTAGAAGAATCGAGAGAAACTGGCAGTGTTATCTTGTCTGAGTGATAGCCGGTAGCTGGTGCCTCCTTTACTGCGCTCCTACTCGCGCTCATTGGCTCCTGGGTTCAGTTTTGATAGGATGGACAAGGCGGCAAAAGACAGAGCACGCGAGCCGTAACGAATAGCTCGAGTTCGACTCGGGAGAAGCTCGCGAGCTTGACTCCAGGATCGAACTCGGCTCGATTTTTGTACGAGCCGATCTCGACTCGAGCTTTTAGCGAGTCGAGTCCGAGTAGCTCGCGAGCCTCGAGCTTCATTGACAGCCCTAGGCGGAGGCCGAATTTTTGTTGACGTGGTCGGAGGCGAGCGCCCCACGGTACTCATTCTTTATATGGTTTAGTCCACTGTCCAGCCTGCTGGAATCTGGCCCACGAAGGCCTATGAGCCTGCTGGAATTGGTTCGCGAGTAACGATGCCCCAAAAGGCCCATCTGGCCCAGGGGGTCCCCTGAGTTTCCGTAACCGAGCCCTCATCACTGTCGCGGCGCCGGCGCTCCCCATGTGGCCGGAGAGGCCGCCCCCGGCGGAAGGAGAGGCTACTCGCGGCCATCGTTGCTGGCTCGACTCATCCCGTCATCCGCGTAGTGTGGATGGATACTTGGAGAGGGCGGGAGAAGGTAATTCACTCATTCATTAATGTATCGTCCAGTTTCCCCCTTTGCTTGCTTGGTAGCGGATGATAATGTGAAGACCAGCGCGTCACGGATTCCCTCACGTTTCTTGAAGCTTCGTTCTAAATTAGTCCCGAATTTTCGTTTCCTTACTAGCTCATATCTAATCTCGCTGCGTCCCCGCTGATTTTTTTTTTAAATGCTGAATCAGAGCACTTCAGGGATTGATGGTGTGTGCTTCTTGTGTCTATGTATTCCTGTCGTGCCAACCCTGTAGCTCAAGTTTTTTCCGTACTTGCCCTCGAAAAAAAAAACTTTTTCCAAATAAGTATACATTTTTTTCGCCAATTAGAGGACGTTAGGACAATGCTTGTTAATTCCCTTAGTTTTTTTTTTAGCTAAAAAGGTTGTCCAAACATCGTTAATTGAAAACCACAGGGAGTAAATTTTATCTGCTGTTAAGGTTTCTTTCTGAGCTCAAAATTCAGTAGAGTTGGTACTAAGTTCCTCTCGTGTGAGACGATAATTGTTTTGCTTTCTTAGACTTGACATATTTCTAGTAAACTTTGTGAATGACGAAATTAGGATGGGTTGAAAACTCAGTCGAGTTCAGATGTTAGATTATGAACAAGTCTTGGCCTCACATGAACTTTCATCCATGCGTGTTCATGCCATCCCAATCTCATTCTTTGATTATGTGTGAGTGGAAGGTGAGTGTTTTTAGCCAACCAAATATTTACATGATGTTAGGTGTTAGCGTATTGGCGTTAGGTGAGCATCACCTAGCTGATCCCAAATCTACAAGAATCAAATTTACTACGCAAAAGCACATTCCATTAGCAAAAGCGTTCCATCATCTGGACCAAAGACACGGCTTTTTAGGTGTGAGTGGGCATCATGCTGATCTGGTGCCGATTTTGTGTTTCGTTGCTATGTATGCCCCAAATCTAACCACGCATCCGCTGCTGATTTTATTTCTGAGAAATGTGCATTTTACTGATTTTGATTGAGTGTTTCTTTATGTACATGTCCCTGATTAATGTGCCAACCTTGAAACTCAGGCTGTTTGTGCAATTTAGGCCCAACTTTTTTCCAGTGGCAATTAAGTTTTATGTAATTTTAATGTTGTTTCTGGACAAAAAGAATTCTATAGAATCGGTAGCAAGGTCCTTTCAGTGAGGCAGAAGATGGATTAGACAAATAATATCCTATAGTTAATTGGGGGAGTGCTAGTCATCGATGCAGTAGCAGATCGCGGTGGTGCAACCAGACGTTTCGTATGCAGGATGCAAACATCCCAGTTGAGTACTTGTTAGCTTACATCGACTGAAATCAAAATAAAAAGGACGCCATGCTATTTCAGGAGTTTATACCTCAGTGCCTCTTTGTTAATCACCGTCATGCACCTAGCTCCTCATCAATATATGGCCTGCCATTATCCATAACTTACTGAAGGTGCATAAGCATTCAGGATGCCTAGTAACCTATACATCACGTAAAACCTAAGCTATCCAATGCAAATAAATGTGTTGTTTATTAGTCTCTTTCAGATAGATTCAGTTTAGCGAACATTTTCAGATAAGACTAAGCTAACACATTTGTTCTTTCCTTGCCAGGCTACAACCCTTTCGGTAGACCTCCCTCGCCCTCTTCATCTGATGGCAACCATACTAGATTCTTTGGTTGGATCATGTGTCAGGAAGTTGCATGATATTGCTAGGCGTAAAAGAAGAGATCATAGACCTGCAACGAAGAATGGATCTAATATGTCACTTTCTTCAAGACACAGAGCAAATGAGACTGGAAGAATCAGCTGATAACAATTGGCTTGGTCAGTTAAGAGATGCTATGTATGATGCCGATGATATTGTTGACATAGCTAGATCCAAAGGAACGAACCTATTGCAAGATAATTATTTGCCAACACCAGACAAATCAATGACATGCAGTGGCCTTTCTCTTTCCTCTTGCTTTTCTAACTTTCGTACACGTCATGAGGTTGCTATCAAAGTTAGAAGCCTGAACAAAAGAATAGATAACATCTTGAAGGATAAAATATTTTTATCACTCACGCATACTACACAACCCATTGAAACTGTTTCAGCACAAGAAATGAGAAAAAGTTCCAGCCTGGTTGAACCCAACCTTGTGGGTAAGGAGGTCGCATATGCTTGTAGAAAAGTAGTGGATTTGGTGCTTGCACATATGGGAAATAAATCTTACAAGCTAGCTATTGTCGGATCAGGAGGTGTCGGTAAGACAACACTAGCTCAGAAAATATACAATGACCAAAAGATAAAAGGGGTATTTGACAAACAAGCATGGGTTTGTGTTTCTAAAGAGACTATTTCTGATGTTTCTCTTCTGAAGGAGGTTCTTCGGTATATTGGAGTAAATCAAGAGCAGGGTGAATCAGTTGGGGAGCTCCAAAGCAAGCTAGCATCAACCATTAAAGATAAGCGGTTTTTTCTAGTTTTGCATGATGTCTGGCCGTCGAACATGTGGAAAAATCTACTTAGAACTCCATTGAACTCTGCAGCCACAGGGATTGTTCTGGTGACTACTCGACATGATACTGTTGCTATGGAGATTGGGGTGAATCATATGCATCGAGTTGATTTAATGTCAGTGGATGTAGGATGGGAGTTATTATGGAGGAGTATGAATATCAATGAAGAGAAAGAAGTGCAAAATCTGCGAGACATAGGGATTGAGATTGTTCAGAAATGTGGTGGTCTGCCTCTGGGGATCAAGCTTATTGCTAGAGTTTATCAAGCAAAGATCAAACAGAAAACGAATGGAAGAAAATTTTAAGAAAAGATGCTTGGTCTATGAGCAGCCTTCCAAGTGAAATAAAAGGTGCTTTATATTTAAGCTACGAAGATTTACCACACTGTTTGAAGCAGTGTTTTGTCTACTGTGCTATGTATCCTGAAGATGGAATTATACACTGTGACGATATTGTCAGATTGTGGGTGGCTGAAGGATTTATAGACGAGAAAGATGACCAATTACTAGAAGATACAACAGAAGAATACTACTATGAGTTGATCTATCAGAACCTCCTCGAATCAAATTTTGTGTCTGCTAACCATAGGCAATGCAGAATGCATGATCTATTAAGGATGCTCGCTTGTTATTTATCTAGAGAAGAATGTTTTATCGGTGACCCAGAATCAATGCGGATTAGTGTTCTGAGTAAACTTCGTCGTATTTCAGTTGTCACTGAGAAAGATATGGTGGTGTTACCTAGCATAGATGAAGGGGAATATAAAGTGAGAACTTGGAGATCATCTTATGACAAGTCACTAAGAGTTGATAATACAATATTTACAAGGCTTACATATATTCGAGTTTTGGATCTAATTAGTTCACTTGTACAAAGTATTCCATCCTGTATTGGAAGTCTGATCCGTTTACGATTACTTGATCTTGATGTGACTGACATATCTGATCTTCCAGAGTCCATTGGTCGCCTTATAAACCTTCAGATATTGAATTTGGAATATTGTAATGCTTTGCATAGTCTTCCTTCAGGAATCACTCGTTTATGCAACTTAAGACGCCTTGGCCTTAGTGGAACACCATTAAATCAGGTTCCAAAAGGTGTAGGCCGATTAAAATTCCTCAACGATTTAAGCGGATATCCAATTGGTGGTGACAGTGACAACAATGCTAAGATGCCAGATGGATGGAAGTTGGAAGAGCTGGGTACTCTTTTGCAGCTAAGGAAGCTTGAGTTGATTAAATTGGAAAGAGCAACTCTTTGCAGTTCAGATTCATTGCTAATGGACAAAAAACATCTAAAAGAATTAGACCTAAATTGCACTAAATGTACAGATGAAGCATATTCTGAAGAAGATGCAATCAGTATTGGGAAGATTTTTGAGATGTTGATACCTCCGCACAACTTTGAAGAGCTACGTATTTATGATTTCTTTGGCCGGAGGTTCCCCACTGGCTAGGTACTACTACCAATTTGTCTTCAGTGAAATACTTGCAACTCATAGACTGCGAATCATGTGTGCATCTTTCTCCAATCGGACAGCTCCTCAACCTGAAATATTTGAGAATCAAGGGTGCAACTGCAGTTACCAAGATTGGGGCCGAATTTGTTGGCTGTGGGGTGGGTAATCCCGGATCTACAGATGTTGTAGCTTTTACCAAGCTTGAAACGTTGATCATTGATGATATGCCCAACTGGGAGGAGTGGACCTTTGTTGTTGAAGAGGAAGAAGCAACAACAACAGGTAAGGATGGGAGAGAGGATGGATCTGCTGTGAAGCAAAAAGGGGAAGCCCCACCTCCAAGGATGCGGCTGCTGCCACACTTGAAGACGTTGCAACTTACGAAGTGCCCCAAGCTGAGAGCTCTTCCACGACAGCTTGGAAAGGAGGCTGCCGGCTTGAAGACGCTCTACTTAACAGATGTGCACAGCCTTAATGTGGTGGAGAATCTCCAGTTCCTCTCAGATATGCTTGTAATCAGGGACTGTGAAGGCCTGGAGAGGGTCTCCAATCTTCCTCAAGTGAGAGAGCTTTATGTAGACCTGTGTCGAAACATGAGGTGTGTGGAGAGCTTGGACAACTTGCAGCAGCTATTTCTGACAGAGGATACGCAAGAGGCCTCCTTGTTGTGGCTGCCTGGGCTCCAAGAGCAGCACCAACAACTTCATGGAGAAGGCCTTGATGTCCAATTAGTGGCTATGAAGCTGTGAGGTATGACCGTTGGCTGGGTGTTTGAATTTTGTCAGAGTTTATCTACCTTGCTTTCAGTTTACCCATGTCCTTTTTTTTTTATCAGGCCTTGACAAGCAGTATAATTTACTTTGACGTCGTGGAGAGGGGAATTATATCCTCCAAGCGTCTGTGCCGTGCTGGCGCAGGGGAGAGCCTTGCCAGGATCTGGAATACAATGTTTCATGAGCGGGGGTGGCATCATGCATGTGGAGATTGCTTGCTCTCTGCTTAGGGCTATTCATGTGTACCTGCCCAGCTGTCCGGATAAAAAACAATATTGTAGTACTTCAGTTTACAGACTCTGTGAACTTGATGTGTGGTTGCTTGCCTTGTTTGTAGTTTGTGAAGAACTTGGTCTGCTGTTTTGTTTCTTACTCGCAGATACTGAATCATCTGTTCCTGCTGCTGTTGTGCAACGTGAGCTCCTGTTTTCCCATTACTTGTAATATGTTCTTTTCTTCCTCTCATATAAAAAAAAACTGTGATGGAAAGAGAAGTGGACATCGTTTCCTCAGTATCGGAGGTGCAACACTTGTTTTGGATAGCATGTATTTGCGTTAACAGTGCCCTTTTGGATTCGAATGGATTGAGTCGAAAACAGTATGTATTCAGTATCTGCTGTCGTCCCACATCTTGTTGAAGACAAATGCAAATTGTTGATGACGGATCAACTGACCCTTAGGAGGAGGGCCCTTGAGATCCTCTGTTAGCTGCAGTGATGCATCTTCCACAAATGGTCCAGTGGCATCAGCGTCGCGAGCACGAGCCGGTCGAGTCGACGGGCTGCCTTACCTCCGGCGAGCAAGGCATGGCAGCCGTGTTATATCAGGGGTTGCCGATCGATTACATCAGCGACTTCAGACACCGGCAGCAGGGGGCGCGGCCGAGCCTCGCCGCTACGCCAAGTTGTTGCTAATCTGCCTCCCGAGCTGACGACTAGTCGAGTCGACGATTCAGTCATCCGGCCCGCACGTGCTCCATTGGACGTTTCACCAGGCAGGGTAACCCCCGACTCTGGACAGGGAGCATTTGATGCCCACGCCGCTTATGCAGAGTCGCATGCAGACCACGGCCGGCATAAGACGACCCAACGCGCAGCCATTCCGTTCCGTGAGGTCGAGCTGGGCGGTCGTGTTCTGGCGATCGATGCTTGGACGGACCACCGTGCTCGAGACTGAGCTGGTGCGCAACCTGTTCTGTTGCGAGCACCGACGCATGTTCTGTTGTGGAAACTGCGACGACGAGGCTGCCGCCGTAAATCATCAAGCAGCGCAGACGTCGCCGTAAATCATCAAGCTGCACCGATGAGGTCCCGCTAACAATCCCCAACCGAGGACCTCCTCGATTCGTGTTCTCTGGCCATGCTTCGACGGACATGGCCCTGCTCGAGGCCGTGCTGGCGCGCAAGCAAGGAAGCGACGCACGACTGAGCTAGCTGCTCGCCTGCTCCTGATGGAAACAGCAGCTGTACCTGTCGTCGAGCGCAGTGCCGCCACTCTCCCGGGTGCCGCCGCGCGTCCGCAGAAAAAAAGAAGTGAAGAACGCGTCCTCGGATGCCGTCGATGTCGCAGTTCCGGTGAACGCGATGGTTCACATAGCTTGGCAGGGCGCGTGACACCGCTGTCGCGCGTGCCGGACGCCCACGACGCCGTGCGGCCGTGTACTGGAGGCCTCACTTGAATCTCGTTGGAAGATCGACATGGCCTCCCTGACGGCGTCGACGTGGCATCTGTTCATGTCTGGATGTACACATGACTCTGCTCAAGGCGGCGAGCGCGCCAGCCAACATGGTTAGCGGCTCACTGACGAAGCAGCCGCGCGAACAGGGGCTCATGCAACGCGGCCACCGTCCAGGTCTAAAAACATCAGCTGTTCTTCAAGGTGGCAGGCCGGGATCAACACGGCGGCTCTGTTCAAGGCGGACGAAGCGGCGGCGCGAACGTTTTGTATCGTGCACGATCGATCCCTCTGCACAAAAACAGAGCACAGCTCTCTGCACACAAACAGAACGGCGACTAATAATACTGTATTTGCAAATGGCCCCCTGTTCGTACCCCCGACCATTCGCCCCCACCGCCGCCGTTCTCCCCTCCCTCCCTCCGGCCCACTCGGAAGCGCAGAGCCCCATCCGTCCCACCCACCATCGCCGCTTCCGATCTAAGGGAGCAGACGGCGCAATGCATCAGGAAGTGAAGGGAACGGCTTCGCGTCGCGCGATTCGGAGGAGTCATGGCGTGGGGAAGAGCTCACCGGCAAGCAAGGAACCCGCGGGGCTTCGAGTTGGGCCCTCCTCCCCTAGCGCGACGCGAGGGATTTTGGGAATCCGCGACACGGCTTGCTCCGACAAGCAATCGCTGAGGTGCCGGACCAGAGGCTTCCTTTCCCTCCGTTGGGGCCTCCTCCTCCTCGAAAGCCAAAAGAGAGGCAAATCGAATGAAGAAAAGAAGGTTCTTTGTTTGCTTCATGCGGTGCATACTGGATTGGTGATTCCTTCTACTTCCTTTTGCTAAAGCTGGATCAAATTCTTTCGTTTTTTTCTGCCTGAAAGATACAGATTGGCATGTGTTGGGGTCAAGGTTTGAATTATCGACGGTATCAATGAAACCGAGCCGCAGCGATACGACCGATTTTCGCGAAAATCGAGGAAACCGGCCGGAAATCGGACAAAAATTTGAATTCCGAATTTTGAATTCAAAAACTCGAAAATCGACCGATATCGTCGAAAATCGACCGGTTTTCAGTGAAAATCGACGATTTTTACTGAAAATCGAGACAGTGAGAAAAACCTCGAAAAAACATGGAAAAAATGTAGAAAAAATCGCCATAACCTTTGCTAAATATTTCTAATATGCTTAGACACACATTGACAATATAGTATGCATAAAACATAGCACAAGTCATAATAACTCCAACATAAATTGTCCGACATAGTTCATGAATAAATAAGATATACAACATAGTTTTCAATATACTACACATAGTTTTGGACATATTACAACAACGGATACAAACATACATCTCAATACCATGGGACATCCGATTGTGGATTGTTCATGGAGTTGTACTCGTCGACAGACATGATGTTAATTCCTTGTGTAGCCAACAACTTCGGTGAATTTTTTCTTTTTTTTTCCCAGAAACTATGTCAATTCCTTTTTTTTCCTTTTTTTTCCGCCCAGAAATCTTCGGTGAATTTTTTGCCCCATCAAATGAACTCCGATTCGTGTTTTTGTTCCACCAATCTTCTCCAAATTTCTTCTAGTTTATTTACATATTTTTTGTTTCAATTTTTTTCAAATTTTCAAAAAATTCAAATTTGAAATTCGAAAATCGGCGAACCGGACTTACCGAACCGGACCGGTAAGTCCGGTTTTCGCGAAAATCGACCGGTTTTTGTCGATTTTGAAAACCTTGGTTGGGGTTCAAAGCATGTATTCTTGGCCCTCAGATCCAAGCTTCGTTGTCCCCAGAATGATGGATTAATGTTGTTGTTGGAGCACCTTTGCGTGTCATCCAGCGATTCTTCGCTCCATCAAGCCTTTTGCCTCCCAAAGTCCCAGACAAACCCTTCTTCCATTTCCATTTTCCCTCCCTACCGACGAGAAGCCACCACGCACAGAGGAGGACATACAGTCATACAGTGAGGGGGCTTAATTTGGGAGGTTGGGTACGAACGCTCGCATTGGTCATCGCGTTGTGAGAATAGGTACATTTCCTTGATCTCCAGATAGCTTATTTGATTCTTAGGTTGTGTTTCATTTGGTTCAAGCGTGTCACATTTTATCGAATTGCTTGCAGGCATATATTGTTCTCGGTGCTTCAGTGGGAACTGGGAACTTTCCATAAGGACCGGTGCGAATTGTAACATACAGATACAGCCTCTGACTGCTGCTTGAAATAAGCCTCTGCACTATTTGCGTGGTTCTATACATTGCAAACGAGGGTTCCTGCTTCTCTATTCTGGTTAGCTTCTCAACTACATTAATTCAGTCAGTCTGTATTTAAGGGGATGGTCATGGTGAACTTTTGTGATTTACAGTTCGTATTCAAATATTGCATGTACAAAAGTTAAATACAGTTGCTCTTTTATCCTGCTGAGATCGGACGCCATTTTTTTTCCTCGTGGATTGAACCAACTCCTCTTGTTTTATCCATCCTTTCTTTTTCTCTTTGCCACAGAATAACCATGGTTCTTTCGTGGCAATGAACTCATCATAATGTCAATCATTACTGGAAATTACGTGAAGTGATTCATCTTCATTCCTCCTTTCTTTTCTTTCAGTTTGATAGGATTGGAGCGGCATAAAAGAATGAGTACTGTTGGTACATAAGATCAAAGCCGCGTCTGATGAATGATCGATTGTTGGTCTGGAAGATCAAACCTTTTGCTCACCCAAAGGTCAAGACAAAGATAACAAACCCTTGTTCCATTTCCATTATCTTTACTGTCGAGAAGCAAGCACGCACAGAAGGAAATACCGTAATACAGTGAGAGATGCAGTGAGGTGTCCGTGACTTATAACAAGAGGTGTGTTTTCTCGACTGCTGGCTTAGCATATTTGCTTAGTCGCATGTGTTGATTCATTTCAAGTGTCACATTTGTTCGCAGGCATATATATAAGTCGTTCTCTGCCTCAGCGGGAACACATTCATAATGGTGACCAGTGTGAACTCTTCCTAACGTGCTGCCTCTGAGTCTCTGACTGCTTTTTGAACTAATCATTTGCATCTTCATCTGCACTCAAGGAATAATAAGGCAGTTGCATCGTTTGGTAAGTTTGAGAATTGGATGCTTGTCTCTTCTGGTAGTTCTGCCGCATCTTGACCTTTTAGAACTTATAGTTGCTTGGATAAGGAGATTTTCCTTAGGAAATTTTAGAACTTATAGTTGAGCTTCAATATTGCATATCCAAAATGGCCCTTAAGTTAAATACATTGTTCTATATTCTCTCAGTATTGTATGCATTTTTTTTGTTCCTGTACTCAACCAGCCCCGCTGATTTGTATCCATATCTTTTTTTCCTCTGCCACAGAGTAATCATGGTTCTTTCATGGTGATGAACGTGTCATAGCTATATCTGCTCACTTCATTACTGGAAACATGAACGTGTGATTGATCTTCATTCCCTCCTTGCGTAATCTGTCAATATGACGTCCTTGATTTGTATTGTCAATCAGACCAGGTTTTAATTCAAGGTATGGTTTGTGAAGCCTGAATCTACTACACTATTGTTACATCTTAACCACTGATCATGACAAATCATGCGGCCTTTTTAATTTTTCAACTTTTTTGCTATGCCATGTTACTAGCACAACAATGGTTAGGTTTTGTGGTGTGGGGGAAATACTGGATATGTTGCTTAAGTCTTGAAACTTTATTAGCATGAGGTTAAAGTATGCGAGAAAGGGTTAAAAATTGTATTGAACGTGCAAGCTAGGCATCAATCTGTTTGATTAGTTCGGTCACTAGAAAGAAAACCAAGCTGGAATACACACAACTGTAACTTTGAGTCATCTGTTCTTTATATTCCAGTTTAGTGGATTATTTCCCTGTCTGGTACAGCTTCTTTCTCAGCTTATGCACATAAAAAATAAGAGTTGTGCCAAATAACAGGATTCTGCTACAACTTATTACTTAAACAGATTGTTATAATGAACTAAAAAGCACAATAAGAAGCTTCTTCTTTCGTTAGCTTTTCAAATAAGCTGCTTTTGCAACTAGCAGGAGCTTTGCCAAACAGGGCCTATGTACTAGGTGTGTAAACTCTTGAAATCACGTTAACTTGAAACATAAAGCAGACATAGTTGTCCACTCGTAATCCATCCAGTAAACTCAGCCAAGCCGTAGAAGACTGAGTTGCGGCTGGCCTCCTTTACATTTTGAACAGGTTCCAGGCCAAGCTGCAGTTGGCGGAAAACTAGGGCCTCTTGTAGGAGAAAATTGTAGTGCAAATTGTAGATAGATGTCAATGTCAGAAACCTATTTGTATGT
The DNA here is from genome assembly GCA_007726485.1 of Eragrostis curvula. Lineage (NCBI taxonomy): Eukaryota > Viridiplantae > Streptophyta > Magnoliopsida > Poales > Poaceae > Eragrostis > Eragrostis curvula. The sequence continues at coordinate 3,075,244 of CM017440.1, read as the reverse complement.
ACACCACGACAAATTCTCAATTCTTGATGTAGGGTTGTGGGTAAAAGGTATACTTGCACCTAAATGAGAATCATATCCCCGAATAGCTTGCATGAAAGGTATCCCTGAGTAGCTTGCGTGAAAGGAAATAAATATCCATCATAAGTATAAGTTTACCTGTGATAAATACAAGAATACAAATACGAGTGCGGGGTTTTGTAAATTTTATAAGTGCTGCACTTCATACTTATTGAATCGTAGTGTTGTAAATTTCGTACATATTGATATCTAACTTTGTATGCATTATGGATTGACAGGGTGAATGCAAGGAACAATTTCCCATAAAATAAAAGCAAGGAAAATCTCACTGCTACCAATTTGCCTGTATAAACATTACTGGTGGGTCTGCGTAAGAATTACCTGATGGCAACCATATTATTTTCTTTTGCTGGCTCATGCATCCAAAAGCTCCAAGAAATCATAACAGAGGAAGCAATAAAAATACTAGGTGTCAAAGAAGATCTAAAGGAACTGCAGCAAACAATGAAACAAATACAGTATTTTCTCAAAGATGCCGATCGGAGAAGCATTGACGACTCATCAGTTAGCAATTGGTTTGGTGAGCTGAGAGATGCTATGTATGATGCCGATGATATCATTGATTTGGCCCGGTTTAAGGGAAGCAATCTAATAGGAGAATATCCTTCCTCATCGTCGTCAGGAAAATTAACTACATGCAGTGGATTTCCACTTTTCTCTTGCTTTTCTACTCTTTGTACACGCCACGAGATTGCTGTACAAATCAGAAGCCTCAACAAAAGAATAAAGAAGATTGCAGAGTTAGGTAAAACATTTTTGAAGTTTGAAGCTGAATCTGTTGGAAGCATCACAGTATCAAATATCAGAAAAACATCCTACCTTGTGGAACCCAACCTTGTGGGCAAGGAGATCATAAATGCCACCAGTAAATTGGTTGAATTGGTGCTAGAACACAGGGAAAACAAGGTCTACAAAATAGGTATTGTTGGAACTGGAGGAATTGGAAAGACAACTCTAGCTCAGAAATTATACAATGATCATAGAGTGGAGGGGCACTTCAAGCAACGTTCATGGATCTGTGTTTCCCAACAGTACTCTGAAGTTGCTTTGTTGAAAGAAATACTTCGAAGTATCGGAGTTCATTACCAGGGTGAAAGTGTGGGAGAGCTCCAAGGAAAACTTGCAGAAGCTATTGAAGAAAAATCCTATTTACTTGTGTTGGACGACTTGTGGCAGTCTGATGTATGGACTAATTTGCTAAGAACTCCATTGCATAAAGCAAGCCATGGGACAATTGTATTAACAACTCGACATGATACAGTAGCAAAGGCAGTTGGCGTGGAACATATGCATCGAGTGGAATTGATGTCTGAGGAAGTAGGATGGGAGCTACTTTGGAAGAGTATGAACATTAAAGATGAGAAAGAAGTGCACAGCCTAAGGGATATAGGAAGGGAGATTGTTCAAAAATGTGGTGGCCTTCCTCTCGCAATCAGGGTTGTTGCTAGTGTTTTAGCAACGAAGGAGACAACGGAAAGTGAGTGGCAGAAGATTCTAAGCAATGATGCATGGTCTTTGAATAAGCTCCCTGCTGAACTGAGAGGTGCTTTGTACTTGAGTTATGACCAGCTGCCACATAATCTGAAGCAATGTTTCCTTTAGTGTGCTTTGTATCCTGAAGATTGGACAATGTACCATGATAATCTTGTCTCGTATTGGATTGCTGAAGGCTTTGTAGAAAAGCATGAGAACCAATTAATGGAAGATACAGCAGAAGAATACTACTATGAGTTGATCTCAAGGAACTTGCTCCTTCCAGATCCCATTTATTTTGACCAAGACAGATGCACAATGCATGATCTTTTAAGGCAGCTTGCTTGTCATTTATCAAGAGAAGAATGTTTTACCGGCGACCCACTGTCCCTGGAGGATAAAAGTATGCCTAAACTTCGACGTATTTCAGTTGTAACTGAGAAGGAAGTGGTCGTTTCACCTAGTTTTGACAAGCAAAAGTTGAGAGTGAGAACTTTCATAATGTTTTGTGACAAGTCAGTGGCATTTGATCATTCACTTTACAAGAGACTTTCATATGTCCGTGTTTTGGATTTGGCCGGGTCAAGTCTACAAAATATTCCAGATTATATTGGAAGTTTGATTCATCTGCGCTTACTCCTTCTTTCTAGTACCAACATAACGTGCCTTCCTGAGTCCATTGGTTTACTCAAAAACCTTCAGACATTGAGCTTGAGTGAGTGTGCTGCTTTGCACAATCTTCCTTTGGCACTCACTAGATTATGCAATTTAAGGCACCTTTTACTCCATGGGACATCAATAAATCAGGTTCCAAAAGGATTAGCTGGACTGAAGTTTCTCAATACTGTAGAAGGATTTCCAATAGGTGGTGGTAGTGATAACAGTTCCAAATTGCAAGATGGATGGAATCTTGAAGAGTTAGGCCCTCTTTTGCAGTTGAGGGATGTTGATCTGATTAAGTTGGAAAGAGCGACAGCATGCAGTGCAGATCTAAAGCTAGCGGACAAAAAGCATCTCAGATTTTTGGCCCTCTGGTGCACTGAATGCATAGATCAACCATATTCTGAAGGGAATGTTAGCAACATTGAGAAGATCATGGAGCAGCTAATCCCTCCACAAAACCTTGAAAAATTAGTCATTGGGAACTTTTTTGGTAGGAGTTTTCCAACCTGGCTAGGTAATGCTACCCATTTGTCTGCCGTGGAGTTATTGCATCTCATAGATTGCAAATCCTGTGTGCGTCTTCCTTCACTTGGACAACTCAGCAGCTTGAAATATCTGAAAATCCAAGGAGCATCTGCAGTTACCAAGATTGGACCCGAATTTATTGGCTTTGTGGTGGGTATTCCTGGATCGACAGAGGCAGTTGCTTTCCCCAAGCTTGAATGGTTGGTGATCTGGGATATGCCCACCTGGGAGGACTGGACTTTTGTTCTTGAAGAAGAAGCAACAACAGCAGGTACAGGTGGGGAAGAGTATGGAGTTGCTACTAAGCAAAAAGGAGAAGCACCACCTCCAAGGATGCGGCTGCTTCCTTGTTTGAAGGAATTGTCCCTTCGCAACTGCCCTAAGCTGAGATCTCTCCCATGGCAGCTTGGACAGGAAGCCACCGGCTTGAAGAATCTCAAATTAAGATATGCGCACAGCCTTAAGGTGGTGGAGAACCTCCCGTTCCTCTCAGAATTGCTTTTAATCGTACATTGCAAAGACCTACAGAAGGTGTCAGGTGTTCCCCAAGTGCGAGAGCTGCGTGTGCAGGGCTGTCCAAACTTGAGGTGTGTCGAGAATTTGGGCAACTTGCAGCGGCTGGGACAACACAGGAGTATGCTTGAGGTCTCCTCATTATGGATGCCTGGGCTTCAACAGCAATGCAGAGAGCTACGTGGGGAAGAGCTGGATGTGTACGACTGAATATGATGGCAGTACAGAGCTGCCCGTTTAAACGGAATGATGATGCGAGGTTTGATATCTAATCTAGCCTTCTTTCTTTCTATTCACGCCCTGGTTCTGTTCCTTTAACAACGCACTGACGATTTGTATGTGTTTGCTTCATATAAAAGGTATTGTCTGTTGAGGATGGAAGCGACTAGAGCTCATTTACATATGCATCGATCTGGCATTGGGCAGGCCGCAGTTCCCGCTGTATGGGTCCCAGGATTGGAGCTACATGATGCATGAGGGCCCTGGTCACAGCTGCGTGTGGTTTGTTCTCTGCGAGCTTGCATTTGGCCTATGTATGAGATGGGTTTGTTTCTATGTTTTTTCAGTGTGTTGTTTTTCTTATGTGCATACTAGCTGAATAAAAAAGTGTGCTATTTGGGCTTGTCGCCTGTGTGTTGTGCTGTATGTAATGATGTTAACACGGTTCGTTGTACGTGGTTTGTTGAGTTTGTAGTATGAAGAAGAACTACCACCTACTGTTTGTAATTCACCAAATTATCTGTGTGCCAAAGTGAGCTCGTGTGTGTTGCTACTAATGACGGAAGAGTATTTTTTTTTCCGCTCCATTGTTCACTGTCGTCTGCCCTGCTTATATATGTTCAGATTGCTGATTCAATGGTGACACTCGACGAACCCCGGCTGTAACTACTGAATTGCTTTGTAAAGTGTACATTCCGTCAGTTGATGCGTTCTCTTGCCGAAGCCGAAGCCGTATCACTGAGACTGAGTGGAGTGGTTCTCATGTAATCGACATGGCAGGGGTGGACATAGGTACAAGTGATGAGGATGCGGTGCCATGCCCAGAGTGGCGAGCGGGCGGGTCTCCTCTGCTTTGGCCGCGCCCAGGTTCCCGCTGCTGTTGCTGCTGCGATGCGTTCCAGCACAAGACAGCGCCGGTGAAGCGGTGGTGGCGCGACAGCTGCCGGCGAGGCCTCGTCCATGTGGTCCGACGCCCTCGTCATGGCGCGGCCGTCGAGGACTCTGAGGAGTCGCGTCGGCAGACGTCCCGTTCAAGATGAAAATCTCATCGCACGTACGCCTCTGTCGCGCGGCCGTGGAGGCCTCTCCTCTCCTCAAACGCGTTTGCTTGGCGGACATGATTCGGCTCGACGGTTTCAAGACGCTGCGTAAGCGAGGTCGCCGTGGCGTCCCGGCCCAACGGCAGCTGTTGATGTCGTATGTTCTTTTTGAACCCGTTCGTTCGTTCGTTCGTTGGCATGGCTCTGCTCAAGGCGGTCCCGCTCGCTCATAGATGCCATTCCTCCAACTCAAGCCCCTGCCCTGCAGCGCGCGGCAATGGATGGAGGCTGCTCTGGGAGTGCGTGCACGTTCACGGACACTAGTCGAGATGGACTCGAGACCAACGCAGAGTCTCACGTCGACGGACAAGACAGGGTCATCAGCTGCATGCACCGCGCGGCTGGGCTGCCGCTGACGTCGCGGCAGTGGACGCCGCTCTCTGGGAGTGCGCACTGCAGCACAGCGACGGCGTCATCACGTACCGATCCACCCGCATACTCTGGGAGTCCGCGCTGTTCGGCATGGCTTGGCTGCTCCTAGGAAGCACGGATGATACGGATACTCCTCCGATACGTATCAGACACTGATACGTATCAGACGCGTATCGCATATATTTATGATTTTTAAATAATTAAAATAATTCTGATACTTGACCGACACTTCGCTGATTCTTTCTAGATACCTCCAGCCCTGACCCAACCATCATTCGAGACTCATAAAAACACTCTTTTCACCAATAACATGGCCCCTTATCCCATTCTTCCGATTATCCTCACGCAAGGACGACATTGTTTACTGGAAACCTAGAATTCTTTCTGCTCACCAATTAAAAATAGACAGTTGTCGGATTTCTCATGCTAGGAAGATGAAATGGAAGCAGAACTAAAAGATAATTGCATATGGATGCATTATACTCAACCTTAATTGTATTTAGATTTAAGCAAAAAATTGTAATATTATACATATACATTGAGAAAAGTATATATGCAGGCGTATCACCGTATCAGTGTTTTTGAGAAAATGCCGTATCGCGGTATCACCATATCACGTACCGGTACCGGTATCGCCATATCGGGGTAACATAGGGCTGCTCTCGCCACCGCGCTTCCTGCAGCACAGCGACGGCGTCATCACGTACCCATCGACCCGCATATGGTTTCACCACTTCCGACTCTTTCTTATTGTTGGGATCCATCTTTTTTGCGATGCTAAATACTGTTCCAAGATCAAGGGACTAGCTGCGTTCGATCGATGCTGCGGACATCCATAATGTTCAGAGGTTTGGAATGTAGGCAAACAACCTCTGAACATTTCTACTCGTACGTGTTATCTTGTTGTTACGGAGGCAAAACATCTGAACGTTCCTGCGTTTCCTCTTAGCGGGTAGAAGTAGAATCAGCAAAAGGTTTTCTCAACCTGTGACGACAGACGACAGCTGGAAGTGAAACGAGACACTACAACCTGCTGGAAACAAAGGGAAACTGCGACAAAGCAGAGAGTATTGGAGCTGCAGGTACCTCTACTGCCAAACTCCCCATATGCTCATACTCCAGTTGATGAGCTCAGCTGTACATTATATTTCAAGTGAACTCCTAAATGGTCCCCTTGTTCTTCCTTTCTATTGGTATTTTCTTTCCTCTTCTCTAAGTTGTCCGTTACTATTTTCAAACTGGATTCAAATTCTGTATTCGGCCCACGAGGCCTGTTGTAGTGTTGTTTACTAGAGAGAGCTTTCGCTGGCCGTAGCCCATCTAATGAACAGCAGTAGCCCGAAGGCCCATCCAACGCGCGAGCTTGGTCACCGGGGCGCTTGCCGTCACTTGGTCCCATTTCCATGGCCTCCGCTTCGCCGTCGCCTGGAGGCAGCACGCGGCGGAAGGAGACCACAGGTGCGCTAGAGGAGCAAAGGATGGTTCTCATGTGTGGTCTGGGCGAGCAAACCTTGATGGAGGGAACAAAGGGAAGGTAAGTCATGGGTTAATTTGTTCAGCTTGTTCGCCTCGCTGCTTTGCAGCAGCTACAGTGTTCGCAATTATTTCTTCCGCAGCAGCTACAGTGTTCGCAGTTATTTCTTCTGCAGTTGCTACAGTAAACCGGCGAAGCGAACAGAAACAATGGAAAATGGGCACCATGAGAGATAATGCCAAGAAGAACGCGTCTCGGATTCCTTGCTGTAGCCATGTGGTGTGGTGACAAGTTGATCTGGTGCTGAATTTTGTTTGGTTGCTAGCTCGCATCGGATTCCACCGTGCTTTGGTTCATTTCATTTCTTGAAAATCTGTATAGCTCAGCTGCGTGCGTCTTCGAGCTGTAAAGCAAGCCTAGATCTAGATGTAAATCTCATCTTCGTCAGTTTTCATGTGTCGAGGTTTATCTAATGTAGTGGTTGCACGACTTGATGTTCCCCATGCTGGTTAGCAGCGTAGAGAACTTGCAAAATAACGAGAGGAGGAAATCTGGTTGGACGGTAGAAAAAGTCAGTCGCGTTTGTTTTTCTCTGGATTTCTTTTCTTCTGACGAGGTATAGGAAAAGTAAACTAGCTGAGCTTCTCTCGAGAGTCGAGAGTGGAGACATAGCTAGCACAAGAGTTTGCCAGGCAATAGTTTAAGGTTCGGGTTTGAAAATGTACAATGAAGCATGGTTCACACACAATACGCGGTGGAGCCAAAATGTGTGAACCACCCGTGTCCGTACTCCTTACCTTCACCAAGTCCTTTCAGATTTATAGCTACTGTTTAAGTAGTGCATTCAATATTGTTTATAAATAATCAAGCTTGAAATAGGCAAGTTCTCGATGTTAATTTTAAAGTTCCCTGACTACTGTATCTTTTTGCGCTCTCCTAAAAAAGCTGGAGAATTGCTCCTCTTTCCTACAGTATAATGTATAACAGTCTGACCGACGTTAAAAAAAAATCTCCGAATTGGCAAGATCTGGTGGCATTTGTGAAAATGAAACGAACAACACGCTTATTCACATGTGCTCGTGGAATCTGAAGGGAAACACTTAACACTACCAAAGCACCAACCAGGATAATGCCTCTATCTAATCAATGACAGTGACAAATTCCCTTATCTGACAAGAAAAGTCGGGGCACATAAGCAGCCTGTTTTTTGCGGCTTTTTAATCGATACGTGATCTTGTTAAATCAGAGTCATGACCGTCATTTTTTTTATATGAAAAACTCATCACGATCATATTGCGAAGTGAGATCAAGCCTTCGTAGACTGTGGTCTAGTCCATGTGTTTTACACAAGGTTCTCAAGTATTCACATGTTGCAAGAAATGATCATTTCAACCATTCCTCAGCTATTGATTCCTTTCAGCTCACATTGTGCTAGTGGCTATAGTTAGCTCCACAGCATCCAATTAATTCGTAAAGAGTACTCATTCCCTCATTTCTCATCTCATAACATATGCCTGATTTGGACATTCTGATCATGCAGAGATAGCAGAAGCTTGATACTCAAGAGTTAATCAAGAAACAAAGCCTTTTCATTTGCCGTTTCCCTTCTCATAACCCATGCCTTCTTTTCCTGTCCTGATCATAGGCTACCATACTGTCGCACAAGCACACAATGAAGAGAGAGAGAGAGAGAGAGAGAGAGAGAGAGAGAGAGAGAGAGAGAGAGAGAGAGAGAGAGAGATTCACACTGTCGCACAAGCACACAGTGAGAAGAAAGAGGACCCTTAACATTCCCTGCACACAAGTTGATTGTCTGGGTTGTGAAAAAATGCAAAGATTTTGATGTGTATTCGCAGATTTGGAACTCTCTTCCTGCTCACAGAAAATGCGAAGCTTCATGTTTATTTCATAATTTTCTTGCTGCGCTAGCCTTAGTGCCATGTATTGCCACCACTTCCATGTTCTTCCCTTTTTTAGGACTTCTTAAAATGAGATTTTGACTTTTTAAGACTTACTTCGAGTGGTCGACGATTTAGGAATCATTTGGTGCACTTCGCCAAAATAACACAAATAACAGTATGTAGATGGATTTCTTTGACATTTTGACTTTTTTAAGTTATTTTCAATTTGTTTCCTGATTTTTGGCGTTAGAAAAGACTATTTGCCCTTTACTAAAAGTCTGTTTCCATTCTTCCTAACGAGTCTCTTTTGTTTCTTTCTCATCTATGAACAGGGCCGCCACCCCCGACCGCTTGGTGCCCAGGGTTAAACACCCCCCTCTCCCCCTCCCCTCCCCCAACACACACACACACACACAAATCAATCGAAGGGAGTATTAGCAGGAACACAAAACGCAAGTGGAACAGCTTGAGCTTCTTTTAGAGGAATACTGATTTGATCAGGCGGCATCAGGCAAAACAAAACCCTAGCACATGAAGGTTTCAATAATATACGTAAAGTGGAATCTCGAGGTGAATTAGCAGGAACACAAAATGTATGCAAATGCACGTGACTCTCACATGTGCACGCAGAATCTCAAGGCAGGCATGAGTAAGGGTGTGTTTGGTGCTGCTTTTTGCACCGGCTTATGCTGCAGTTTATTGTCTTTTTTGTACTGTAGCTACAGTGTTTTCACTGTTCACTGACAGAATAAGTCACAATAAGCAGCATTTGGGGTGCTTTTTTCAGCTTTTTCACTGTAGCAACAGTGATTTTACTGTAGCACGTGAATAAGCCGTTGAAGAAGCTGACGGAGAAGCCGCTGCCAAACACGCTCTAATTAATATCGATCACAAAGCCTAGGACTACTAAATCTACTTTCTCGCCCTGAAGCACACCCCTAGTAGTTAACTTGGGTTCCGATCGTTGTATCCGCATTTAAACGTTAGACCTGTCACATCAAAAAGAATTTTATTATTTAAAAGTATTAAATAAAATTTAATGACAAAACCTTTTACAGATAGGTACATCTTTACGAGACGAATCTAACAAGCCTAATTAATCTATGTTTTGCTACAGTGACGCTACATTGATGCTACAGTACCATCGTCTAATCACGGCTTACTTACCCTCATTAGATTCGTCTCGCGAATTAGACCAGAGGTTCTGTAGTTAGTTTTGTAATTAAACTTTCTTTAATACTCTTAAATGACAAGATTCTTCCCTTTAAATTTTAAATCTCATGCAACAAACACCCCTTTGAATCAATGCTAGTATACACCCAAAAGACAGGCAGCACTGCTGATTTTTCTCACAAGAATATTGCAGCCTTTGAAGACTGCTATCTGGTCTACATGCATCTTTTATCGCAGCAAGTTTAACTACTACTCTGCTGTTGCGTCCTTCAGATCTGACCGGCTCTGCTCATTGTATGTCGCTGACTGAAAAACTCCTTGTACGGCCTCCTATAAAATTAAGAAAGAGTTCTGATTTACTCCTTTTTCTTTTCGTAACACGGTTCTGATTTGCACACTGATTTTAGAGGAACACAAAACGCTAGTGGAACGACTTGAGCTCCTTTTAGAAGAAAACTGATTTGATCAGGCGGCATCAGTCAAAACAAAACCCTAGCACACGGAGGTTTCAATAATATACGCAAAGTGGAATCTCGAGGTGAATTAGTAGGAAGCAAATGCACGTGACTCTCACATGTGTATGTAGAATCTCAAGGCAGGTAGGAGTAATTATCGATAACAAAGCGTGGTACTACTAAATCTACTACCTCGCCCTGATGTATACCCTTAGGCCAGTTTCAGTGCATTCTTTCATATGTATTAAATTTTATGCTATATGTGCATTTTTGCTGAGTTGTCAAGGTAATTATGAAGAAAGAGAAAACAAACTTTCATCTTTTGTGAGAGGTCTTTCATTCTAATAAAAAGAAGCTGGCTCTCTTTCCTAAAATTTTTCTTAGAAACAATGAAATAAAAGTGTGCATTGAAAATGGCCTTAGTAGTTAACATGAATCGATGCCAGTAAGCAGCCAATAGGCAGGCGGTACTGCTGATTTTTCTCACAAGATTCAAACGCCACTACATGCATCTTTTATCGCAGCAAGTGCTCTCCAGTTTCCAACTACTACTCTGATGTTGTGTCCTTCAGATCTGACCTGCTCTGCTCGGTATGTAGTTGGCTGTGAAAAACTCCTTGTACGGCCTTCTGTAAAATCAAGAAAGAGTTCTGATTTACTCCAAATCTCACCACACATCCACATCCGCTGCTGATTTTATTTCAGAGAAATGTGCATTTCACTGATTTTCTTTGTTTCTTTTGTGTACATGTCCCTGATTACTGTGCCAACCCCGGAACTCAGGCTGTTTGTGCAACTTAGGCCCAACTTTGAAGTTGTGAAAACAAGGACTTTGAATGTTTTCTTAGACTTGGCAGGTTTTCAATGAACTTTGAAGTTGTGAAAACAAGGACGAAATTAGGGAGGGTGGAGCACTCAGTCATGTTCCTTGGTTCAATTTTGAACAAGGCTTGGTCTCACAAGAACTTGCATCCATGCTGTTCAAGCCATCTCTATCTCATTGTTCGATTTTGTACTGTGGAAGGAGATTTTTTTTTAGCCAACCATACATTAACATGTCACATAGTGGTAGCCTCGGCAAGCCACTAATTTAGAATATCATCAGGGGTTGGCTTAATGGCCAAATGGCCAAATGGATTCCCAACCAGGAAACGACCAAGTCAAAATTTACCGTGTGAAATCTGGGCCGCACGGCACTAATCGGACGGCTTCCAAGGAATGGTCGCTATTCGAGCAGGGGCGGCTCCTCTGCTCTTCCCGCTTCTTCTCTCCATCATACCGGCCATCTCCTTTCCCTACACAGAGCTGACGCTGCCGGGGTATGCCGGCTTTGGCATCGAGTAAACCAGCACGCCACGGCTACATGCAGCGAGGACTCGTGCTTGACCAGGTCAAACTCTACTCTGCCCCCGCTATTTGAGCGGGGCGGCTCCTCTGCTCTGTGCATTGGCTCGCCAGTGCGCAGCCGCGTTCCCGCTGCTGCTTGCCATCATTCGGCCGGTTGGTGATGTGGAAATAAAATAAATTAAACGGGACAAAGAATGCACGAAAGTGCTCTTTATGCAAACAAATAGTATACTCTAATGAACATGTGGAGCAAAGGCGAAAGGAGGGTAAGGAAATGAGGTCTTCACTACTTTTCATGCCGCAGCATGATACTAGCACCTGTCATGTCTCTACTTTCTTTAGCTAAAGCTGGATCTAATACTAGTTTATCCCTGTTTAGTACCTGCCATTAAAATGCGAGTATTCTTGTCGGAGCGCCGTTCCGTGTCATCCAAAGATTCTTTGCTCCACTCAAACATTTTCCTCTCTAGCTTGACGGAAGCTGCCCCTCCGTTTCCATTCTACCTACTCCCACTGAAGAGAAGCCAACACGCTAAGACAAACACGGTTCTGATTTGCGCACGCTGATCATACAGAGATATTAGAAGGTGAGATCGGTTTTGATGCTATACAGTGTATCCGTTTGTGTCGGGCAAATGGATCATAAGTGAGGCATTTTCCATTTGAAGCAATTCAAACCTCTCCAGAGGCATTAAGAACCGTTGCTCTAAGCTGACTGTCGAGTAAAAAGTGGTTTTCTTACATTCTGTAACTGTACCAATGTGAACACACATGATACTGAAGCATTAGCGGAAACGAAACTCAAACCAAGCACATGCTAGCTGCTAGGTGCTGCCAGTTGTTCACATGTGCTGGGGGAATCTCCAGGTAAACTGATCACGATGCCAACCAGTGTTAGCAATACTAGGATGGTGCCTCTACCAGCGAGTGACAAATTCGGGCCAATAAGCAGCCAGTTGGTCGGAGCTAGTTAACAATAATTTATTAAATCAGACTCGGCACCATCATACGACGAAAAGACATCAAGCCTTCATACACTGTGTAAGCTAGTCCAACTAAACTACACAAGGTTCTCAAGTATTCATATGCTGCAATAAGTGAAGGCTTCGTCAGAGAAGAGGAGGCTTGTACTGCAAGTGCTCTTCAGTTTCCAACTACTACTCTGCTGTTGCATCCTTTAGCTCTGATCTTCTCTTGCTCATGGTATGTCGTTGGCCGTGGAAAACTCCTTGCATAGCCTCCTGTGAAATCAAAAAAGAGTTCTGATTTACTCCTCATTTTCATAACGCAGTTCTAATTTGCAGACGCTGATGATGCAGATATATTAGTAGGTGGGATCCTGTTGATTTTTACATAGGGTATTCGTTCCTGTTAGAGTACTCATCGATAAGATCCTACTGGGAACGAGAAGACCCGCGTTGACGCATACTGATCTACATATAGAGCACCTGGACCAATTCCATATCGGTCGGACCCGTGTTCAGTATTCATCAGGTAAATTTCTAGCTCTAGCACCTATGATTTTGTAGGTGTAACGGTTTGTATTGTCAGCTAAGATCTTCTAGCTGTAGCAATTGATTCAATCAGGATTAATTTCATCAGCACGCTCTTCGCCTTTTCATTCTTGACACTTTTTCTTTGGCACCTGGTGTTGCGGCATGATCTGTTAATTCCTTTCTCTGGATGATTGAAAAAAATAAATCGCGTGTATGCTGTGTAATCTGGTCAAAACATTTTATGCAAGATTTGTCACGGAAAAGCTATTCTCTTGTGATCCTGCATCCTTTTCAATGGTTGTGGTAAGCTTCATGGCGTCCATTTCACCAAGAGAGTTTTCTTTTTCTTGAAAAACGTAGGAGAACTGTGCCTCATTATATTAAGAAAAAGTGAGTTCTTTTCTTTTCTTATTTCGATCCATATTTACATGCCACATCATGTGTAGAGATAGAAGGCTTTTGATGCTGGACACGGAACCAGTTTCTGTTGTAACGCTGGTTGAAGAAATCCTGCTGGGAGCAAAAGGACATTGCATTCCTAGTTACTGATCTCCTCCAGCAGCACTCTGATCATTCCACACCAGCTGACCAGTTTTCAGCATTCAGGTATTTTTGTGTGTGGATCATGCAGAGTAGCAGATGATTGATGCTCAGTGCACCCGCTTGTGTTGGACCTCTCGTTAAAGACACCTGTCCTGATCAAATTTTCGCATTGAATAAAAATATCTGCATTTACACATTGTGATGACTATCTGAGGAGCCCTCATCAGTGCTTTATCAGTTGACCCGTAGTCAGGTATCTTTCCTAGTGATAATATCTCTGATTTTCTGGTACTTTGCTTATCTTCTACGCTACTATAACAATACACATCAATTGATTCCGTGCTACATTTAACAAATAGACATTGTTACCTTCTTATTTCGCCCCATTCTTTTGCAGGTATTAACGCGTGCCTTATAGATTTTTCACTTGGTTATTGGCTAATTCTCATCTATTATCCATTCAATACATTGGTTTCTCCAAGCAATGGCTCTTAATCAACTTAGTCTCACTCTGCGGATACCGTAATGTACCAAGGGTCAATCTTCTTACAAATAGCTTCGGCAAGCTGCTGATTCTAATTTCTATGGACTCTTATTGTCAATCAATTTTTCTTGTTGGAAGAATGATTACTGTGGCTTCTTGTTATCAATCATTTTTCCTTGTTGGATGATTTGATTTATAAGGTGAGACATCTAGCTGCACTTCAGATACTGCACCCTTGTTTTATTTGATATTGCTACAGTGAGATATGATATCGGATATCAGAACTTCTGACCAAGCGTGTTAGAGATTAATTACGGTCAGCAGCCTCTAGAAGATGAACCAAAAAGTATTGCTAATGGATTTTACATCTAGAACTATAATTAAGTGAAATATTACTCTTGATTTTTGCTTTCGACTGAGCACTTTTTACTGGTTTATCAGGATTGCTACATTATGCACCTGTTGTGTTATATTCTCATGCGCCAATTGACATTATGTATTATTTAGGAGCGTACTATCACTTCACAACTCTGGGCATGTGCTGGTATACATTTGTACAAAAGATATGTCATATATGCCACAAAAGAAACTACCACTGGACTTGACTTATACATATCTCCAATATTTTAAATTTTACTTAATGTTAAGCATATATGCCACAAAAGAAACCATCAATGGAATTACATACCGTCCAGTATGTGAAACCATTGCTTAGAACCGGACTGCAAAAGTAGCATTATATGTGAATCTCTGTTACCATGGCAAAAATTTAGTGAAGCTTGTCAAATTTTGAATTTTTTTTTCTCAATGCATGTTTTGGTTTCATTGCCAGGCTGCAGCTCGATCAGTTTCTACTCTCCTATATATTGGTTTATTTTTGGTGAATCTCCCTCATTAAGTTTGATTGATGGAAACGATTCTTGATTCTCTGGTTGGATCTTGTGCCACAAAGTTGCAAGATGTCATTACAGAGGAGGCCATTTTGATTCTGGGGGTAAAAGAAGATCTGAAAGAAGTGCAACGAACAGTTAAACAAATACGGTGCTTTCTTAGTGATGCTGCGCAAAGGAGGACACAAGATTCATCAGTTACCAATTGGCTTGGGGAGCTGAAAAATTCTATGTATGAAGCTGATGATATCATTGACTTGGCTAGGTTAGAAGGAAGGAAGCTGCTAGCAGATGGTCCATTATCACCAGGAAGCTCTGCATCATGTGCAAGCATTTCATTTTTCTCCTGTCTTCCTATTCGAAGACGTCATGAGATTGCAGTTCGGATCAGGAATTTCAAAGCTGAACTTGACAAGATTTCAAAGCTAGGGACACAATTTAAGTTTCAGATTGTGCAATCTGAAGTGAATGTTTCTCGGGTGCGGCAGATGAAAACCTGCCCACTTGTGGAGCCCAACCTTGTGGGAAAGGAAACTACACTTTCATGCACAAGACTGGTGGAGTTGATACTTGCACATATGCAGTGGCGGAGCGTGGCGTGAAGCATAGGAGGGGCTAACTGCTACAGTACTTTTGCTGTGTCCACGAGCTGAGCTTGCTTTGGTGAACAGGGGGGTGTTCGTTGTCCACGAACGCGCTCCAAAAGGTCTACTCTATGCTAGTAATCTGTTGCTTAGGTAGCTGCACTGTGATGATTCAGCCAAAAGTACAAAGAAATGTTGACAAGCTGCAGAGAAGAACACTATTACTAGCTAAATTTGCATCGGGGAAGGGGGGGCCGGAGCCCTCTTTCGCCAACACTGAGCTCCGCCGGTGCACATAAGGAAAACAAGGCATATAAGATTGGTATTGTTGGAACTGGAGGTGTCGGGAAAACGACTCTGGCTCAAAAATATATAATGACCACAAATTAAAAGGAACCTTCAACAAAAAAGCATGGATCTGCGTTTCTCAACAGTACAATGAAGTTGCACTTTTGAAAGAAGTTCTTCGAAACTTTGAAGTGCAATATGGGCAAGATGAAACTATTGCAGAACTCAGTAGAACCCTTGCAACAGCAGTTGAAAATGAAAGTTTCTTTCTTGTGTTGGATGATGCTTGGCAGCATGAGGTGTGGACTAATCTACTGAGAAAACCATTAGCCTCTGCAGCAATAGGAACAATTCTGGTCACAACTCGAAATGATACAGTTGCACGAGCTATTGGGGTGGAAGATATGCATCGAGTTGATTTGATGTCAGAAGAAGTAGGATGGGAGCTTCTTTGGAAGAGTATGAACATCAACAAAGAGATTGAAGTACACAACCTAAAAGTTATAGGGATTGAGTTTGTTCGTATGTGTGGTGGCCTTCCTCTAGCAATTAAGGTTATTGCTAGTGTTCTAGCAACTAAAGAGAAAACAGAGAATGAATGGAGAAAGGTCATAACTAAAAATGCTTGGTCCATGAGCAATCTTCCTATTGAGCTAAGAGGAGCTTTGTATCTGAGTTATGATGAGCTACCACCGTATTTAAAGCAATGTTTTTTGTATTGTGCCTTATACCATGAAGATGACCTTATATATCGTGATTACCTTGTCATGTCTTGGGTTGCCGAAGGTTTCATCCAAGAGCAAGAGAACCAACTTCTGGAGGATACAGCTGAAGAATATTACTATGAATTAATGTATCGTAATTTTCTTCAACCAGACCCTGCTTATGTTGACTATTCGAGGTGCAAAATGCATGACCTTTTAAGGCAACTCGCTCAACATTTATCAGGGGATGAATATTTTTGTGGAGATTCACGGTCATTGGAAGCTAAATCTTTGTCCAAACTAAGACGTGTTTCTATTGTTACTGGCAAGGAGTTGTTATTTGCTTCTAGTGTGCAGGAAGAGCATGTTGGAGTAAGAACTTTGATTATTAACTGTGACAAACTAAGAGTTGAAACTACAATTTTCAAAAGACTCCCTAAGCTTAGAGTTTTGGATCTAACAGATTCAGTTATACAAAGTATTCCAGATTGTATTGGAGGTTTGATCCACCTACGATCACTTGATCTTGATGGGACTGATATATCTTGTCTACCTGAATCCATCGGTTGTCTTATAAACCTTCAGATATTGAATTTGGGTCGTTGTGATTCTTTGCATATGCTTCCTTCAGGAATCACACAATTATGCAACTTAAGGCGCCTTGACCTTGATGGAACACCGATAAATCAGGTTCCAAAAGGTGTAGGTCAATTAAAATTTCTCAATGATTTAGGAGGATATCCAGTTGGTGGTGACTGTGATAACAATGCTAAGATGCAAGATGGATGGAACCTAGAAGAGTTGGGTACTCTTTTGCAGCTGAGGAAGCTTGATTTGATTAAATTGGAAAGAGCAGCTCGTTGCAGTTCAAAGTCATTGCTAATGGACAAAAATCATCTCAAAGAATTAAGACAATGTTGCACAGAACATATAGATGGACCATATTCAGAAGAAGATGCAATCAATATTGTTAAGATTTTTGAGATGTTGACCCCTCCACACAACCTGGAGGATCTAACTATTTGGAATTTCTTTGATCGTAGGTTCCCCACCTGGCTAGGTACTACTACCAATTTGTCTTCTGTAAAATACTTGAACCTCATATACTGCAAATCTCTTGTGTATCTTCCTCCAATCGGACAGCTTCCCAACTTGAAATACCTGAAAATCGTGGGAGCAATTTCAGTTACTAAGATTGGGCCCGAATTAGTTGGTTGCGGTGTGGGTAATCCTGGATCTACAGGAACAGTTGCTTTCCCCAGGCTTGAAACGCTGGTCATTGAGGATATGCCCAACTGGGAGGAGTGGGCCTTTGTTGTTGATGAGGAAGAAGCAACAAGAGCAGGTAAGGAAGGGGGGGAGGGTGGAGCTGCTGCGAAGCAAAAAGGGGAGGCCCCACCTCCAAGAATGCAATTGCTGCCTAGTTTGAAGATTTTGCAACTTATCTTCTGCCCCAAGCTTAAAGCTCTCCCAGCGCTGCTTGGACAGGAGGCCACGAGCCTGAAGGAGCTCCATTTAAGATATGCGCACAACCTTAAGGTGGTGGAGGACCTCCCGTTCTTGTCAGAGGGCCTTTTAATCACGTACTGTGAAGGCCTAGAGAGGGTATCGAATCTTCCCCAAATGAAAGTGCTGCGTGTGCAGCGGTGTCCGAACTTGAGGTATGTGGAGAGGTTGGACAACTTGCAGCAGCTTTTCTTGACAGAGGATATGCAAGAGGTCTCCTCGCTATGGCTGCCTGGGCTTCAAGAGCAGCACCAGCAACTTCATGGTGAAGGCATTGATGTCTATACTTTGTGATGATGATAGCATAGCTTCTCAATTAGATGGATAAGAAGATGCAAGAGGTATGACTATTATCTGGTTCGAATGGTGTTACACATTTGTATCTGTCTACTCTGCTTCCAATTTGTGCTCTGTTTTTTTTCACAGACAACTGACTTGCTAATATGTCCTCTTGCTCTACAAAGGACAATGTATCTCAAGGATGGAAGTGACTGGAGCTCTTTGACATAATCGATCTGGAACTGGGCTGACTACAATCCGCCGTATGCATCACAAGATTGGAGCTACAATGTTGCCTGCGATACCTGATCACATCTGCATACGGTTTGCTCTCTGTTTGGGCCTATGAGATAGACGGCTTTGTTCTATGTTTTTTGAGGTGTCAAGATTTTCATGTGCGTGTCTGAACAAAATATGTGTGCTACTTGGGCTTCTTGCCTTGTGTTGTGTTGTACTATGTACTGATGTTGGCTTGATTGGTTGTACGTGGTTCTTGAATTTGTTCAAAGAACTGCAAATGCTGCTTGCTTCATGTGCGCTCGTGTATGTTGCTTGTGCTGAAACTGAAGGAACTGAGGAAAAAGAGGTCCTATGTGCTCCGTGCCGTCGCACCAGGCATGTTAACCGTCATGGTGTCATCGGACGCCCGCCGTGAAATGAATGGGGTAAAAGGCAGGACGATGAACAAATGCATCATCCATCTGAGCAACGAATTTGCAGGGTGCGCCGTATCGACGCCGTCGACGTTGCTGCAACCGGGAAGATGCGCACGTACGTGTCGAGAAAACACGAACTGGCAAGGGTACGCGCGGTTGTCGTCGACGAGCTCCGCAGATCGGATGCTCTTAGAATGAAGCAGCAGTGGGGATGCCGAGTAGTCCACCACGCGCGCGGAGAGACCCTGCTCGAGGAGGCGTGGATGGACGCACGGACGTCCTTCCGCGCGCCGCGCTCTGGCGTCGTCATCGTTATCTACACGCAGGGAACGGCGGCTGCCACTGTTTCCCTGTCAAGCGTCCCCTACGCGGCTCCCCCGACGAGAAAACGACGACTCCAGTGGACATTCTCCCGGTCTCCCCGCATCTGGGCCGTACGGCGAGCTTAACTCTTTCTGCGGGAGGGTCCCATACGCCGGTCCTCTGTTCTCTGCCACGACATGCGCCGGGCGTCGAAAAGAAGCGCTCACCACGCAGAGCTGCTGCTCTGCTCTTGAACGTACCAGCTGTCGCTCACCTTCGTTCTTCAGTGTCGTCTGCCCCTGATCTGGTTCAGATTCGCTCATCCAAAGCCCACATATCATTGTGAATGCTGAAGCGTGTGTAACTGCCATTTGGTTCATGTTTGATTCCTGAATGCCTGTTTGATTGCTGAATGTCAGAATAAAACCAAACGGTGTTGTGAGCTAGTACTTTATTTTGCGGTACTGAATGAAGGCATGTGAACATTGAAGTTGCTGATGCAAAGGCCCCAGCCGATGAATTTTCTTGCGAATACTGACTGAACCGCAGTTGGATGTCCTGCCCGTTCGATGAAGTAACCGCGGTGAAGTGCGCGTTCGCGGGCGAGGCGGCGTCATGATCCGAGCACGCGAGCGCAGACATCAACGTCCAGTGGGATGATGCAGAGCCCACAATGTATCACGTGGCTGCGCCGTCGATGAGGCCCGCGTCGCCGACATCAGCGTCGAGGTTCTGGCGCGGGCCTCTGCTTTGGCTGTCCACGGGACGGCGCTCGCGCCAGGAGCCGACTGACTCCTCACCGAGCGCCCCCACTGCTGCTCTTGAATTAAAACAGCGGCAGCCGGCAGGTAGGGATGCCGGCGTCATCGAGTAGAGTAGGCCACCGGCGACATTCAGCGAAGCCTCGCCTCGCCGTGCGTTCTTGGCGCCATCGACGTCTTGGCCGGAGAGGCCGTCGTGGACCCACGTACGCGTTCTGCTCTGCCGCTGGCACCAGCGACGGCAAGGCTGAGCCGCCATCCTCAAACAGCGCGGCTTCAGGTTTTGGAGATGGCTGGTGCAACTTACATATGGAAAAGGCGCAAGTAAAAATTCAGTTCCCTGTTGATGTACAGTAAAAACAAAAATGGGCTCTTAGCTCTGGCTCTGGCTCTCGCAATGCATCGACGAATGTCCCCGAAACACTCACGTCACGTCCGCGGGGGTGGCCTCATCGGTCTGCCATCCGTGGACAAGGGCCTGCTCGAGAGCGCCGCTGGAGAGCACCTTGGCTGGTCCTGACGGAAACTGCGGCGGCGAGGCCTCTGTCGCGCGCGCGCACCGGACGCCCACGACGTCGCGAGGCCTCTTTTGAATCTCGTTGGCAGATCGACATGGCCTCCCTGACGGCATCGACGTGGCAGCTGTTCTTGTCTGGATGTTCACATGCATGACTCTGGTCAAGCCGGCGAGCGCGCCAGCCAACATGATGGTTAGCGGCTCACGGACGAAGCAGCCGCGCGAGCAGGGGCTCATGCAACGCGGCCACCTTCTTCGAGGTCTACATCAGCTGTCCTTCAAGGTGGCAGGCCGGGATCAACACGGCGGCTCTGTTCAAGGCCGACGAAGCGGCGGCGCGAACGTTTTGTATCGTGCACGATTGATCCCTCTGCACAAAAACAGAGCACAGCCCTCTGCACACAAACAGAACGGCGACTAATAATACTGTATTTGCAAATGGCCCCCTGGTTCGTGCTCCCCATTCGCCGCCACCGCCGCCGTTCTCCCCTCCCTCCCTCCCTCCGGTCCACTCGGAAGCGTAGAGCCCCATCCGTCCCACCCACCATCGCCGCTTGCGATCTGAGGGATCAGACGGCGCAATGCATCAGGAAGTGAAGGGAACGGCTTGTTCTGCTTCGCGTTCGCGTCGCGCGATTCGGAGGAGTAACGGCGGAGGGAAGAGCTCGCCGGCAAGCAAGGAACCCGCGGGGCTTCGAGTTGGGCCCTCCTCCCCTTGCGCGACGCGAGGGATTTCGGGAATCCGCGACATGGCTCGCTCGGCCAAGCAATCGCTGAGGTGCCGGACCAGAGGCTTCCTTTCTCTCCGTTGGGGCCTTCGCCTTCTCGAAAGCCAAATGAGAAGCAGATAGAATGAAGAAAAGCAGGTTCTTTGCTTCATGTGGTGCATACTGGAATGGTGATTCCTTCTACTTCCTTTTGCTAAAGCTGGATCAAATTCTTTCGTTCTTTTCTGACTGAAAGATACAGAGTGGCATGTAGTGGGGTTAAAGTATGTATTCTTGGCCCTCAGATCCAAGCTTCATTGTCCCCAGAATGATGGATTAATGTTGTTGTTGGAGCGCCTTTGCGTGTCATCCAGAGATTCTTTGCTCCATCAAGACTTTTGCCTCCCAAAGGCCCAGACAAACCCTTCTTCCATTTCCATTTTGCCTCCCTACTGACGAGAAGCCACCATGCACAGAGAAGGACATACAGTCATACAGTGAGGGGGCTTAATTTGGGAGGTTGGGTACGAACGCTCGCGTCGGTCATCGTGTTGTGAGAATAGGTACATTTCCTTGATCTCCTGATAGCTTATTTGATTCTTTAGGTTGTGTTTCGTTTGGTTCCAGCGTGTTACATTTTATCGAATTGCTTGCAGGCATATATTGTTCTCGGTGCTTCAGTGGGAACTGGGAAACTTTCCATAAGGACGGGTGCGAATTGTAATATACAGATACAGCCTCTGACTGCTGCTTGAAATAAGCCTCTGCACTATTTGCGTGGTTCTATACATTGCAAACGAGGGTTCCTGCTTCTCTATTCTGGTTAGCTTCTCAACTACATTAATTCAGTCAGTCTGTATTTAAGGGGATGGTCATGGTGAACTTTTGTGATTTACAGTTCGTATTCAAATATTGCATGTACAAAAGTTAAATACAGTTGCTCTTTTATCCTGCTGAGATCGGACGCCATTTTTTTTCCTCGTGGATTGAACCGACTCCTCTTGTTTTATCCATCCTTTCTTTTTCTCTTTGCCACAGAATAACCATGGTTCTTTCGTGGCAATGAACTCATCATAATGTCAATCATTACTCGAAATTTCGTGAAGTGATTCATTTTCATTCCTCCTTTCTTTTCTTTCAGTTTGATAGGATTGGAGCGGCATAAAAGAATGAGTACTATTGGTACATAAGATCAAAGCCGCGTCTGATGAATGATTGATTGTTGGTCTGTAAGATCAAACCTTTTGCTCACCCAAAGGTCAAGACAAAGATAACAAACCCTTGTTCCATTTCCATTATCTTTGCTGTCGAGAAGCAAGCACGCACAGAAGGAAATACCGTAATACAGTGAGAGATGCAGTGAGGTGTCCGTGACTTATAACAAGAGGTGTGTTTTCTCGACTGCTGGCTTAGCTTATTTGCTTAGTCGCATGTGTTGATTCATTTCAAGTGTCGCAATGTGGACAAATTTAGATCAACCATCCACATGCGCGGCAAGCTTTGGTGTTTGACAACTGTCAACTTGCTTAGGCGACCAACAGAAACAAAGCACTTGCAATCAAATCTTATCAACTTGCTTACTGCCGGGGAAATGGAACGAGTGTGACTTTTTTTTAATCAAACAAACATTAACATGTCTATCAATGCGACTAACGAAAACAATGCACTTCACAAAAAGTTTTTTTTATCAACTTGCTTAGTACCAGGACTGGTCCTAGGGCCGGGGTAAGCACTATCACATAGAAGAGTTTTAGTGACATAAACATCAGCAACACATTTTGAAAACACGTCGCTAAAGGGGTTATCAGGAACGTCATTTAAAAACGTGTCACTAATACTTCACACTTTTACAGGAACCAGTATGAGAGGTAAAGGGGACCTGACTCGAGCCGTCGCACCAGGCAAGCTTACCAGTGGAATCCACGGGAAAAAAAGGCTGGACGATGAACAAAGCAAAGACCTTGCAATTGCGGCGGAGATGCCCCGTATCGATGTTGCGTGTGGAGATAGCGCGTTTTCCGGGGAAACACGAAGTGGGGAGATCCTGCGTTCCTCGGGCGACCATATCCGAGGCGCGCGGTATGCTCATTGGGACTCCGCCCTCCGGCTCCATCAACCAGGAAATGACCAAGTCAAACTCTACTGTGTCAAATCTGAGTTGCACGTTCCTTATCAAACGGCTTCACAATAATTTATTAAATCAGAGTCGGCGTCATCATACGGCGAAAAGACATCAAGCCTTCATAGACTGAGTAAGCTAGTCCAAACCTATATTACACAAAGTTCTTAAGTATTCACATGCTGCAATAAGCTAGTGAAGGCTTCGTTAGGAGGAGGCTTTTGCTGCAAGTGCTCTCCAGTTTCCAACTACTTCTCTGCTGTTGCGTCCTTTAGCTCTTATCTTCTCTGCTCATGGTACGTCGTTGGCTGTGGAAAACTTCTTGCATAGCCTCCTGTGAAATCAAGAAAGAGTTCTGATTTACTCCCCATTTTCATAACACAGTTCTGATTTACAGACGGTGATGATTCAGATATAATAGAAGGTGGGGTCCTGTTGATGCTACACAGTATGTTCATTCCTGTTAGAGTACTCATCGATAAGATTCTACTGTGGGAATGATAAGACTCCCATTGACGCATACTGATCTTTGTATAGAGCACCCAGACCAATTCCATATCAGTCGGAACCGTGTTCAGTATTCATCAGGTATTTTTCTAGTTCTGGTACCTCTGATTTAGTAGGTAGTAACGTTTTGTATTGTCTGATAAGATCTTCTAGCTGTAGCAATTGATTCAATCAGGATTCATTTCATCAGCATGCTCTTCGCCATTTCACTTTTGCCACTTCTTTTTGCAGCGGGTGTTTGCAGCGTGATCTGTTGATTTCTTTCTCTAGGTGATTGACAAAAAGAAATCGTACCATCGTAGACTGTGTAATCTAGTCGACACATTTTATGCAAGCTTCGTCACGGAAAAGCTATTCTCTTGTGCTCCTGCCTCCTTTCCATTGGTTGTGGTAAGCTTCATGGCGACCCTTTCACCAAGAGAGTTCTTTTTTTCCTTTATTAATTCAATCCAGATTTACATGCGACATCATGTGCAGAGATAGCAGACATTCGGCGCTCGGCATCAATTGATTTGTTGCTACATTTAACAAATATAAATTGTTACCTTCTTATTTCACCCCATCCTTTTGCAGGTATTGCTGCGTGTTCTGTAGGCTTCTCTTGGTGATTGACTAATTCCCATATGTTATCCATTCAATAATTGGTTTCTCCAAGCAGTGGCTATTAATCTCTTTAGTCTCACTCTGTGGATATAATATACCAAGGGTTGATCTTCTTATGAATAGCTTAGGAAAGCTGCTGATTATAAGGACTCTTATCGTCAATCATTGTTCCTTGTTGGAAGATTTGATTTATAAGGTGAGGCATCTAGCTGCACTTCAAATACTGCATCCTTGTTTTATTTGTTTCCATGATGGTGCTACAAGAAATATGATATTGGATTTCAGAACTTCTAACTCAGCGTGTTAGAGATTAATCACAACAGTGGGACTACGAAGATGAACCAAAACTATAACAAATAGATTTTACATCTAGAAACTAAATAAGTGAAAAGTAACTCTTGATTTTTGTTTGGGGTGAACAAGAAACATGCCGGTCAGTAACCTTACAAAATAAGTCGATTTTAGTGCCAAACAGTGCCTATATATCTAGCAAAATTAAAACAACATGCACATATAGTTGTTTACTCAAAACCATATCCATCAAGAATACTTGATCGATTTTGTAGACAACTATATCTGCATGCAGGTTGGTAAGTCATTTTTCCATCTGTAACTCTGGCATATTTGCTCGATTAAAATTTTCTGTGGGGATATCCCCACAGTTTTCCTTTTTTCTTAAAAAAAAAGACCCATCAAATAAACTCGGCCAAGATGTAGAAGACTGAGTAGGGGCTGGCCAACGCTGAGTGCAGATGCTCGCCTATTTTCCACTTTGACAGGTTCCAGGCCATGGTAGAAAGCCACGGCTACTTGCAGTTGTAAATATATACCTCAACGCTAGAAACCTATTGTAGGTACACCACAACAAATACTCAAACCTTATTGTAGGGCTGTAAGCAAAAGGTACACGTGCACCTAAATGACATCCTGAAAGTTAGAATAAGAGTTTGTCTCCAATAAAATCATAGAGTCTGCACACTCCAAACCATCCCAACAACTATATCAGAAGTCTTGGGCTGTAATTAAACTCATGTATGTTCTCTATATATTAACATGACCCACCAAGGTCATTGCACGAACAATCATGACACTGAATAGCTTGCGTGAAAAAAAAAAGATCTATGATATGAGTTGACAAGTGATAAATGCATATATGAGAATATATAATGTAGTTTGTAAATCATGGCATAATGTGTACTTATTGAACGTAATGTTGTAAATTTTATACATATTAAGATCTAAGTTTATATGGATTATGGATTGACAGAGTGAAGCGCCAAAAACATCTCACTACTACCAAGATTCCTATAAGGCTGGTTTGTCTGGCTCCAGAAAAATTGTTTGTGGTCTGTCTGCGTAAGAATTCGTTTGATGGCAACCGTATTGTTTTCTTTAGCTGGCTCATGCATCCAAAAGCTCCAAGAAATCATTACAGAAGAAGCAGTGCAAGTACTAGGTGTCGAAAAAGATATCAAGGAATTGCAACAAACAATTGAACAAATAAAGTATTTTCTGGTAGATGCAGATCGAAGAAGCATTGAAGACTCAGCAGCTAGCAATTGGTTTGGTGAATTGAGGGATGCTATGTATGATGCTGATGATATCATTGACTTGGCCCGGTTTAAGGGAAGCAATCTACTAGGAGAATATCCTTCCTCATCATCGTCAAGAAAATTAACTATATGCAGTGGATTTCCACTTTTTTCTTGCTTTTCTGCACGCTATGATATTGCTGTACAAATCAGAAGCCTCAACAACAGAATAGAGAAGATTGCAGAGTTAGGTAAAACATTCTTGAAGTTTGAAGCTGAATCTGTTGGCAGCATCACAGTATCAAATATCAGAAATACGTCCTACCTTGTGGAACCCAACCTTGTGGGCAAGGAGATCATATATGCCACCAATAAATTGGTAGACTTGGTGCAGCAACACATGGAAAACAAGGTCTACAAGATAGGTATTGTTGGAACAGGAGGAGTTGGAAAGACAACTCTAGCTCAGAAACTATACAATGATCATAGAGTGGAGGGGCACTACAAACAACGTGCATGGATCTGTGTTTCTCAGCAGTACTCTGAAGTTGCTTTGTTGAAAGAAATATTTCGAAGGATCGGAGTTAATTACCAGGGTGAAAGTGTGGGAGAGCTCTAAGGCAAACTCGCCGAAGCTATTGAAGATAAATCCTTTCTAATTGTGTTGGATGACTTGTGGCAGTCTGATGTATGGACCAATTTGCTAAGAATTCCATTGCATAAAGCAGGTCATGTGACAATTGTATTAACTACTCGACATGATACAATAGCAAAGGCAGTTGGTGTGGAATATATGCATCGAGTGGAATTGATGTCTGAGGAAGTAGGATGGGAGCTACTTTTGAGGAGTATGAACATTAATGATGAGAAAGAAGTTCACAACCTAAGGGATACAGGATGGGAAATTGTTCAAAAATGTGGTGGCCTTCCACTTGCAATCAGGGTTGTTGCTAGTGTTTTAGCAACAAAGGAGGCAACCGACAGTGAGTGGCAGAAGATTCTAAGAAATGATGCATGGTCTTTGAATAAGCTCCCTGCTGAACTGAGAGGTGCTTTATATTTGAGTTATGATCAGCTCCCACAAAATTTGAAGCAATGTTTCCTTTATTGTGGTCTGTATCCTGAAGATTGGACAATGTATCGTGATACAATAATCAGGCTTTGGGTTGCTGAAGGCTTTGTAGAAAAGCATGAGAACGAATTAATGGAAGATACAGCAAAAGGATACTACTATGAGTTGATCTCTAGGAACTTGCTCCTTCCAAATCCCTTATATTTTGGGCAAGACAGATGTAAAATGCATGATCTCTTAAGGCAGCTTGCTTGCCATTTATCAAGAGAAGAATGTTTCCTTGGGGGCCCACAATCCCTGGAGGCTAAAAGTACATCTAAGCTTCGTCGTGTTTCAGTTGTAACAGAGACTGAAGTGGATGTTTTACCTAGTTTTTGTGAGCAACAGTTCAGAGTGAGAACTTTCATGATATTCTGTGACAAGTCACTGACATTTGATCATTAACTTTTCAAGAGACTTTCATATGTCCGTGTTTTGAATTTGGGTGGGTCAAGTATAAAACATATTTCAGACTATATTGGAAGTTTGATTCATCTGCGCTTACTCTTTCTTCATAATACCAATATAACTATCCTTCCCGACTCTATTGGTTTACTCAAAAACCTTCAGACGTTGGACTTGAGTGATTGTGCTTCTTTGCACAATCTTCCTTTGGAACTCACTAGATTATGCAATTTAAGGCACCTTTTACTCAATGGAACACCAATAAATCAGGTTCCAAAAGGATTATCTAGACTGAAGTTTCTCAATGCTGTAGCAGGATTCCCAATCAGTGGTGGCACTGGTAACAATTCTGAAATGCAAGATGGATGGACTCTTGAAGAGTTACGCCATCTTTCGCAGTTGAGGAATCTTGATATGATTAAGTTGGAAGGAGCAACACCAAACAATGCAGATAAAGTGATAATGGACAAAAAAATATCTGAGGTCTCTGGAACTCTGGTGCACTGGACGCACATATCAACCATATTCTGAAGAGAATGTTAACAACATTCAGAAGATATCTGAGCAGCTAATCCCTCCAAAAGACCTTGAAAAATTAGTCATTGGGAACTTTTTTGGTAGGAGATTTCCAACCTGGCTAGATATTTCTACCCGTTTGTCTTCGGTGAAGACGCTGCACCTCATATATTGCAAATCCTGTGTGCATCTTCCTCCGATTGGACAACTCAGCAGCTTGAAGTATCTGAAAATCGAAGGAGCAGCTGCAGTTACCAAGATTGGACCTGAATTTATTGGTTGTGGGGTGGGTATTGCTGGATTGACAGAGTCAATTGCTTTCCCCAAGCTTGAATAGTTGATCATCCAGGATATGCCCAACTGGGAGGAGTAGATCTTTCTTGTTGAAGAAGAGGCAACAACAGCAGGTAAGGACATGTTAGAGGATGGAGCTGCTACTAAGCAAAAAGGGGAAGCCCCACCTCGAAGGATGCAGCTGTTGCCTAGTTTGAAGCAGTTGGACCTTCTCTGCTGTCCCAAGCTGAGAGCTCTCCCAGTGCAGCTTGGACAGGAGGCCACCAGCTTGAATAATTTTCATTTAAGATATATGGAAAGCCTTAATGTGGTGGAGAACTTCTTGTTTCTCTCAGAATTGCTTTTAATCGCAGATTGCGAAGACCTACATAGGGTTTCGGGTGTTCCCCAAGTGAGAGAGATGTGTATAGGAGGCTGCCCAAAATTGAGGTGTGTTGAGAAGTTGGGTAACTTGCAGCAGCTGGGACTGCACAGGAGTATGCTTGAGGTCTCCTCATCATGGCTGCCTGGCCTTCAACAGCAATGCAGAGAACTACGTGGTGAAGACCTGGATGTCTACAACTGGGTATGAAGACGGTACAGAGCTGCCTGGTTAGACGGTTATGAAGACGCAAGGTTTGATATTTAATAAGGCCTTCTTTCTTTCTATTCATGCGCTTGCTTTGTTCCTTTATCAACGCACTGACGATCTGTATGTGTTTGCTGTTAGATAAGTTGGGATTCTAGAAGATCCTCTGTGATCCGATTGTAACAAGAATATGACTTGACTCTCACGTTAGAGATAGATAGACATAGAGGTAGTTGAGATTGTATTGTAAACCAACTTCTGTTGTACGCCCAGAGCTAATATAAATACATGCAGGGGCGAGCCAAGTTTGGCATCGCAACCATCCACCATACGCCTGGTTACTTCTTTCATGGTATCAGAGCCAATCCTCAATACATCTAGATGGCGAGTTCAAGCTCCATCAGCTCTTCGTTGAACCAGCAGGTCTCGGAGAAGCTAACGAAGGCGAATTACCTTCTCTGGAAGGCTCAAGTTCTTCCTGCGGTTCGCGCCGCACAGCTAGGCGCGTTCCTTGATGGCACGTCCAAGGCGCCGCCGAAGGAGATCAACACCAAGACCGGCGACGACACCACCAAGACGGCCAATCCCGCCTACGTCACATGGGAGGCACAAGACCAGCACCTCGCAAGGTTTCTCGTGAACTCACTTTCGCGGGAGATGCTTACGGCTGTGGTGAATTGTACCACGGCGCATGAGATCTGGACAGAGATCCAGAACATGTTCTCCTCCAGGTCCCGTGCAAGGACCGTCAATGTGCGCATCGCACTCGCGACGACTCAGAAGGGCAACATGTCCGTCTCTGAGTATGTTGGCAAGATGAAGGCGCTGGCGGATGAGATGGCATCTGCTGGCAGTCCTCTTTAAGATGACGAGCTGGTGTCCTACATCCTGGCGGGACTCGATCTCGACTTCAACCCTGTTGTCTCGGCGGTCGTGTCTCGCCCGGAGCCCGTGGCGATCAGTGAACTCTACTCCCAGCTCCTTAGCTTCGAGATGAGGCAGGAGCTCCTCGGTGACGCATCGCAGTGACGCTCCTCCGTCAATGCAGCTTCGCGTGGAGGACGCGGCCCCGGAACGCGAGGACGCACCGGTGGCCGCAATGGTCGCGGCGGTGGCCGCGGCAACAATGGAGGACGCGGCCCTCCTAAGGGAGGCAATGGCAAGGCACGACCACCGTGTCAGATCTGTGGCAAGACGAGTCATGGCGCAGCCACGTGCTGGTACCGCTGCGATGAAGATTACGTCGCGGAGGAGAAGGCTGCGCACGCCGCCCACAAGGGCAGTGATCCATTGTACTACAGCGACAGTGGAGCTACCGATCACATCACGTCCGAGCTGGATCAACTCGCCGTACGTGACAAGTACTTTGGCAATGACCAGATCCATGCCGCCAATGGAACAGGTATGGATATTATGCATGTAGGCCAAGCTATTTTACAAACCCCTACTCGTCCTCTTTATCTAAACAATGTTCTTCACGTACCTTCCACCAAAAAGAATCTGATCTCTGTCCGTAAATTTACATCCGACAATCATGCTTTTATGGAATTTCATCCTCATTATTTTTTGGTTAAGGTTCAGGGTACGAAGAAAACGCTGCTGCGTAGCAGAAATAGGGGCGGCCTATATCCCTTTCCATCCAGTTCTTTCAAGGAGTCAAGTCTGAATAAAGAGGCGTTTGCTGTTTCCAAGCCCTCGGCCACCAGATGGCATGATCGCCTAGGCCATCCATCCTATCAAATAGTTCAGAGAGTTGTTAGTGAGAATAATTTGCCATGTGCAACTAGTTTTAATCAAGTGTCAGTTTGTGATTCGTGTCAAAAAGGAAAAAGTCATCAATTACCATATCCGGTGTCGACTAGTGTTTCCACTGCACCTTTGCAATTTATATTTTCTGATGTTTGGGGACAAGCTCCCGATTCTTTTGGTCGGCAACGTTACTATGTGAGTTTCATAGATGACTTTAGCAAATACACATGGGTGTATCTCCTTAAGCACAAATCCGAGGTTTTTCAATGCTTTCATGAGTTTCAAAGTTTAGTTGAACGCCTCCTTGATCGCAAAATTTTATCTATTCAAACTGACTGGGGTGGTGAGTATGAGAAACTCCATCCCTTCTTTACACGCATTGGCATTACTCACCTCGTCTCCTGCCCTCATGCACACCAACAGAACGGTGCTGCAGAGAGAAAACATCGACACATTGTCGAAGTAGGGTTATCTCTACTAGCTCACGCTTCCATGCCACTTAAGTTCTGGGACGAGGCTTTCCTTACTACCACGTATCTCATAAACCGCACACCAACAAAAACTATTCAATTTTCTACTCCTCTTGAGAAACTCTTCAACCAAAAACCTGAATATAGCCTTCTTCGAACCTTTGGATGTGCGGTTTGGCCCAACTTACGACCATACAACAGTCGTAAATTAGAATTCCGATCAAAACGATGTGCCTTTTTGGGTTACAGCAACTTGCATAAGGGATACAAGTGTCTAGATATTGCCACGGGTAGAGTTTACATATCTCGGGATGTTGTGTTCGACGAGCACGTTTTTCCTTTTGCTGATCTCAACCCAAATGCCGGTGCTCGTCTTCGTTCTGAGATTCTACTCCTTCATCCCACTTTGCGTAATCCTAACGAGGAAGGGCAAGTTAATAGTGAACCTGTTTTGCATAATAATCCGCCTGATTCTGCTGATTCTGGTGATATACAACACTTACCGGTTTTGGCACAAGGTACAGCTGCCATTTTGCAGGAAACGCCAAACGTGCAGACCGATGCTGATCATATTCTCCTGCCGGGGGAAGCATCCTTGGATCAGGCGCCTGCGAGTCCCGATGGCGATTCACCTGCACCAGGTGCTACGCCGACCACTGGCGCAATCCCTCCTGCGCCCGTGTCGCACCAGTCTCCTCGTGCCACGGCGCGGGCTGTCGGGCCCTCTGGCGCACCGGGGGGATCCTCTAAGGCTACTTCAAGTGCTGCGCCAGCCACACCGCCGCCCACACAATCATCTGCGCCAAGCCCATTGATTCCGTCAGGATCAGCTGCGCCCGGCGTCTCTGTGGCACCTGTGGCTCCTCCCTTGCCACATGCATCTGCAGAGACTGAAGTGCCACCTCCTGCTCGGTCCACGCGTCTACAGCATGGTGTTCGTAAGCCAAAGGAATACACTGATGGCACAATCAAATACAAAAGCAGGAATTTCGGGCTTCTCACTCAGCTTGGTGAACCGGAAGATCTAGAAGAGGCATTGCATGATGAAAATTGGAAGCAGGCGATGGACTCTGAGTTTGATGCTCTACAGCGAAATCACACATGGCATTTAGTACCTCCATAGCCAGGGAGGAATGTGATCGACTGTAAATGGGTCTATAAAATCAAGAGAAAGGCAGATGGATCAATTGATCGGTATAAGGCCAGGCTAGTGGCAAAGGGATTCAAGCAACGCTATGGGGTTGACTATGAAGACACTTTTAGCCCAGTGATCAAGGCAGCCACCATTAGGACAGTCTTATCTCTTGCAGTCTCAAGAAATTGGAGCTTACGTCAACTAGATGTCAAGAACGCGTTCTTGCATGGTGTTCTTGAGGAAGATGTATTCATGAAGCAACCACCAGGCTACAATGATTCTAAGCATCCCAATTATATTTGCAAGCTGGACAAAGCACTGTATGGGCTGAAGAAGGCACCACGAGCATGGTACCATAGATTAAGTGCGAAGCTACAACAGCTTGGGTTCAAGGCTTCTAAAGCAGACATGTCTCTGTTCTTCTTCAGAAAAGGCAGTGTGAAAATCTTCATGCTCATTTATGTTGACGACATTATTGTGGCAAGTTCATCTTCAGAAGCTACTGCAGCTCTTCTAAAAGATCTCAAGATGGACTTTGCATTGACAGATTTGGGTGACTTACATTTCTTCTTAGGAATTGAAGTTAAGAAGATTCGAGATGGCATTCTTCTGACCCAAGAAAAGTACACCAAGGATCTGTTGAAAAGAGTGAATATGTCAACATGCAAAGAAGTTGATACACCATTGTCGACAAGTGAGAAACTTACTCGATATCAAGGTGAGCCTTTGGGACCTGAAGATGCAACTCGCTACAGAAGCTTAGTTGGAGCACTTCAGTACTTGTGTCTCACAAGACCGGATATTTCCTATTCAGTTAATAAAGTGTGCCAATATCTGCATGCCCCTACTACTACTCACTGGACTGCAGTAAAGAGAATACTGCGATATCTCAAAGGTACATGTGGGCTCGGTCTCAAGATTATGAAGTCCTTGTCTTTGATAGTGAGTGCTTTCTCTGACGCCGATTGGGCAGGATGCTCTGATGACAAGCGTTCCACTGGTGGCTTTGCAGTATATTTGGGAAGAAATTTGGTTTCTTGGAGTGCTAGAAAGCAAGCAACTGTGTCTCGGTCTAGCACCGAGGCTGAATACAAGTCATTGGCAAATGCTACTGCAGAAATCATCTGGATTCAAACTCTATTGCGAGAAATTGGAGTAAGAAATCCACCAGTAGCACGCCTATGGTGTGATAACATTGGAGCGACATATCTGTCAGCAAATCCAGTTTTTCACGCAAGAACTAAGCACATTGAAGTGGATTTTCATTTTGTGCGTGAACGAGTAGCACGCAAGCTCCTGCAGATTAAGTATATCTCAACTCATGATCAAGTCGCGGATGGGTTTACGAAACCACTGACGACGCGCAAGCTTGAAGAATTTCGGCACAATCTTAACTTAGATAAGTTATGATTGAGGGAGGATGTTAGATAAGTTGGGATTCTAGAAGATCCTCTGTGATCCGATTGTAACAAGAATATGACTTGACTCTCACGTTAGAGATAGATAGACATAGAGGTAGTTGAGATTGTATTGTAAACCAACTTCTGTTGGACGCCAAGAGCTAATATAAATACATGCAGGGGCGAGCCAAGTTTGGCATCGCAACCATCCACCATACGCCTGGTTACTTCTTTCATTTGCTTCATATAAAAGGTACTGTCTCTTGAGGATGGTAGCGACTAGAGAGCTCATTTACATACACATCGATCTGGCATTGGGCAGGCCACAGTTCCTGCTGTATGCGTCCCAGAATTGGAGCTACATGATGCATGAGGGCCCTGGTCAGAGCTGCGTGTGGTTTGTTCTCTGCTTGCATTGGGCCTATGTATGAGATGGGTTTGTTTCTATGTTTTTCAGTGTGTAGTTTTTCTTATGTGCATACTACCTGAATAAAAAGTGTTGTGCTGTATTTGGGCTTGTCGCGCTCTGTGTTGTGCTGTATCCTGCATGTAATGATGTTGACACGGTTCGTTGTACTGTACATGGCTTGTTGAATTTGTTGTGTGAAGAGCTACCGCCTACTGTTTGTAAGTCACAGAATTACCTGCGTGCCTATGTGAGCTCGTGTGTGTTGCTTGTTACTAATGACGGAATAGTATTTTTTTTCCCCGCTTTATTGTTCACTGTCGTTCTATATGTTCAGTTTGGTGATCCAAAGGTGACACTCGATGAACCCCGGCTGTAACTACTGAATAGGTTGTTGATTGTACCGTCAGTTACAGGTTTTCTGTTGCCGAGGCCGCATCACTGAGGGGAGTGGTTCTCGTGTAATCGACATGGACAGGGGTGGACGTATAAGTGATGCAGATGCGGTGCCATGCCCAGAGTGGCGAGCGGGCGGGTCTCCTCTGCTTTGGCCGCCCAGGTTCCCGCTGCTCCTGCTGCTGCGATGCGTTCAAGAACAAGACAGCGCCGATCGTGGAGGAGCCGCGCCGCCGGAAGTCCCGTTGGAGTTTCGCACGGCACGGAGAAAAGGTCATCGCAAGCGCTGGAGCCCATGCGTGCGTGTCGTTCGTCCCTGCTGCTGCTGCGCAATCAACGACGAAGCAGAGGGAAATTCCGGGGGTCACATGGTAGGTACGTGCCGGCCTCGGACGCCTGCACTGCCAAACCAACACAATGATAACCTCGTACAGTCGTACTACATACAACACGACCCAACACCGATAGAACGGCGAGCCGCCGACGAGGCCTCCCCGAGCGTTCTTGGTGCCGGCGTTCTGTTCGCGGACAGCAAGGCCCTTGTCGTTCCGTGGGGACGGAAGCGCGCCCGCCCGGCAGCTCAAGCTCAAGGAGGAGCAGAGCAGCGGCGACGCTTCCATCCAGCGGCTTCGAGCTCCTCCTCCGCGGCGTCAGTCATGCAAAGGCGCCGCCGTGACCAGAACAGGGCACGGCTCCTCTGCTTATATATGCTTGGTGCCTTGGCTCGGCTCGCCAGTGCACAGCCGCGTTCCCGCTGCTGTTTCTCGCCATATAGTTGTCCGGGCAGTGGTGTGCCTCGTGCACGCCGGGAGATCTGCCATGGGCTCGCGAAGGGCCGATCGAGAGAGCGGTGATGGTTGTTCGTTCACTTGCACGCCGCTGCTCCAACTAACAATTGGAGGAAGCATGCGCGGCTCAAAATGCTCCATCAGCATAAACGTCACCTGGAAAAACAATTGCATAGTAGTATCATTCTTTCACGGCATAAACCTTAACTTGGAGGGACGAATTCAGGACACCTCTCTCTGTTGTCAGTTTTCATTTATATCGGCATTTCTGAACTATAGTTTGTTCTGTTCTCGTAACTGTGCAGGCTCAGACTGAACCAGGTGATCACAAGCTGGAGTAGTTGCACAAAACGAGGAGAAATTTGCTATTTTGCCCGCGGCTTCTGTGGGCTTCGTTACAATGCCCATGTAACATTAGGCTTCGGTAAAATACCCGTCGCTACGTTGACACACCGTTATTATGCCCGTGAACAATTTATTGGACAAAATTAGCCCCAATCTTCTTCTTCCTCCCTCAGACCAACAACGCCTCGCCCACTTTTGCCGCCATCTCCATTGCCGGTCTAGCTTGAAACTTGAGCTCGCCCCAGCACAAGCGTCGCCACAGCGTCCTGCCACGCGCGCCCGAGCCGAGCCGCCGTAGCCGGTAGCCCCACCTTGCCCTGCTGCCGTGCAGCGCCACCGAGGCCTCGCCCTGCCGCTGGGCCGCGACGACCTCGCACCACACGCCGCCCTGGCATGCGCATCCACGACGAAGTCGCGCTCCAGTGCGCTGACGGCGAGCGCCGGGTCCCAGCACACCGAAGTCACACTGCCTGCAGCACGTACGCGTGCTAGCTGCCCTGGTTCGGTCATATGCACGTACGTGTGCTAGCTGCCGAACCATCATTGATCAATAATCTTGCTACAACAACCAAGAAGCAAACAGCGTGCATCGATTTGACCGGTGAAACCACAGCCGCACAGCAGCAGCCTGCAGCGAAGCAGAGAGAGCATGCACGGCGCCGTGGCTCGCACCCAGCGCGACGCGATTTGCTGTGCGGATGCCGAGCGCCGCCGATTCCGCCAGCCCACACGCGCACATTTGGCGCAACGCGTGAGTGTAAGCAGGCGTGGGATGCCAGTAGATGGACATTGCGCGGCGGCGCGCGCCACGGGAACGCGGAACAGCGGCGGCTTGCCTCCGCCTCCCTTTCCCTGGCGACGAGCAAGGGTGGCCGGCGGCAATGGAGATGGTGGCAAGATTGGGCGAGGAGCTGCTTCTCAGAGAGGAAGAAGAAGATTGAGGGCAATTTTGTCTAATAAATTGCTCATGGGCATAATAGCGGTGTGTCAACGTAGGAACGGGCATTTTACCGAAGCCTAATGTTACATGGGCATTGTAACGAAGCCCACCGAAGACGTAGGCAAAATAGCAAATTTCTCAACGAGGAGAATGTAACTTGTTGTTATTCATTTCAGTTTGCGAGTAGGACAGAGGCGGATGCTGCATGTTCCCTATGGCGCAAAATCTGACCGGAACAGAGTGATGAGTAAAATCGAAAGGATTAAACACAATTTGATATTGGAAAAAGTCCTTGCCTCCTTCAACTCTTATATGGAATGCAACTTTGACCTTCAATTACAAAACCGGGTAGGATGATTCCCTCAACTCCTTCTCTCACTTCAGGTTTCCTCCCTGAGCGGTATTGAGAGTGGTTTTGTCCTACCTGGCAATGTGGGACCCACATGTCAGGTGTCACGTCACTTCTTTTTCTATTTATTTTCTTTTTTTTCCCTCTTCCCCTCTTCCTCTTTTCTTCTCTCCCCGCACGTTGGCTAGCGATCTCCCTCTCCAACGCTGGATGATTCTGATGATACTGTGACATCATTGGATAGATCTAGTCACAAGCAAACCAACAAAAAATATTTTGCATTTTTTCGAGCTATATGTTTACAGATATGAATTATTGATTTTTTTAACTATTTTCTTATTTTCTGGAATTTAGGTCGTGAACAGGAGAGACAAAAACCGGCGGCCAAAAATTCTAGAAATCCATCGATTTTAGTGGTGGGATTACATTGAAGATGACTCAAATGGATGCTAAGGGATGTGAGGAAGTTTCAGTTGCGAGGAATCGAGCAGAAACTCACCGGAGAAGGGAGAATCGACGACGAGATTGATGAAGGTTCGGTGGCCGGCTTGAAGAAATACGGCTTTGATTCTCTGGACTGCACGCAGGGAAAAGGGATTCAAGTTGGGGAAGAGTAGGAGGGACTCCTTGCACAGCTTTTGGCGGAGAAAACTCGGTCGAAGATGGTTTGACGGCGTCGGGCGGCGAGCTTGGGCTTGGGGCGGCAATGACGGCTGTGGCTCACACTGAGGAAAGGAAAAGGAAGAGGAGGACGCGACGACTTGACCTGGGGAAGGGATAAGGGCGAGCTTGGCGTGCAAGCACGGCCGAAATCGAGTGCCAAAGCGCGGGCACGGTGCTGGCGGCATGACCTAACCTTCCCATGCGGGGAGAGAAGAAAAGAGGAAGAGAGGAAGAGGGAAAAAAAGAAAAAGAAGTGATGTGGCACCTGACATGTGGGTCCCACATTGCCGCGTAGGACAAAACCACTCTCAATACCGCCCAGGGAGGAAACCTGAAGTGAGAGAAGGGGTTGAGGGAGTCATCCTCCCCGGTTTTATAATTGGAGGTAAAAGTTGCACTCCATATAAGAGTTGAGGGTAGAGGTGTCCAAACGGGCGGCACGGCCCGGCCCCGAAATGGCACGGCCCATTTAATTTCGGGCCGGCACGGCACGCAATTCATTTCGGGCCGTGCCGTGCCAGCCCACGTGCCTGAGCGACGGCCCACGGCACGGCCCGAAACTATATAATCGTGCCGGGCCGGCCCGTTAGGCACGGAAGCCCCTTTAGCCCATTAGTGTTAAAATAAAATGTATCAAAACGAGTGTTAAAATGGGGAAGTTGAGATTTGAACCAAGGACCTCATGGTCTAGAGTGAAAGGTTTTACCACTAGACTAAGTTTCTTTATTGATTCTATGAGAATTCGAAATATATTTACACTATTTTTTAATCGGGTTTGTGCTTTGATGGGCCATTAGCGGGCCTTTGCGTGCCGCGGCTTAAACGGGCCGTGCCCGTGCCGCCTGTCATGCCCTACCCTCGGCCCGTGGCACGGCCCGACCCTCGTGCCGTGCCGCCCGTCGTGCCCTACCCTCGGCCCGTGGCACGGCCCGACCCTCGTGCCGTGCCGGTCCGGGCCCGAAATTCAACGTGTCGTGCCGTGCTTGGGCCAGGCTAAACTTTGCGTGCTTCGTGCCCGCCCGCTTAACCCGACCCGTTTGGACAGCACTAGTTGAGGGAGGCAAATAGAACTTTTTCCTTTGATATTCGCCCAGGAAGGCCCACAAAACGCTGTCCACACAAAGCTCTGGCAGGCCAAAGTCCAAACCTGAAGGCCCATATGGCTGCTGTCCGCCAGATCAATCTCTTTTTTTTTTTTTTTTTTTTTTTTGAGAGGGTCCGCAAATCTCATTTTGGTCTCTCTCTGGATGTAGCCCACCCATCTCAGGTACCTATCCCCTTTTCTATTTCTTCCACCTCTCATCCTCTGTCCATGGCCGCCTCCTCGCCGCCCGTCGTCGCAGCCACCCGGCCGGTCGGGCGCCACCCCTGCGGAAGAAGCTCTAGCTGGCCGGAGAGTCAGCGCGCCGCAGTATAAGACCACCGGGGGCTTTGGAGGTCAGCAAGATGGCTTCTAAATTCTTGCTTGTCCCCATTGGACGCTGAAGACCTTGACCTGCACAGTGTTTGATGGAGGTTGGTTGCTTCCTCATCCAGTTATTATCGCTTGGGTAATGCCACGACCAACGCGACTTGGTTTTGGGCCAACTTCCACTGTCTGCTTCCTGATTTATCACAGTTTTTCCAGTGCCAAGTTTTATCTAATGTTGGGGTTGCTTTCGGTACTTGAAATTCAATAGAGTCAGTACCATATTGCTGTCACCGATAGATTAACTTCTTTAGCTTCCTAGACTCTACGAAGTCAGTCTTCTCCGATTTCCGATGTCAATCAATATTTGCAATACTAGTTTAACATCCCTACCAATGACTGACGCGGATTCCTTATATGGCAACTTGGCAAGAAAATTCGCGGCCAGTGAGCACCCAGTTGGTTGCAGCTTGTACTTGTTAAATCAGAGTCAACAACATCGTATGGCAAAAAGAAATAGTGCCTTCGTAGACTGTGTAATCTAGATGACATATTTTATGCAAACAATTTCCAGCACTCACATGTTGCGATAAGAGAAGGCTTCATCAAAGAATAGCTCATTTCAGCCATGCCCCTGTGCTCTTGCATCTTTTCTCAGCTCATGGTATGTTATTGGTTGTAGTAAGCTTCATGGCATCCGTTTGATCAAGTGAGTCATTCTTCCGCTTTTAATTCATTCCTGTTTTGCATGCGCTGTTCATGCAGAGGTAGCAGACTTTTGATGTTGGATAACCAGGTTCTGTTGGAATACTGGGTGAAGAAATCCTGTTGGGAGCAAAAACACCTTATATTCTCACATACTGATCTCCTTCAGCAGCACTATTATCATTCCCATCCCAGTTGTCAATTGACCAGCTTTCGGAATTCAGGTACTTTTATTCATACAGAGTAGCAGATTTTTGATGATCAGTGGACCCATTTCTGTTGGACCTCTGATTAAAACAATTCTGTTCAGATAAAAAGTTTTCGCAATTACTAATATTGATATCCTTCAGCATCACTCTGATCCAGTGTTTCATCAAATGACTCATATTGATAGCTCTATAGCAATAACTGAACTAGCTTTTTCCCTCTAACTAGCACTCATCCTTTATTTCTTTTTGCAGGTGTAGCAGCCTGACCAGTGGTGTGCGAATGATGATTGCCTGATCCATTATGCCACATATTTTATACTTCAGTCAATCAAATCATTTCCTTTTCATCTCCCATGGGCTCAGTATGCTGGATGGTACAGTGATCATGTGTTGATCATCTGAACTAACTATTTCCACAACGATGGTTACTATTGTATCTTAATATCAACCATTCTGTATTGTTGGATGCAAGGTTGGTAAGGTAAGGCTTCTAATGTTAGTTCATGTTGAATCTTTCTTTCCATTAGCTATTGCAATTTGTGACTTCTGTGGTGGCTTGTGAGAAGCAGCATGAAAAAGATGTTATAGGCAAGGAAATGATAGCCCTTAATTACGTGATTTATCTAGTACAACCAGAGTTTCCATATGTAGGATGCTAATACCCCAATTCATAAACCTCCAATTGAGGCCTTGTTAGCTTACTTCCGCCGAAATCCCATAAAAGGGACACCATGCTCTTTTAGGAGTTGGTACCTCAGCACCTCAATTAGGTAAGCACCACCATGTACCCATCTCCTCATCAATATGGGCTGGCATTATTCATGAATTACTAAAGATGGCCCAGCATTCAGGGTTTCAAGTAACTTATATGTCACGTAAAACCTATCCTGTGCAATCAGTGGTGATATATTTTAGAATGATTCGAGTTAGTCAACATTTTAATATTACTATGGGGGTGTTCGTTGCATGGGGTCTCAACTTTAGAGGGGTCTAAACTCTAAATAAGCTATATTAAATAAAGTTTAATTACAAAACTAACTACAGAACCCTGGTCTAATTCGCGAGACGAATCTAATGAGGGTAATTAAGCCATGATTAGATGATGGTTACTGTAGCATTACTGTACCAAAACAAAGATTAATTAGGCTCATTAAATTCGTCTCGAAATGAGCATTCATCTGTCAAAAAGGTTTTATCATTAAATTTTATTTAATGTTTCTAAATAATAAGATTCTTTTTTATGTGACATGCTCTAAATTTTAGAGGGGGTGCGCCGAACGCACCCTATGACTAATTTAACACATTTGTTCTTTCATTGCTAGCCTGCAACTCTTTTGGTAGATCTTCCTCGCCGTATTCATCTGATGGCAACCATACTATATACTTTGGTTGGATCATGCATCAAGAAGTTGCAAGATATTGCTACAGAAGAGGCCATATTAGTTTTAGGTGTAAAAGAAGAGATCATCGATCTGCAGCGAAGAATGAACCAAATACAGTGCTTTCTTCATGATACAGAGCGCAACACAATCGAAGAATCAGCTGATAGCAATTGGCTTGGTCAGCTTAGAGGTGCCATGTATGATGCTGATGATATTATTGACATAGCTAGATCTAAGGGAAGGAACCTACTGCCAGATAATTCCTTGTCATCATCAGGCAAATCTATTACATGCAGTGGCCTTTCCATTTCCTCTTGTTCTAATTTCCGGACACGCCATGAGGTTGCTACCAAAGTTAGAATCCTGAACAAAAGAATAGAGAACATCATGAAGGATAAAGTGTTTTCCTCACTCACGCATACACAATCTACTAAAAATGTTTCAGCACAAGAACTGAGGAAAAGTTCCAACCTTGTTGAACCCAACCTTGTGGGTAAGGAAGTCATGCATGCTTGTAGAAAAGTAGTGAACTTGGTGCTTGCACATAAGGGAAATAAGTCTTACAAGCTGGCTATTGTTGGAACAGGAGGTGTCGGTAAGACAACACTAGCTCAAAAAATATATAATGACCAAAAGATAAAATGGAACTTCAACAAACAAGCATGGGTTTGTGTTTCTAAAGACAATATTTGTAATGCTGCTCTTTTGAAGGAAGTTCTTCGATATATTGGACTAAATCAAGAGCAAGGTGAATCAGTTGGAGAGCTCCAGAGCAATCTAGCGTCAGCCATTAAAGATAAGAATTTTTTCCTAGTTTTGGATGATGTCTGGCAGTCTAACACATGGACAGACCTACTGAGAACTCCGTTGCATGCTGCTGCCACAGTTGTAGTTTTAGTGACCACTCGGCATGACACTATTGCTATGGAAATTGGTGTGGATGATATGCATCGAGTTGATTTAATGTCCGTGGATGTAGGATGGGAGTTACTATGGAAGAGTATGAACATCAATGAAGAGAGAGAAGTGTATAATCTGCGGGACATAGGGATTGAGATTGTTCAGAAGTGCGGTCGTCTCCCTCTTGGAATCAAGCTTATTGCTAGAGTTTTAGCAAGCAAAGATCAAACAGAGAATGAATGGATGAAAGTCTTAAGAAAAGATGCTTGGTCCATGAGCAACCTTCCAAGTGAAATAAAAGGTGCTTTATATCTGAGCTATGAAGAGTTACCACACTATTTAAAGCAGTGTTTTGTCTATTGTGCTTTATTTCCTGAAGATAAAGTTATACTTCAAAATGATTTTGTCAGGATGTGGGTTGCTGAAGGCTTTATAGTTGAGAAAGATGGCCAACTTCTGGAAGATACAGCAGAAGAATACTACTATGAGTTGATCTATCGGAATCTCCTCCAACCAGACTTTTCAGTTTTTGACCATAGACAATGCAGAGTGCACGACCTATTAATGCAGCTTGCTTGTTATTTATCCAGAGAAGAATGTTTTGTCGGCGACCCAGAATCAATAGGGATTAATAATCTGAGTAAAATTCGACGTATTTCAGTTTTCACTGAGAAGGACATGGTGGTGTTACCTATCATGGATAAGGAAAAATATAAAGTGAGAACTTGGAGAACATCATATGAAAATAAATTGAGAGTTGATACTACAATATTTAGAAGGCTTACTTGTATTCGAGTTTTGGATCTGACTGACTCACTTGTGCACAACATTCCATCTTGTATTGGAAGTTTGATCCATTTACGATTACTTGATCTTAATGCAACTGACATATCTTATCTTCCGGAGTCCATCTGTCATCTCATAAATCTTCAGATATTGAATTTGGATTGTTGTAGTAATTTGCATAGTCTTCCTTCAGGAATCACTCAGTTATGCAACTTAAGACACCTTGGTCTTGCTGAATCACCAATAAATCAGGTTCCAAAAGGTATAGGCAGGCTAAAATTCCTCAATGATTTAGGAGGATACCCAGTTGGTGGTGACAATGATAACGATGCTAAGATACAAGATGGATGGAACCTGGAAGAACTGGGCCCCCTTTTGCAACTGAGAAAGCTTAATTTGATTAAATTGGAAAGAGGAACTCATTGCGCTTCAGATTTTTTGTTATTTGACAAAAAGCATCTCAAAGATTTATGGCTGAATTGCACTGAACGTACAAATGAACCATACTCTGAAGAAGATGTAATCAATATCGAGAATATCTTTGAGATGTTAATCCCTCCACGTAACCTAGAGCATTTAAGTATCACAGATTTCTTTGCTCGTAGGTTTCCCTCTTGGCTAGGTTCTGCCACCTATTTGGCTTCATTGAAAAACTTGAGCCTCACTGATTGCAAATCATGTGTGCATCTTCCTCCAATTGGGCAGCTCCCCAACTTGAAATATCTGAAAGTCAAAGGAGCAACTGCGGTTACCAAGATTGGACCTGAATTTATTGGATGTGGGGTGCTTAATCCCAGATCTACAGGGGCAGTAGCTTTCCCCATGCTTGAAGGCTTGGCCATCCGGGACTTGCCCAACTGGGAGGAGTGGTCCTTTTTTGCTGAAGAAGAAGCAACAACATCTGGTGAGATAGGGGGAGAGGGTAGGGCTGCTGCTGCAAATAAAAAAAGGGAAGCCGTAACTTCAAAGATGCAGCTGCTACCACGTTTAAAGAGGTTGGAACTGTCTCTCTGCCCCAAGCTGAGATCTCTCCCATGGCAGCTTGGACAGGAGGCCACCGGCATGAAGGAGCTCCTATTAAGAGATGTGGACATCCTTCAGGTTGTGGAGAACCTCCCGTTCCTCTCAGAGTTAGTTTATGTGGCATATTGTGAAGGCCTAGAGAGGGTCTCGAATATTCCCCAAGTGAGGATGATGCGTACAGGAGGCTGTCCAAACTTGAGGTGTGTTGAGAACTTGAGCAACTTGCAGCAGTTGGGACTTCACAGAAGTATGCATGGGGTCTCCTCATTGTGGATAGACGGGCTTCAACAGCAATGCAGAGAATTACACGGGGAAGACTTGAATGTTTATGATTGGATATGATGATGATTTAGACAGATATGAAAAATGGAAGGTATGATATTGAATCTTATATCAACCCTTCTTTCGATCTTTCTATCATGCCCTATGTTTTTTTTTTTGTTGGGGGTGGGGGGTGGGGGGGTCTCTCAACAAGGCCCTAATTGGCTATATAATTTTATTTATTTATTTATTTATTTATTTTTTGCTTCAGGTATTGCTGCATCTTGAGGATGGAAGTGACTAGAACTTTATTACATTTGCGTCAATCTGCCATTGGGCAGGCTACAATTTTTCGTATGCGCCTCAGGATTGGGGCAAAGATGTTGAATGAGTGAGTGACTTGGTGACAGCTGCATAGTTATCTCAGGATTGCCTTTGGGGCGATGATGTTGAATGATTGACCTGGTGACAGCTGCATGGTTAC
The DNA here is from genome assembly GCA_007726485.1 of Eragrostis curvula. NCBI lineage: Eukaryota > Viridiplantae > Streptophyta > Magnoliopsida > Poales > Poaceae > Eragrostis > Eragrostis curvula. The sequence goes on along the minus strand of CM017440.1, from coordinate 3,030,779 downwards.
ATCACATGGCTTCGTCTGCCTATGTTCTGAATTTCTACTACGAAGAAACAAAACACATGATGTTTGCTATATTCACGGACCCTGTATGCTTCCAATTCCTTTCATGTAAACTGAATTCGTGTTTGTTGCTACTTCCGAATCAACATTTTCTGTAGCTACACTCAGTTTTTCGCTGTCGTCTGCCTTGTATGTTCTGGATCAACTTGCTACTTGCGATGATGGTATGGTGGCTGTTCCAATCGGCGTTCGCAGTTTGACGGCTACTCCTTGGGAGCAAGCGGTCTCTTTTTTTGTAGCAGATCGTGAGGACGGTTTGGAAGAGGAGGAGAATTGATCGCATATGGCTCACGCCGACCTGTACAATTGGGAATTTGATGGATGCTCTTGCTAGGCTATGTCTAGGCTAATCCAATCCCGGTTCTAGGACGACGTTGAGTATGGCTTGGATTGCCCCCTCCTCGCTTGACAGGTTCTAATTGACGCCTGGTTGCACGGTGGCTAGCACATTGGACATGGCAGTTTTCGATTTTGCATGTCACCAGGTTTGATCTCGTCGAGTATGATCCGATTCTATGTTGGTTGATGCTGTCACACATTTTTAGCAAGCTCTTTATCTGGGTATGTTCCAGAGTATTTTGTTTCTTGACAGGAGCGGGTGCCAGGAGTCACGCTTGCAGCTCAACCAACTCAGTGCATGACAATAACATGATGTTTGTATCAGTATTTATTTTTATTTTTATTGTTTTGAATGTTAGCATGATGGTGGTTTGACCCTCGTTGTCATGGGCTGGTGGGCTACAGTAGCACGACCAACTGTAGCGGCGGCTACTGTAGCACGCCTAGGGTTAGAGGTCATCCTCTATATAAGCAAGAGGTTAGGCCGTCATTAGGAGGAGGCAAGAACAGAATAGATCTAGTATCTTAGTACCCCTGCCCTTAGGGTGCGGCTGCCGCCATTGGCAAGGCCGCGCCCCTTGGGTCCAGGGTCGTGTAATCTAGGCTCATGACAATTGGTATCAGCTAGCTTTGGTTTCGATCAATGGCTTCTGCTGCCGATGGATCTGCGCCGCCACCGGTTTCGCCGTCGCCATCCCCATGGGCGCCGCCCCCGAGGCCAGTTGTGGCGCAGCCTTCCCTATCTCCTGCCGATCCCGACATGCCGTCGCTGCTTCCGCCGTCGCCATCCCCATGGGCGCCGCCAACGGGGGCAGCCACGGCGTGTCCAGCCGTCGACATCAAGGCTTGTGTCAATGGGGCCTTGGCCATTCTGGAAGAGATGAAGTCCATCGTGGAGAAGATGAGGAAAGTGGAGGAGGAACAGATGGCAGATCAACTTAAACTCCAGCCGTTGTCGCCACGATCTGCATCGCCATGCTCCCCTCCTCCACGCCGGGTCATCTTCAAGAGGAGGCGCCAGATCCGCTGGGGTGGAGAGTTGCACTCGCGATTCAGATCGCTTTCCCGGACTCCTCGCCTCTTGATGAGAGGACGCGTTGCTCTCCTCCTTCACGCCTCGCAACACCACTGGGGGTCGCCACCATGCCGCCGTGGAGAGGGGGCTGGGGCCGTCTGGCTGTCTCGGCGTTGATGCCTCTCCGCCGCCCAGGTCCAGCCAACTCACGCGCTCGGTTGCCTCAGTGCCGTGCAGCCGCCCTTCGTCCCAGGGAGCAGAAGAAGCTCACAGCGACCTGCATGCTTGAGCTGGACTCGGTCCGCACCGCGGCTTCATCTCTGGGTGCAGCTGCAGATGGTGGCACTCTCATGGAGCCCCGATGGGGCGGCACTTTGCGCTGGAAGGGCATCAACCAGGGGATCACGCCAGCTTGGGCAGGGAACGAGGCAGGATATGGCCACTTCATCCTGAACGTGGCGAAGAGGAGCAGAGCAGCAAGAAGCACCGCATATCATTCACCTGCTGTAGAGAGGAATGGAGATAAGAGCTGCAGCACAGGCCTTTCCTTTCCTGCTGCTCTCGTGAAGGCTCCAGATGTTCCTGCTGCTGGTGGGCTCCATCCACGGAGCCTCAATAATTTTCTTTCTCTCTGTGCATCTGGATGGGGGCCTCCTATGGATCATGAGTAAACAACCCGAATAATGAATGTCTCAGGTTTAGGTACCATTTAGTAGAAAATAAGATACTAAACCGAGATGTAAAAGGCTAGTATCATATCGTGTTTTTGGTCAGTACGTCGAGTCGTCGTTGTCACTCCACCTGCAGCTCGAGGACGAGCTGCTTAAAAAGGAGGGGTGAAATGTCATGGGCTGGTGGGCTACAGTAGCACGGCCCACTGTAGCGGCGGCTACTGTAGCACGTATAGGGTTAGAGGTCATCCTCTATATAAGCAAGAGGTTAGGCAGTCATTAGGAGGAGGCAAGAAGAGAATAGATCTAGTATCTTAGTACCCCTGTCTTTAGGGTGCGGCTGCCGTCATTGGCAAGGCCGCGCTCCTTAGGTCCAGGGTCATGTAATCTAGGTTCATGACACTCGTGAATACTGAATAGCATGTCCCATGTTTGAAATCATCTCTTGCATTTTGTTTTTGCAGGCCTGTTCGCCTGTTGCTGTACCTTGTGTAGTCGACATCAGTGCTGCGGTGCCCTGAGTCGAGTGGGCTTGTCCATAGAATCACGAGGATACCCACAGCTGCTGCACAGTGAAACAAGCCGAAAGGATACTGAGTACTCCGCTTTTTTTTTCCAGTCCCGTGTTTTTCATGTCAATAACTCTAAAGGACTTGTTACTTCTTCTGTTTCCATATGTATTTGTTTAAATTAGTAACCGGTTGGAATAATTAAGTTGGAAACAAAAGCCAATTAATTGTCAAAAGGACCGAAAGCTTTGACTGATGCGGGAAGGGTCCTTCTGTTCCAGGGATGCATCTTGCACGTACAAACTGTACGCAGCAGTGACAATGTGTGCTAATTTGGCAAAGCCTGGCCTGTTGTGAGCAGGCAACGAACATGCTTTGGACGAGGTGACGCAAGCTTGCCAGTCGTGGCCAACAGGCCAGGCTTTGCAGCAGTATGTAATGATGTTGTTGCTTTGATTCGTTGTACGTGGTTTGTGAATCTGTACCGCGAAGAACTACACCTGCTGTTTGCTTGATGTTCCTGTCATGTAAAGTGAGCTCGTGTATGTTGCTTCTACTGAAACTGAAGGAACATTTATTTCTTCACTGAGTACGCCACTGTGGTTCAGTTCGCTGATCATTGTGAATACTGAAGCTTCGGTAACTCTGGCTCTAGCCATTTGCTGGACTTCATGTTTGATTGTTGAATGGCTGCTTAAACCAAATGGTACTGTGAGCTAGTACTTGATTTTGCAGTAGCGAATGAACCCGTGTGGAAGGGCCACACTGAATGGTGAAAGGGGTCTTGACCTAACGGTTAAGGCATCTGAGTAACACTTTTGAGGTCCTGGGTTTGACTCCCGATGGGAGCGAATTTTTTAGGATTTAACGGCATTTGTGCTTTCAGCGGTAGGCGACGTGGCCGTCGACAGCGAGGCGCCAGTGGTGACTTCGGGAATCTGGAGAATTTGCCAGCTCAGTCTTCGAAGATGCTCATAAGGGTAGGGTTTACGTATGTACGTTCATAGGGGTGAGTGTGTGTGCGTTGTGAGTGTCTGAGTTGTACTGTATAATTTCTAAAAAAAAAGAAAAAAAGCCACACTGAATGAATTCTGTTTGAATACTGAACCGCAGTAGGACCTCCTGCAGTTGCCACAGCCTTGAGGATATATCCCAGCTGCAGGACAGCGAACCAAACACAGGATACTGAATAGATTTCGGTCGAAAACAGCCTGAACTGTTGTTCTAGGCTCAGCTCAGCTCAAGGCGGGCGTACGCGCGCCAGTGCCGACGAGTTTCCGGCCGCTCTGGTCTCTTCCACGATGAGACTCCCTCCCCAAGGCCAAGCTCCTGACCATGGAGCAACCGGGCTTCGGAAGCGGTGCCGTTTCTCCGTCGCAGCGTACGCATTCGCGGCCATCGACGATGCACAACCCAACGTATCATGAACTTCCGATCCACGTCGCCGATGATGCCCCGCCGAAGCGTCCAGTCGCTGGCGGCCTGTTAAAGGACCGACCAGATGGATCATCGGTCTCCTCTGGCGGCGCGGTCGCCGTCGAGCTCCGCGCCATGATCGTCGGCCTGTCCGCCGCCCAGTCTGCGGCTTGCTCATGAACCAGGAAAGAAACGACCAAGTCAAACCTATTGTCTCAGATCTGGTCCGCACGTTCCTTGTTGGACGGTATCCAAGATCCAGGCCCCCGACCCTGGGCAGGCAGGGCTCCCGTGGGCGCCCGCGCCTCGATCCTCTGCTTCGCGTCAGGCCTGGCATGGTAACCTCGCACATTGCCCGCTTATGACGACGTCACCACGGTGGCGGAGAGCTCTCCGTCGTCGAGCATCGCCCGGATGCCGTCGCGCTTCCGCAGCCAAAATTCAAGAACGCACGTTAACGACGGCGGCGGTACGAGGTGATCCTGCGCGGCGGTTGCTGGGAGTCCGCGAGCACGCGGTGCTGCTGCTGCTGCGCAACCGCGACGCCTCCAACGCTTTCCGGGCCTGGAGGCCCTGAACATGAGGCTGCTCTGCTCACCGTGCAGTGCGTCGCGGCCCCACGCGACGTCGTCACCGTTCGGATCGAGCTCACGGTCGAGCAACACGCCGGCAGAGGTGAGCCTGACCATGGCGTTCACGCACGTCGGTCGAAGCTGATAAGGACCACGCCGCAAGGCAACCGCACATACTCGAACACCAAGTCGTCGATCGTCACCATTGCTTGCTCGACTCATCTGCACAGTCAGTGCGGATGGAGAGGGCGGCAGAAGGTAATTCACTCATTCGTTGCTTCGGCATCATTGGCCAGGGGAAGCGGGTGATAATGCCAAGGCCAGCGCGTCGCGGGTTCATCCATCTTTGTTTCGTTGCAGCCGCGTCGTGATCTGATGCTGAATTTTCGTTTCATTGCTACCTGAAGTCCAATCTCTCTGCAACCTTCAGATTTTATGGAGTATAGGATAAGCATGCGCTCCTGTGTTTGTTTCAAGTGGAGAAAATTCGTCCTCACCAATCGTGGACTGGCCACCCACCATTGCTGCCTCATCTACTGCGTGTGGCCACTGCGAAACTGTCCGTCCATTCTTTCAAGTCGTCGACGACCTTGACTAAGCCGTAGCTCGGTCTTGGAAATTTCTGAAACCAAATCGTAGCCATTTATTCTCTTTCTTGCTTTATTTCACACTCCATTAACACTTCTATGATTTGCACACGCTGATGATACAGAGATATTAGAAGGTTGAGATCCTGTTGATGCGCGCTACACAGTGTGTTCGTTCCTGTTGGATATTAGTCACTCTCTAGCTATTTCCACCTGCGCGGGAGCTAGCTGAACACGTTCCGGTCCGAAGGTTATCAGGAGGCTGAACATGTTTGTCTGTTGAATGCCAGCATACTGGTTGCCTCTAAAAAAAAAATATTGTTGCCTCTAAAAATGCCAGCATACTGTTGGCTACTTTATTTTGCATCACGCGGCTGCGAGTCCCCGACGTCAGGGCCACGGGCGACGCCGGCGCGCGGGTATCCTCGAGGTTCTGGGCGGGCCTTTGCTTTGGCCATCCACCGCCGTATTCGCGGCCACGGCACTGCAACGAGGCCTCGCCGGGCGCGGGCTCACCGTCGCCAGCACGAGACTGTCGAATCGCGCGCGGGCTGCCGCGCGTGATCTGGTCTTCGTGAGCGCATACTCTGCTTTGGCCAAAGCACCGTGGACGAATTCCAGGACTCGTCGAGCGCCTTCGACGTCGCGCGACCGTGTTCTCACGTCGCCGATGAGCTCCGCCGCTGCCGTGAGCGCGCGTCCGGCACCCGACCTGGGCCTCGGGCGTCTGTCCCCCCGGTCCCACAAGAAAACGACCAAGTCCATTTGGCAGTACGCCGGATCTGGGCCGCACGTGCACGATCCGACGTCTGACAGGTACCCAAGGCCTGGGCAGGCTTCCGGCTGGGGCCGCCTCTGTTTCGCATCTCGGCAACCCGGAGCCCCGCTGCGTTCCTGTCGCGCAAACGTCACCGCAAAGAGCTCCCCGTGGAGCACGGTGCCACTCGCTCGGGGTGCCACGGCGCGTCCGCAGTAAAAAGTGGAGAACGTATAGCTGGAGACGTCCCCGGAGTAGAATTGAGCAAAGTCGGAGAAATCATATCAACCCCCGTTGTAACTATGCTCTAAAACACAGTACACAGTTATCAATTGTCTGACATGCAACCAGAAATGAAAAGCACGCGTAGCAACTTGCATACTCCGGCGGCCACATCAGTGTCCCTTCATTGGAAAATCGTGGGACTGTCTTCAATGTTGAAAATAATTTTGTAGCTTCAGTCCATAAATCTATAAATAAATAATTTGGTAGGCAGCTACCTGCAGGAGCTATCCGGCGGCAACGGGCGTGTTTGGTTCTCTTCCCAGCCGAGCCTGGCTCGTATCTGCCAGCCAGGCCGAGCTGAGATACGCTGTGTGCATGCAACGTGCTCATGTTTGGTTGCCTGCAGCCACAGATGCAGGATGAGCTGAGTTCTTGATTGGTTGCCTGCATTGCATCAAAAATTTAAATCTGAAATACATGGCCATGTGTTTGGTTGCCTGTATGAAAAGAGTTGAAGCACCTCTTGCATTACATAAGGTGAGGTTACCACCCAGTTTTTTCAATGTTTGCACTTACAACAACTAACAGCCATAGTTGCAATTGCAACTGATTAAATCATGATCGAAATTAAGATTACAATATTTACGAACTGAACTAGTATAACTACATCCTTCCACGACAACATCTTCTTCTTTTCAATGAATTTGTAGTCAGATTGATCATCATGCTTGAAAGCCGCCAATGCTTGAGCCCTTGTCCTGTATTTCTTGAAGCAAGCTCCTTTGAATCCATCAACCTGTGCATGGCAATCATCCCAGTCGGAGAAAACTCCAGTTTTGCGGCCAGAGAAACAACATACCAGGTCATTATTGCAATTCTATAAGTGGCAATGAAAACGTGAGTGAAAAATTAATGGAATGACATCATAGGCATTGTTATTGTGCTCAGATCAGTTAAATAGGAAGAAACAGATCATTGGCAATGGAGTTGTGCTCAGATCATGCAATGGAAGTAACATATCATAGGCAATGGAGTTTGTGCTCAGATAATGCAGCATCTGTATTTAGGAAAAACATCATAGGCAATGAAATTGTGCTCAGATAATGCAAGAAGATAGAAATGACATCATCGGTATTGCAATTGTGCTCAGATCATGCAAAAGGATAGAAATCACATCATAGGCAACTTAGGAAACCAAATAACAGCAGGCAAGTAAGAAGTAAAGATGTTGACATAACAGCCTAAATGATGAAATGTCTAACACATCATAGGCAATGTAACTGACTGATCCAATACACCATCATAGAGCAAATGCATGTGCCAGTGGCACAGATCATCAGGTAGAATGTTTGTGCCACAATACTAAAACCTAACAGACCTAAAACCTCCATGAGACCATCAAGCAACTAACAGCCACTAGCAGTAATGCAAGCACAACAATAAAGTTGTGTGCAAACAAAAGAAGGGAGCCAAATGTTGCCAGCTCCAGTCAGCCTGTCCTGCACAAAATATTCACTTCACAAAAGAAGGAAGCTCCAGCCGGGTAAGGTGCTTCACTTCACAAAATAAGGATCAGTCAGTATGCATCTAAGCAGCACTTAGATGTAGTAGTGCTTGGCAAGGAAGGTCCTCAGCCACAGAACACGGTGAGCCTCAGTCATCTTGACAAAAGCATCACCCTGAGCCTTGTTGTCCACCAGATGAGAGAAGGCACAAATCAGAGCCTCTTCAGTGAAGCCAGCCATGTACATCACTGAACCATAGAGGTCAGGGTTGAGCACCTCAACCTTGGTCTCACGAATAGCAGCAGCCACATCCTTCACAGCATCAGTCATGCTACTCAGAGCAACACTGTCCTCCTCACTGAGGGCACACCTCTTCCTCTTAGTACCAGGAGCAGCAGGTGTGGCTGAACTTGTAGCCTCCTTTGCATCCTTGGCTGCTTCACTCATCAACCCAGCAATGTCATCAATCACTCTAGCAGCCTTGTCATCAATGGATTCAATCTTGATTGCACTCCCAGAGTCAGCAATGGGGTTGCCCAAAGGCTCATTGGATCCCATAGCATACTTGCCAGTTGCTAACCCTGTCCCAAAGATCATTTCCATCTGCTTGTAGTTCTCAATTGGCTTGTTCAAGTACTCAGCATCCTTAGGGTGTGCCTGCAGAAATAAGATGCATCGAATAAAGTCAGTAATCAATTTATTTTATTGTGCCAAAATAAAACATGAGGAAAAAAGAAAACATATGTAAAGTACATACCTTAATGTGTCCTTTGTAGTGCTCCTCTTCAAGGCTGATCATGCACAAGTCCTCATCCCAGTTGGCACCACTCAACTCTCTGAGCTTGGAGACCTTCATCCATCTCTGCCTCCACTTGCGCAGATGGTTGTAAACCTGAGTTCCAGTGACATCATTGCCACTGAACTCTTGCAAAACCTTGGCAACTTGGTTGAGGTGCACCTCCTTGAACCCTTTATCAGTTCTCACACCAGTAGAGATCAGCTGGCACATGCGACGAAGCACAAAGCCAGACATGGCACTGGTCCAGCGCATGGCACCTCGGCCACGAGCCTCACCAGCAGCAGGAACATCACCAACAACCTTAACAGGAGCTGCCTCAGAGCCAACAATCTCAGCAACAGCCGGAGCATCAGACCCAGCATTCCCAAAAATGTCAGCCATCCCCTATTTATGTTAGTCAGCCATTGCCTCAGTGAAATGATGCATAACCAAAAATATGTAACCATCACAGCACAATTGCAATGCCTCATTAAAATATGTAACCATCACAGCACAAATGCAATGCCTCAGAAAAATAATAAGTTATCGTCACAGCACAATTCCATTGCCTCAGAAAAATAATAAGTTATCATCACAGCACAACTCCATTGCCTCAGAAAAATAATAAGTTATCATCACAGCACAACTCCATAGCCTCAAATAAAATAAGTCAGTCATCATTGCACATTTTCAAAGCCTCAAATTAGTAATTTAAATGACATCAAGTAAATCATCATTGCACATGTTCAAAGCCTCAAATAATTCAAGATTATTACATCATGACACATGTCCCTTGCCTCAGTCTACAACAACAACAACAGTACAAACCAACATATCAAGTGACCAACACAACTGAACAACACAAGTGAACAGCACAAGTCCAACATCACAAGTCCATGCAAAGCAGCACTACACCCTAGAAGTTCCCCTGTTGTTCCACATTTGGTTTGCTATTTCATCCCTCCTGCTACCCCATGCTGCATTATCTTCAGAAGGGAGAGCATGACTACCAGAAATACCCTCAGTATTAGGTTCCCAAGTTGCCTCTTCAGGAAAGACTTCATCTTTCCCATGCCTCAGGATCCAGTTATGCAGGATGCAACATGCAAGTACTAATTTCACTTGGGTCTTGTATGGATGAAATAGCTTGTTGTCTAAAATTCGAAACCTCCCCTTCAATGCCCCAAAGGCTCTCTCAACTGACACCCTTAAACCAGAATGTCTCAGGTTGAATAATTCTTTTGCATTAGTTGGATAGTTTCTGCCCCCATATTCTTGCAAATGATATCTAGTGGCTCTGTAGGGAGGGAGGAATTCAGGACGACATGCATAACCAGCATCAAGTAAGTAGAATTTCCCTATAACATTGTAGGTAGACACCAATTAGAGCTACTAGTTATTTTAATTGTTCATTGACTCAATTACACAAATTGATGTACAAGTACCTGGTGGAACCCTTAGCCCATCTTCCCTCTCTATTGCATCAGCAAGGATGAGAGCATCATGTGCAGACCCCTCCCATCCAGCTAGGACATATGTGAAGTACAGGTCAAAGTCCACAGCAGCTAGCACATTTTGTGTGGTGTAGTGCTTTCTACCCCTAAATGCTGCAGCAATCTTTGCTGGTACTCTAGCATGCACATGAGTACCATCTATAGCACCAATACAATCCTACAAAATATGAAATGCAATGGACTTATAATGATGCACATGACTGAATTAAGAACATTGGCAATTAGTTCATTTTGTTTTAGTTACCTTAAAGTATGGGTACCACCTTGGGCTGCTTCTGATCCTACTATGTGTCTCATTCCCTGGTGGCCTTATCATCTCCTCCCTAAGCTCCCCAATAGCATAAAGAACCTCCCTAAAGTACCTACTAATAGTCTCAATTGACCTCCTCCAGTTGGTGTGAATTACCCGAAACCTTTGGTTGTGCCCAACAACATGCAAAAACATTGCAACCTGCTCCTCTACACAACTATTGATGCTATCCCTCAGCAGGTTTCTTGACCGAAGTAGGTTACAGAGGTTAAAAAAGGGAGCTCTACGCATGCGCAACATGTTCACACACTCAATATCATTGCAGTTGTAGATTTTGTTTAGGTTTTTCTGGCGCTCTTCATCCATGGCACTCAGAGGGCCATATGTAATCCTAGCAGAACTACCTCCACCCATTCTAAGCATAGTCATCAACCAGGCATAAATGACAGTAACAAAAGCAGCAGCCTTAACAACAGTCATGCGCCTTTGTTCCCCTGGATCCATCTATTTCAAACAGAGAATATAACCATACCTCAGATGCAATTCGTTAATACAAAGTACCAGCAATAATAGACAGCACACAAAACATCATGAAAACGAATCATTCAGTAGATATATACATATCACAATCCATCATTGGCAGGGACATGTGCTCAGATTTAACCTTTTACTAAACAAGTATCATCAGCAATGAACATGTGCTCAGTTCAGTGGCAAGCAGGTATTTTATCATCGACATGAACATGTGCTCAGTTTGACATGGCAAGAAAGCAAAATGCAGGAATCAAACAAAGCAAATCATCACATCACAGAGAGAAACGGGGAGAAGGAGAGGGAGGGGACAGTCCTCGTTACCACAAGCTTTCCAACAGCAACAAGCAACACAAATCAACAGGAACAAGCAAGCAACCACGGGATCTGGCCTCTTTACCTTCCAACCAACCAAACCCTACAAGAAAAGAAGGCCACGGTCAGTCTTCAGTAGGAAACAAGGAAGGAATCGAGGGGGGAAATCAGATCTAGCGACGAATCGAGCTTACCTCACAACAGCAAACGAGCTCACGGACGAATCGACCCCCAACCTGCACAAATCGACGGGTGGTTAGGGTTCATGGTTCCCCATCACCACGAAGAATGGAGGAAAGTTGGAGGGAGAGGGGCGAATCCTCACCAGCACCAGAAGAAGGCCGGTCGGAGTTGGGGATGGAGAGAGGAGAGAGCGGCGGGAGCAGGAGCGGGAGCGCGGGAGAGCGGCGGGAGTGAGAGCGCGAGGGCGAGAATGGCGAGGGACGCGGCTGCGGTGAGAATATAACGCGAGCGAAATGGCGCGAGTGGCGGGAGGTGACCCTAGGTTCGCGCGCTTGCGCGCCTTGCACCGCGCGGGCCAACTTTTCTGCATCCCGCGCGCGCGCTCGCGTCCCGCGCGAGGCTGGCCGCGCGGAAACGTAAATGAAATCCGTTTCCCGGGAGCCAGGCTCGCTCGCTGCTTTTGCACCTGCCGGGCCAGGCCCAATTGGCGATGCAGGCAACCAAACATTCGGACCCTGCATCCCGGGAGCCAGGCCGGCCCATATGCAGGGTACCAAACACGCCCAACATGAATGTCCCGTTCATGCATTGGACACAAGTGACTGAGTGAGCAATTGAACAACTTGCATGCACAATTCCTCGAGTCGGTCCTGTAAATTATTGCTCCATTCCCGTTATTATCAGTTCTGTCAGACTCATTTCGTTCTGAACGTTCCGAGTTTCCCACGTAAAATTATGTCGAGACTCATGTGTGGCCGCTGCAGAGTCAAGTCGCCCCGGCCCCCGCCACACACGTGACATGTCCATGAAGATGAGGCTTGCTTCTTACCTCTTCTTAAGCAGCAGGCCCTGTTCGTTAGGAGGAGTGTCCTGGCCACAGCGTTTTGGTTGCAACCTTGGTGATTTGCCTTTCCTCAGAGCCAGCGCCATCGCTTGAGACCATCCAGGTGAGAAGCTGTAGGTATATATATCCTCCGCAAGATTCCATTTTCTCGCTTCTGAAGTGATGATGCCTTTTTGGTTTTGTTTTTTGCGAAAGTCTGAAGTGAGCTTGCTGATAGGCCAAACACAAGGATTGCTTCGCTAGGAACTGCTCTTTGGGTTTTCAACTGGCACCTCTGCTGCTGCATCTGTTCAGTTCGGTAAGCTGAAATTCTTCAGTTCGTCCGTAGAGGAATCAGATACCGTCACCCTTCTTATCTTTCCTCATGTATGGTTTGCAGGTGTTGATTGTGCAACATTTCTCGCCATTTTCTTTCCTGTTGGACGGCTGACTGAACAGATCTCTTTTAGTATTACTCTGCAGTTGCGTACTTGCATCCTGAAGCGTTGCACTTCTCAGGTATGTCGTTGGCTGTTGCACTTCTTTATTAAGAGAACCAACTGATTTGATCGGACGGCATCAGCCGAAACAAAACCCAAGCACGCGGAGGTTTTTATAATAATGCACGAGACACTCACATGTGCGCGCCTAATCTCAAGGCAAAATAGATAGGATTAATTGCCATCGACAACTAATCCTTAGAACTACTAAGACGCACTTGGTCAGCTTCCATCATCTTCCTCAGCACAGTGCTAGTAGGCTTTAATCCTTGATTGAACTTCCCGCTGTGGACGCTCCATTCCTGGTATCTTCAAAGAGTCGAGGTATAGAATCTTGCAAAAATAATGAATACTGTTATATTATTGTCACAAAATTTATTCAGTTCCCCTTTTCTCTGAACTGAACCAATAAAAGAGACAATACCTTCATGTTCTTGTCATTCGGCCCAGCACCAACTAATCTATGCATAGATATGAAAGCAAATATCAGTGCTGGTAATTAAAAACAATCACTAAATTAGACTCAGTCCAGATGTAACTACGAAAATAAACTTGTATTGGTTTGGAACTTATAAGTTGCTAGAAAGACTGAAATTAAAAGTTTGTAGAATCACTTTGATGACAATATAAGCGAAGAATACAATTGTAATAAAAACAAAAAGGTCTGAAATTTTGCTAGTTTCATAAAGTATTTTGTAGCTAAACAAATAGATCTTAACTTATGGTGCAGATTTTTAGATAAAGACTTATGGTGCAGATATTTAAGTAATTTAGAATAATGCACGGCTGTAGATTATCCATAAAATACACGAACATATTTTTCCCACTTTGGAACTATATTGTGCCACAAAATACTACCAAATACTAGAAGCAACTAAGCCCTGCATTTATAAACTTCGTAATCTGAGATTACTTGTACTAATCAAAGAACAAGTAAGAAATGAATATATACCAGAAAATAATGAATGAGGTGAGCTAAAAATCAACATATAACTGAATCTAAACAGTGAAACCAGTACACAGGATTCAAGAACCTTATGGGAAATCAATAAAGAAAAACAAGCATGAATCGCAAGACAAACTAGTTACCGAACTGAAAAAAAAAATGGAATAGATACTTCACTGCCGCACTTCTTGCAGAGGCGTCAAGATCCGTTCCATGGAAGGATTTGGGAACCAATGTCCTCTTCGTGCCGGCAAAGGGTGGTAGGGTTAGAGTTTCTTTTTGTTTTGAACTGAAGACGAATGGGGACCAAATGAAACGGTGCTTCAACGAAGGGGACAGAAGAAGCTTCAGGGTACTCTTTATTTGTACACTCAACGAGCTCAGCGCAGGGAAGAGGAGGGAGGGGGCGAGGCGCTGGTTGCGAGGACGACGAGCTCGGCTCGAGGAAGAGGAGGGAAGGGGAGAGGCGCTGGTCGCGATGATGACGAGCTCGGCGCGGGGAAGAGGAGGGAGAGGGCGAGGCGCTGGTTGCGAAGACGACGAGCTCGGCTTGAGAAAGAGGAGGGAGGGGGCGAGGCGCAGGTCGCGGCGACGACGAGCTCGTCGCGGGCGTGGGAGAGGGAAGACGAGCGGGGAGCGGATAGGTTCGCTACGCGACAAAGCGAGAGAGGCAGAACTCCAGGCACTCGGTGGTCAACGCGTGCGCGAGGCGGGGGGTCTTTTACGAATCTCAAAGCAAAATGTACGGCGCGGGATAAGGCAAGCGGGACCATGCCGTTGTCACAACGAATAAGGCCAAACCACACTCATCCATGACCGATAAATACCTGCAGAAAACCAAAGTGACACTGTGTGCTAATTTAGCCGGTTTGTAAGCAACGAGCATGCTTGTAATGTTAAAAAAAAAAAAGACCATGCTTGTAAAAGGTCACGCGTGGTCATTTGCCGGCGAAAATTCGTCGCACCAGCCAAGCTAACCTGTCATGGTGCCATCGGACGTCGTGGGAATCCATGGAATAAAGATAGGACGATGAACAAAGCAAAGACCTTGCAATTGTAGCGGGGATGCCCCGTATCGGTGTCCCGACGCCGTCGATGTTGCCGCAGCCGGGGAGATCGTGCGTTTTCCAGGGAAACACGAACTGGGGACTGGGAGATCGCGCGTTTTCCTCGGAGAGCCATATGCTCGTCGGGACTCCGCCCTCGACTCCCTCGACCAGGAAACGACCAAGTCAATCTCTACTATGTCAAATCTGAACCGCACGTTCCTTATCTGGCTTCCAAGACCCGAGGGGCCCGGAGGCCCTCGACCATGAGCAGGAGCGGCTTCTCTGCTCTGTGCGCTCGCCAGTGCGCAGCCGCGTCCCGCTGCTGCTTGCCATCATCAGGGTGGTGATGTGCAAATAAAAAAAGAGCAGTTTTATTGTCTAAAATAATAGCCATTAGTTTTTGAAAATTAATAGTCATTAGTTTGATCCGACGGTGTAGATCTGATCTCAGAAATTCACTACTAATGGCCATTATTTCATCAAATTGAGGGTAATATTGGAAAAAATAAAAGTGACAAACTTATAATAAATAGTTTTGTGTTCATAAAAATATCAAATTAGTAGTATGATTAATCTTTGACATGTATTAAGCTAGTAAATAATTTGTTTACTATGAATAGTAGGGTAGGGTTAATGTTTTTCTTTGTTATCATAAAACATAAATTCTTAATTAATAGTGCAATTACAAAACTACCCTTAAACTATTATTTTGAACCTTAAAACTCCTAAAAAAAATGGAAAAAGGGATGCGCGAAATAGCTCGTTATAAAAGCAAAACGAAACTCAACCAAGCACATGCTGGGTGCTACCAGTTGTTCACATGTGCTGGAGTATCTCCAGGTAAACGGATCACGATGCCAACAAGTGTTAGCAATACTAGGATAATGCCTCTACCAGTGAGTGACTAATTCGGGCCAATAAGCAGCCAGTTGGTCGCAGCTTGTTAACAATAATTTATTAAATCAGAGTCGGCACCATCATACGACGAAAAGACATAAAGCCTTCATAGACTGTATAAGCTAGTCCAAATGTATTACTATTACACAAGGTTCTCAAGTATTCACATGCTGCATTAAGTGAAGGCTTCGTCAGAGAAGAGGAGGCTTGTGCTGCAAGTGCTCTCCAGTTTCCAACTACACCTCTGCTGTTGCGTCCTTTAGCTCTGATCTTCTCTGCTCATGGTATGTCGTTGACTGTGGAACACTCTTTGCATAGCCTCCTGTGAAATCAGAAAAGAGTTCTGATTTACTCCTCATTTTCATAACACAATTCTAATTTACAGACGCTGATGATGCAGATATATTAGAAGGTGGGATCCTGTTGATTCTACATAGTGTGTTCGTTCCTGTTAGAGTACTCATCGATAAGATCCTACTGGGAACGATAAGACTCGTGTTGACGCATACTGATCTTCATATAGAGCACCTGGACCAATTCCATATCAGTCAGACCCATGTTCAGTATTTATCAGGTAAATTTCTAGTTCTACCTCTGATTTAGTAGGTATAACTTTTTATATTGTCTGCTAAGATCTCCTCCAGCAGTGATTCAATCAGGATTCATTTCATCAGCACACTCCTCGCCTTTTCATTATTAGCACTTTTTTTTGCAGCTGGTGTTGCAGCGTGATCTGTTAATTCCTGAAATCGTGCCTTCATAGACCGTGTAATCTAGTCGACACATTTTACGCAAGCTTCGTCACGGAAAAGCTATTCTCTTGTGATCCTGCATCCTTTTCATTGGTTGTGGTAAGCTTCATGGCGTCCATTTCACCAAGAGAGTTTACTTTTTCTTGAAAAACATAGGAGAACTGTGCCTCATTATATTAAAAAAAGTGAGTTCTTTTCTTTTCTTATTTCAATCCATATTTACATGCCACATCATGTGTAGAGATAGAAGGCTTTTGATGCTGACACGGAACCAGTTTCTGTTGTAACGCTGGTTGAAGAAATCCTGCTGGGAGCAAAAGGACATTGCATTCCTAGTTACTGATCTCCTCCAGCAGCACTCTGATCATTCCCACACCAGCTGACCAGTTTTCAGCATTCATGTATTTTTGTGTGTGGATCATGCAGAGTAGCAGATGATTGATGCTCAGTGCACCCGCTTGTGTTGGACCTCTCGTTGAAGACACCTGTCCTGATCAAATTTTCGCATTGAATAAAAATATCTGCATTGACACATTCTGATGACCATCTAAGGAGCCCTCATCAGTGCTTTATCAGTTGACCCGTAGTCAGGTACCTTTCCTAGTAATAATATCTCTGATTTTCTGGTAACTTTGCTTATCTTCTACGCTACTATAACAATACGCATCAATTGATTCGGTGCTACATTTAACAAATAGACATTGTTACCTTCTTATTTCGCCCCATTCTTTTGCAGGTATTGCCGCGTGCCCTATATATATTTTTCACTTGGTTATTGACTAATTCTCATCTATTATTCATTCAATACATTGGTTTCTCCAAGCAATGGCTCTTAATCTCCTTAGTCTCACTCTGCGGACACCGTAATGTACCAAGGGTCGATCTTCTTACAAATAGCTTCGGCAAGCTGCTGATTCTAATTTCTATGGACTCTTATTGTCAATCAATTTTTCTTGTTGGAGGAATGATTACTGTGGATTCTTATTATCAATCATTTTTCCTTGTTGGATGATTTGATTTATAAGGTGAGACATCTAGCTGCACTTCAGATACTGCACCCTTGTTTTATTTGATATTGCTACAGTGAAATATGATATCGGATATCAGAACTTCTGACCCAGCATGTTAGAGATTAATTACGGTCAGCAGGCTCTAGAAGGTGAACCAAAAAGTATTCCTAATGGATTTTACATCTAACTATAATTAAGTGGAATATTACTCTTGATTTTTGCTTTTGACTGAGCACTTTTTACTGGTTTATCAGGATTGCTGCATTATGCACCTGTTGTATTATATTCTCATGCGCCAATTGACATTATGTATTATTTAGGACTTAGGAGCGTACTATCACTTCACAACTCCGGGCATGTGCTGGTATACATTTGTACAAAAGATATGTCATATATGCCACAAAAGAAACTACCACTGGACTTGACTTATACATATCTCCAATATTTTAAATTTTACTTAATGTTAAGCATATATGCCACAAAAGAAACCATCACTGGAATTACATACCCTCCAGTATGTGAAACCATTGCTTAGAACTGGACTGCAAAAGTAGCATTATATGTGAATCTCTGTTACCATGGCAAAATTTAGTGAAGCTTGTCAAATTTTGATATTTTGTTTTCTCAATGCATGTTTTGGTTTCATTGCCAGGCTGCAGCTCGATCAATTTCTACTCTCCTATATATTGGTTTATTTTTGGTGAATCTCCCTTATTAAGTTTGATTGATGGCAACGATTCTTGATTCTCTGGTTGGATCTTGTGCCACAAAGTTGCAAGATGTCATTACAGAGGAGGCCATTTTGATTCTGGGTGTAAAAGAAGATCTGAAAGAAATGCAACGAACAGTTAAACAAATACGGTGCTTTCTTAGTGATGCTGAGCAAAGGAGGACACAAGATTCATCAGTTACCAATTGGCTTGGGGAGCTGAAAAATGCTATGTATGAAGCTGATGATATCATTGACTTGGCTAGGTTAGAAGGAAGGAAGCTGCTAGCAGATGGTCCATTATCGCCAGGAAGCTCTGCATCATGTGCAAGCATTTCATTTTTCTCCTGTCTTCCTATTCGAAGACGCCATGAGATTGCAGTTCGGATCAGGTCTTTCAATGCTGAACTTGACAAGATTTCAAAGCTAAGTACACAATTTAAGTTTCAGATTGTGCAATCTGAAGTGAATGTTTCTCAGGTGCGGCAGATGAAAACCTGCCCACTTGTGGAGCCCAACCTTGTGGGAAAGGAAACTACACTTTCATGCAGAAGACTGGTGGAGTTGATACTTTCACATAAGGAAAAGAAGGCATACAAGATTGGTATTGTTGGAACTGGAGGTGTCGGGAAAACAACTCTGGCTCAAAAAATATATAATGACCACAAATTAAAAGGAACCTTCAACAAAAAAGCATGGATCTGCGTTTCTCAACAGTACAATGAAGTTACACTTTTGAAAGAAGTTCTTCGAAACTTCGAAGTGCACTATGGGCAAGATGACACTATTGCAGACCTCAAAAAAACCCTTGCAGCAGCGGTTGAAAATGAAAGTTTCTTTCTTGTGGTTGATGATGTTTGGCAGCATGAGGTGTGGACTAATCTACTGAGAACACCATTAGGCTCTGCAGCAATAGGAACAATTCTGGTCACAACTCGAAATGATACTGTTGCACGAGCTATTGGGGTGGAAGATATGCATCGAGTTGATTTGATGTCAGAAGAAGTAGGATGGGAGCTTCTTTGCAAGAGTATGAACATCAACAAAGAGATTGAAGTACACAACCTAAAAGTTATAGGGATTGAGTTTGTTCGTATGTGTGGTGGCCTTCCTCTAGCAATCAAGGTAATTGCTAGTGTTCTAGCAACTAAAGAGAAAACAGAGAATGAATGGAGAAAGGTAATAACTAAAAATGCTTGGTCCATGAGAAATCTTCCTATTGAGCTAAGAGGAGCTTTGTATCTGAGTTATGATGAGCTACCACCGTTCTTGAAGCAATGTTTTTTGTATTGTGCCTTATACCCCGAAGATTCTTTTATGTTTCGGGATGACCTTGTCAGGTTTTGGGTTTCTGAAGGTTTCGTACAAGAGCAAGAGAACCAACTTCTAGAGGATACAGCTGAAGAATATTACTACGAATTGATATATCGTAATTTTCTTCAACCAAACCCTACTTATGATGACTATTCGTGGAGCAAACCGCATGACCTTTTAAGGCAACTCGCTCAGCATTTGTCAGGGGATGAATTTTTTTGTGGAGATTCACAATCATTGGAGGCTAAATCTTTGTCCAAATTACAACGTGTTTCTATTGTTACTGGCAAGAAGTTGTTATTTGTTCCTACTGTACACGAGGAGCATGTTGGAGTAAGAACTTTGATAACCAAAGGTGTAAAACTAAGAGTTGAAAATACATTTTTCAAAAGACTCCCTAAGCTACGAGTTCTGGATCTAACAGGTTCATCCATAGAAAGTATTCCAGACTGTCTTGGAGGTTTGATCCACCTACGATCACTTGATCTTGATGCGACAGATATATCTTGTCTACCTGAATCCATTGGTTCTCTTATAAACCTTCAGATATTGAATTTGAATAGATGTAATTCTTTGCACAGTCTTCCTTCAGGAATCACTCGGCTGAGCAACTTAAGACGTCTTGGCCTTTCTAAAACACCAATAAATCAGGTTCCAAAAGGTATAGGCAGATTAAAATTCCTCAATGACTTAGGAGGATATCCAGTCGGTGGTGACAGTGACAACAATGCTAAGATGCAAGATGGATGGAACCTGGAAGAGTTGGGTACTCTTTTGCAGCTGTGGAAGCTTGATTTGTTTAAATTGGAAAGAGCAACTCATTGCAGTTCAGATTCATTGCTAATGGATAAAACTCATCTCAAAAAATTAGATCTATGCTGCACTAAACATACAGATGAAGCATATTCTGAAAAAGATGTAATCAATATTGAGAAGATTTTTGCCATACTGATCCCTCCACACAACCTAGAGAATCTATGTATTGTTGATTTCTTTGGTCGGAGGTTCCCCACCTGGCTAGGTACTACTACCAATTTGTCTTCTGTAAAATACTTGAACCTCATATACTGCAAATCTCTTGTGTATCTTCCTCCAATCGGACAGCTTCCCAACTTGAAATACCTGAAAATCGTGGGAGCAATTTCAGTTACTAAGATTGGGCCCGAATTAGTTGGTTGCGGTGTGGGTAATCCTGGATCTACAGGAACAGTTGCTTTCCCCAGGCTTGAAACGCTGGTCATTGAGGATATGCCCAACTGGGAGGAGTGGGCCTTTGTTGTTGATGAGGAAGAAGCAACAAGAGCAGGTAAGGAAGGGGGGGAGGGTGGAGCTGCTGCGAAGCAAAAAGGGGAGGCCCCACCTCCAAGAATGCAATTGCTGCCTAGTTTGAAGATTTTGCAACTTATCTTCTGCCCCAAGCTTAAAGCTCTCCCAGCGCTGCTTGGACAGGAGGCCACGAGCCTGAAGGAGCTCCATTTAAGATATGCGCACAACCTTAAGGTGGTGGAGGACCTCCCGTTCTTGTCAGAGGGCCTTTTAATCACGTACTGTGAAGGCCTAGAGAGGGTATCGAATCTTCCCCAAATGAAAGTGCTGCGTGTGCAGCGGTGTCCGAACTTGAGGTATGTGGAGAGGTTGGACAACTTGCAGCAGCTTTTCTTGACAGAGGATATGCAAGAGGTCTCCTCGCTATGGCTGCCTGGGCTTCAAGAGCAGCACCAGCAACTTCATGGTGAAGGCATTGATGTCTATACTTTGTGATGATGATAGCATAGCTTCTCAATTAGATGGATAAGAAGATGCAAGAGGTATGACTATTATCTGGTTCGAATGGTGTTACACATTTGTATCTGTCTACTCTGC
Organism: Eragrostis curvula; assembly: GCA_007726485.1. Lineage (NCBI taxonomy): Eukaryota > Viridiplantae > Streptophyta > Magnoliopsida > Poales > Poaceae > Eragrostis > Eragrostis curvula. Next base: position 3,009,692 of record CM017440.1, on the reverse strand, counting down.
TTCCAATTTGTGCTCTGTTTTTTTTCACAGACAACTGACTTGCTAATATGTCCTCTTGCTCTACAAAGGACAATGTATCTCAAGGATGGAAGTGACTGGAGCTCTTTGACATAATCGATCTGGAACTGGGCTGACTACAATCCGCCGTATGCATCACAAGATTGGAGCTACAATGTTGCCTGCGATACCTGATCACATCTGCATACGGTTTGCTCTCTGTTTGGGCCTATGAGATAGACGGCTTTGTTCTATGTTTTTTGAGGTGTCAAGATTTTCATGTGCGTGTCTGAACAAAATATGTGTGCTACTTGGGCTTCTTGCCTTGTGTTGTGTTGTACTATGTACTGATGTTGGCTTGATTGGTTGTACGTGGTTCTTGAATTTGTTCAAAGAACTGCAAATGCTGCTTGCTTCATGTGCGCTCGTGTATGTTGCTTGTGCTGAAACTGAAGGAACTGAGGAAAAAGAGGTCCTATGTGCTCCGTGCCGTCGCACCAGGCATGTTAACCGTCATGGTGTCATCGGACGCCCGCCGTGAAATGAATGGGGTAAAAGGCAGGACGATGAACAAATGCATCATCCATCTGAGCAACGAATTTGCAGGGTGCGCCGTATCGACGCCGTCGACGTTGCTGCAACCGGGAAGATGCGCACGTACGTGTCGAGAAAACACGAACTGGCAAGGGTACGCGCGGTTGTCGTCGACGAGCTCCGCAGATCGGATGCTCTTAGAATGAAGCAGCAGTGGGGATGCCGAGTAGTCCACCACGCGCGCGGAGAGACCCTGCTCGAGGAGGCGTGGATGGACGCACGGACGTCCTTCCGCGCGCCGCGCTCTGGCGTCGTCATCGTTATCTACACGCAGGGAACGGCGGCTGCCACTGTTTCCCTGTCAAGCGTCCCCTACGCGGCTCCCCCGACGAGAAAACGACGACTCCAGTGGACATTCTCCCGGTCTCCCCGCATCTGGGCCGTACGGCGAGCTTAACTCTTTCTGCGGGAGGGTCCCATACGCCGGTCCTCTGTTCTCTGCCACGACATGCGCCGGGCGTCGAAAAGAAGCGCTCACCACGCAGAGCTGCTGCTCTGCTCTTGAACGTACCAGCTGTCGCTCACCTTCGTTCTTCAGTGTCGTCTGCCCCTGATCTGGTTCAGATTCGCTCATCCAAAGCCCACATATCATTGTGAATGCTGAAGCGTGTGTAACTGCCATTTGGTTCATGTTTGATTCCTGAATGCCTGTTTGATTGCTGAATGTCAGAATAAAACCAAACGGTGTTGTGAGCTAGTACTTTATTTTGCGGTACTGAATGAAGGCATGTGAACATTGAAGTTGCTGATGCAAAGGCCCCAGCCGATGAATTTTCTTGCGAATACTGACTGAACCGCAGTTGGATGTCCTGCCCGTTCGATGAAGTAACCGCGGTGAAGTGCGCGTTCGCGGGCGAGGCGGCGTCATGATCCGAGCACGCGAGCGCAGACATCAACGTCCAGTGGGATGATGCAGAGCCCACAATGTATCACGTGGCTGCGCCGTCGATGAGGCCCGCGTCGCCGACATCAGCGTCGAGGTTCTGGCGCGGGCCTCTGCTTTGGCTGTCCACGGGACGGCGCTCGCGCCAGGAGCCGACTGACTCCTCACCGAGCGCCCCCACTGCTGCTCTTGAATTAAAACAGCGGCAGCCGGCAGGTAGGGATGCCGGCGTCATCGAGTAGAGTAGGCCACCGGCGACATTCAGCGAAGCCTCGCCTCGCCGTGCGTTCTTGGCGCCATCGACGTCTTGGCCGGAGAGGCCGTCGTGGACCCACGTACGCGTTCTGCTCTGCCGCTGGCACCAGCGACGGCAAGGCTGAGCCGCCATCCTCAAACAGCGCGGCTTCAGGTTTTGGAGATGGCTGGTGCAACTTACATATGGAAAAGGCGCAAGTAAAAATTCAGTTCCCTGTTGATGTACAGTAAAAACAAAAATGGGCTCTTAGCTCTGGCTCTGGCTCTCGCAATGCATCGACGAATGTCCCCGAAACACTCACGTCACGTCCGCGGGGGTGGCCTCATCGGTCTGCCATCCGTGGACAAGGGCCTGCTCGAGAGCGCCGCTGGAGAGCACCTTGGCTGGTCCTGACGGAAACTGCGGCGGCGAGGCCTCTGTCGCGCGCGCGCACCGGACGCCCACGACGTCGCGAGGCCTCTTTTGAATCTCGTTGGCAGATCGACATGGCCTCCCTGACGGCATCGACGTGGCAGCTGTTCTTGTCTGGATGTTCACATGCATGACTCTGGTCAAGCCGGCGAGCGCGCCAGCCAACATGATGGTTAGCGGCTCACGGACGAAGCAGCCGCGCGAGCAGGGGCTCATGCAACGCGGCCACCTTCTTCGAGGTCTACAAAACAAACATCAGCCGTTCTTCAAGCTGGCAGGCCGGGATCAACACGGCGGCTCTGTTCAAGGCGGACGAAGCGGCGGCGCGAACGTTTTGTATCGTGCACGATCGATCCCTCTGCACAAAAACAGAGCACAGCTCTCTGCACACAAACAGAACGGCGACTAATAATACTGTATTTGCAGCAAATGGCCCCCTGGTTCGTACTCCCCATTCGCCGCCGTTCTCCCCTCCCTCCCTCCCTCCGGCCCACTCGGAAGCGCAGAGCCCCATCTGTCCCACCCACCATCGCCGCTTCCGATCTGAGGGAGCAGACGGCGCAATGCATCAGGAAGTGAAGGGAACGGCTTGTTCTGCTTCGCGTTCGCGTCGCGCGATTCGGAGGAGTAACGGCGGAGGGAAGAGCTCGCCGGCAAGCAAGGAACCCCGTCGCCGCTGCGGGGTGGCAGGTGGGCCCTCCTCCCCTTGCGCGACGCGACGGATTTCGGGAATCCGCGACATGGCTCGCTCGGCCAAGCAATCGCTGAGGTGCCGGACCAGAGGCTTCCTTTCTCTCCGTTAGGGCCTCCGCCTTCTCGAAAGCCAAATGAGAAGCAGATAGAATGAAGAAAAGCAGGTTCTTTGCTTCATGCGGTGCATACTGGATTGGTGATTCCTTCTACTTCCTTTTGCTAAAGCTGGATCAAATTCTTTCGTTCTTTTCTGACTGAAGTTACAGAGTCGAATGTATTGGGGTTAAAGCATGTATTCTTGGCCCTCAGATCGAAGCTTCATTGTCCCCAGAATGATGGATTAATGTTGTTGTTGGAGCGCCTTTGCGTGTCATCCAGCGATTCTTTGCTCCATCAAGCCTTTTGCCTCCCAAATGCCCAGACAAACCCTTCTTCCATTTCCGTTTTCCCTCCCTACCGACGAGAAGTCACCACGCACAGAGAAGGACATACAGTCATACAGTGAGGGGGCTTAATTTGGGAGGTTGGGTACGAACGCTCGCGTCGGTCATCGTGTTGTGAGAATAGGTACATTTCCTTGATCTCCTGATAGCTTATTTGGTTCTTTAGGTTGTGTTTCGTTTGGTTCCAGCGTGTTACATTTTATCGAATTGCTTGCAGGCATATATTGTTCTCGGTGCTTCAGTGGGAACTGGGAAACTTTCCATAAGGACCGGTGCGAATTGTAACATACAGATACAGCCTCTGACTGCTGCTTGAAATAAGCCTCTGCACTATTTGCGTGGTTCTATACATTGCAAACGAGGGTTCCTGCTTCTCTATCCTGGTTAGCTTCTCAACTACATTAATTCAGTCAGTCTGTATTTAAGGGGATGGTCATGGGGAACTTTTGTGATTTACAGTTTGTATTCAAATATTTCATGTACAAAAGTTAAATAGAGCTATCCTGCCGAGATCGGATGCCATTTTTTTCCTTGTGGATTGAACCAACACCTCTGATTTTCATCTATCGTTTCTTTTTCTCTTTGCCACAGAGTAAGCATGGTCCTTTCACGGCAATGAACCCATCATACTGTCAATCATTACGGGAAATTACGTGAAGTGATTCATCTTCATTCCTCCTTTCTTTTCTGTTTGAGAGGATTAGAGCGTCATTAAAGAGTGAGTATTCTTAGTTCATAAGATCAAAGCTGCATCTGATGAATGATTGATTGTTGGTCCATAAGATAAAACCTTTTGCTCACCCAAAGGTCCAGACAAAGATAACAAACCCTTCTTCCATTTCTGTTCTCTTTACTGTCGAGAAGCAAATATGCACAGAAGAGGAGATGTGGTAATACAGTGAGAAGATGCAGTGATGTGTCCTTGACTCATTACAAGAGGTGTGTTTTCTCGGCTGCTGGCTTAGCTTCTTTGCTTTGTTGCTTGTGTTGAATTGTTGATTCATTTCAAGTGTCACATTTGTTCGCAGGCATATATCAGTCGTTCTTTGTGCCTCAGTGGGAACGCATTCGTAATGGTGACTGGTGTGAATTCTTTCTAACGTACTGCCTCTGACTCTAATCGTTTGTGTCTTTGTTACAGGCCTAACAGGCCAGGCCAGCCCTCTGATTTGTTTCCATATCCTTTTTTTTCCTCTGCCACAGGCTAATCATGGTTCTTTCATGGTGATGAACGCTTCATAGCTATATCTGCTCAGTTCATTGCTGGAAATTGCTTCAAGTGATTGATCTTCATTCCTCCCTGCGTAATCAGTTATCAACTGACTTTGCTTTCTGTGTGTGTGCCGTCCTTGATTTATGCTGTCAATCAGACCAGGTCTTTAATTCAAGGTATGGCTTGTGAACCCTGGATCTACCAACTTCACTGCTGCTAGTACATATTAACCACAGATCATGACAAATCATGCAGCCTTATTAGTCTTTCAACTTTTTTGCTATGCCATGTTACTAGACACAACAATTAGGTGTTCTTACGTGGGGGAAATACTGGATGTATTGCTGCAGTCTTGAAACTTTATTAGCGTGAGGTTAAAGCATGCAAGATAGGGTTAGAAATTGTGTTGAGCATGCAAGCTTGGCATCAATCTATTTTATAAGTTCGGTCACTAGAAAGAAAACAGAGCTAGAATACACAGAACAGTAAGTTTGAGTCATCTGTTTTTTATATAACATTTTAGTGGATTATTTCCCTGTTTGGTGCAGCTTATTTCTCAGCTTATCTACAGAAAAAATAAGAGTTGTGCCAAATACCAGGATGCTGCTACCACTTAAACATGTTGTTATAATGAACTAAAAAGCAGCAATAAGATGAAGCTTCTTTCACTAGCGTTTTGAATAAGATGCTTCTGCAAATAGCAGAAGCTGTGCCAAATAGGGCCTATATACTATGTGTGTTAACTCTTAAAATCAAGTAAACTTGAAACAAAAAAGCAGATATATTTGTCCACTTTACTCAAAATCCATTCAGTAAACTCAACAAAGCCGTAGAAGAGAGTTGCGGCTGGCCCGTGCAGATGCTGTCCGCTTTTCCACTTTGAACAGGCTGCAGGGAGAAAGTTGTAGTGCAAATTGTAGATAAACCTATTTATCAGTTCATACTGTAGGGCTGTAGGCAAAAGGTATAATTGAGAATCATTTCCTGGAATAGCTAGCGTGAAAGGAAATAAAATATCCATTATAAGTTTACGTGTCATAATACAAGAGTACAAATACGAGCATGTTGTTTCGTAAATCTTATTATTGCTGCTTATTGAACGTAGTGTTGTCAGTTTTGTACATATTGATATCTAAGTTTGTATGCATTATGGATTGACAGTGAAAGCGAGGAAAAAGTTGCCGTCAAAAGAAAAAGTGAGGAAAAATCTCACGGCTACCAAATTGCCTGTATTGCTGCTTTGTCTAGCTTCAGAAAAAAAAGGCATTAATTTTGGGGCTGCATAAGATTTCACCTGATGGCAACCATATTATTTTCTTTTGCTGGCTCATGCATCCAAAAGCTCCAAGAAATCATAACAGAAGAAGCAATAAAAATACTAGGTGTCAAAAAAGATCTAAAGGAATTGCAGCAAACAATCAAGCAAATACAGTATTTTCTCAAAGATGCTGATCGGAGAAGCATTGAAGATTCATCAGCCAGCAATTGGTTTGGTGAGCTAAGAGATGCTATGTATGATGCCGATGATATCATTGACTTGGCCCGGCTTAAGGGAAGCAATCTACTAGGAGAATATTCTTCCTCATCATCGTCAAGAAAAATAACTACATGCAGTGGATTTCCACTTTTCTCATGCTTTTCTACTGCTTGTACACGCCATGAGATTGCTGTACAAATCAGAAGCCTCAACAAAAGAATAGAGAAGATTGCAGAGTTAGGTAAAACATTCTTGAAGTTCGAAGCTGAATCTGATGGTAGTATCACAGCATCAAATATCAGAAAAACATCCTACCTTGTGGAACCCAACCTTGTGGGCAAAGAGATCATATATGCCACCAATAAACTGGTAGACTTGGTCCTAGAACACAGGGAAAACAAGATCTACAAGATAGGTATTGTTGGAACAGGAGGAGTTGGAAAGACAACTCTGGCTCAGAAACTATACAATGATCATAGAGTGGAGGGGCACTTCAAGCAACGTGCATGGATATGTGTTTCCCAACAATACTCTGAAGTTGCTTTGTTGAAAGAAATACTTCGAAGTATCGGAGTTCATTACCAGGGTAAAAGTGTGGGAGAGCTCCAAGGCAAATTTGCACAAGCTATTGAAGAAAAATCATTTTTACTTGTGTTGGATGACTTGTGGCAGTCTGATGTATGGACCAATTTGCTAAGAATTCCATTGCATAAAGCAGGTCATGTGACAATTGTAGTAACTACTCGACATGATACAATAGCAAGGGCAGTTGGTGTGGAATATATGCATCGAGTGGAATTGATGTCTGAGGAAGTAGGATGGGAGCTACTTTGGAAGAGTATGAACATTAATGATGAGAAAGAAGTGTACTGCCTAAGGGATACAGGAAAGGAGATTGTTAGAAAATGTGGCGGCCTTCCTCTTGCAATCAGGGTTGTTGCTAGTGTTTTAGCAACGAAGGAGACGACTGAAAGCAACTGGCAGAATATTCTAAGTAGTGATGCATGGTCTATCAAGAAGCTCCCTGCTGAACTTAGCGGTGCTTTGTACTTGAGTTATGATCAGTTGCCACAAAATCTGAAGCAATGTTTCCTTTACTGTGCTTTGTATCCTGAAGATTGGACAATGTACCGTGATGATCTTGTCAGGTATTGGATTGCTGAAGGCTTTGTAGAAAAGCATGAGAACCAATTAATGGAAGATACAGCAGAAGAATACTACTATGAGTTGATCTCGAGGAACTTGCTCCTTCCAGATCCTCTTTATTTTGACCAAGACAGATGCAAAATGCATGATCTTTTAAGGCAGCTTGCTTGCCATTTATCAAGAGATGAATGCTTTTTCGGCTACCCACAATCTCCGGAGGATAAAAACATGCCTAAACTTCGGCGCATTTCAGTTGTAACAGAGAAGGAAGTGGATGTTTTATCTTATTTTGACAAGCAAAAGTTCAGAGTGAGAACTTTCATAATGTTTTGTTACAAGTCACTGGCATTTGATCATTCACTTTGCAAGAGACTTCCATATGTCCGTGTTTTGGATTTGGGTGGGTCAAGTTTACAAACTGTTCCAGACTATATTGGAAGTTTGATTCATCTGCGCTTACTCATTCTTTATGGTACCAACATACATTGCCTTCCTGAGTCCATTGGTTTACTCAAAAACCTTCAGACATTGAGCTTGAATGGGTGTGCTTCTTTGCACAAACTTCCTTTGGCACTCACTAGATTATGCAATTTAAGGCATCTTTTACTCAATGATACACCAATAAACCAGGTTCCAAAAGGATTAGCTAGACTGAAGTATCTCAATGAAGTAACAGGATTTCCAATTGGTGGTGGCAGTGATAACAGTGCCAAAATGCAAGATGGATGGACTCTTGAAGAGTTAAGCCCACTTTCCCAGTTGAGGAAAGCTTATCTGATTAAGCTGGAAAGAGCAACAACATGCAGTGCAGATCCAAAGCTAGCGGACAAAAAGCATCTCAGAAGTCTGGAACTCTGGTGCACTGAATATATAGATAAACCATATTCTGAAGAGAATGTTAGCAACATTGAGAAGATCTATGAGCAGCTAATCCCTCCACAAAACCTTGAAAACTTAGTCATTGGGAACTATTTCAGTAGGAGTTTTCCAACCTGGCTAGATATTTCTTCCCATTTGTCTGCCTTGAATTCATTGAATCTCATAGATTGCAAATCCTGTGTGCATCTTCCTCCAATTGGACAACTCAGCAGCTTGAAATATCTGAGAATCCAAGGAGCATCTGCAGTTACCAAGATTGGACCCGAATTTATTGGCTTAGGGGTGGGTATTCCTGGATCGACAGAGGCAGTTGCTTTCCCCAAGCTTGAATGGTTGGTGATCTGGGATATACCCAACTGGGAGGACTGGACTTTTGTTCTTGAAGAAGAAGCAACAACAGCAGGTACGGATGGGGAAGAGTATGGAGTTGCTACTAAGCAAAAAGGAGAAGCACCACCTCCAAGGATGCGACTGCTTCCTTGTTTGAAGGTTTTGGACCTTGCCAACTGCCCCAAGCTGAGATCTCTCCCATGGCAGCTTGGACAGGAAGCCACCAGCTTGAAGGAGCTCCGATTAAGAGACGTGCACAGCCTTAAGGTGGTGGAGAACCTCCCGTTCATCTCAGAATTGCTTTCAATCGCAGACTGCAAAGACCTACAGAGGGTCTCTGATGTTCCCCAAGTGCAAGAGCTGCGTGTGGGGGGCTGTCCAAACTTGATGTGTGTTGAGAAGTTGGGCAACTTGCAGCGGCTGGGACTGCACGGGAGTATGATTGAGGTCTCCTCATTATGGATGCCTGGGCTTCAACAACAATGTAGAGAAGTACATGGGGAAGACTTGGATGTGTTCGAGTGGACATGATGACGTTACAGAGCTGCCCAGTTAGATGGAAATGAAGATGTGAGGTTTGATATGTAATCTAGCCTGCTTTCTTCTATTCACGACCTGGTTTTGTTCCTTTAACAACACACTGACGACTTGTATGTGTTTGCTTTATTATGAAAGGTATTGTCTGTTGAGGATGGAAGCGACTAGAGCTCATTTACATATGCATCGATCTGGCATTGGGCAGTCTGTACTTCGCTGCATGCGCCCCAGGATTGGAGCTACATGATGCATGAGGGTCGTGGTCACAGCTGCATATGGTTTCTTCTCTGCTTGCATTGGGCCTATGTATGAGATGGGTTTGTTCTATGTTTCTTTCAGTGTGTAGTTTTTCTTATGTGCATACTACTTGAATAAAAAGTGTTGTGCTGTATTTGGGCTTGTCGCGCTCTTTGTTCTGCTGTGTAATGATGTTGACACGGTTCGATGTACGTGGTTTGTTGAATTTGTTGTGTGAAGAACTACCACCTGCTGTTTGTAATTCACAGAATTAACTGTGCACCAAAGTGAGCTCGTGTGTGTTGCTACTAATGATGGAATAGTATTTTTTTTTCCCGCTCCATTGTTCACTGCTCTGCTTTATGTTCTGTTTGCTGATCGAAAGGTGACACTCGATGAACCCCGGCTGTAAGTACTGAATAGCTTGTCGATTGTGCATACCGTCAGTTCAGGCATTCTCTTGACGAAGCCGTATCGCTGAGTGGAGTGGTTCTCATGTAATCGACGCGGCAGGGGTGGACGTATAAGTGATGCGGATGCGGTGCCATGCCCAGAGTGGCGAGCGGGCGGGTCTCCTCTGCTTTGGCCGCGTCCAGGTTCCCGCTGCTGCTGCTGCTGCTGCTATGCGTTCCAGCACAAGACAGCGCCGATGAAGCGGTTGCCGCGCGACAGCTGCCGGAGAGGCCTCGTCCATTTGGTCCGACGCCCTCGTCATGGCGCGGCCGTCGAGGCCTCTGAGGAGTCGCGTCGGCAGACGTCCCGTTCAAGGTGAAAAGCTCATCGCACGTACGCACGTGCTGGAGACCATGAGTGTCCGTTCCTCAAGCAAAGCAAGCTCATGGAGTCCGTGAGCATGCGGCAGCGCAACCAACGACGAAGCAGAGGAAACATTAATTCCGGGGTCATGGTGCGTGCCCCCCTCGGACGCCGCCACTGCCAAGTGCCAACCCCCTAACAACCCAGCTCCGACAGAGCGCCAACGAGGCCTCCCTGAGCGCTCTTGGTACCACGCAAGGCCCTTGTCGTTCTGTGGAGGAACAGAGCAGCGGCGCTGCTTCCAGCTCCACCGCGTCGGCGGACAAGGGACTGCTGGCGTCCCGTGAGCTCGATCGATCAGTGCGGTCGTGTTCTGGCGATGCTTCGACGGACAGCGCTGTGCTCGAGGCAGTGCTGGCGCGCGAACTATAAAAGTGAAGAACGCGTCGTACGTCAGGCGACGGGTGTCGTCGATGTCGCAGCTCCGGTGAACGCGCGCGATTGTTCACATCGCAGTCCCGGACGCCCTCGATGTCGCGCGCCGGCTGCTGTGTTGATCGAGGCTCCCTCGGTGTCATCAGCGGCCGCGGCGACCTCTCGTGACCCGAGTCACGTCGACATTCGACAAGACAGGGTCATCAGCTGCATGCACCGCGCGGCTTGGCTGCCGTCAACATCGCGGCAGTGGACGCCGCTCTCTGGGATTGCGTGCGCGTGCGTTCACGGACACTGCTCTGCTCGAGGGCGGTCCTGGCACGCACGCGTTCCGCGCTGTTCGGCATGGCTTGGCTACTCTCGCCGCGCGCGCTTCCTGCAGCACAGCGACGGCGTCATCACGTACCGATCGACCCGCGACATTTGATTTGAATTTCGTTATTTTGTATTTGGCCCAACCCACCTAAACACTGCAGCCCAGCCCGGCGTGTAAACCCTAGGTCCTTATCACCTTATCCCCCACTCCCCTACCAGCCTCCAGCCGCCACTCGCCCGCCACAGCCCCACGCACGCCGCGCCCTCACGCACGCCGCCGCCCTGAACCCCTCGTCGCGCCCTCCTGCATGCTGCAAGCCGCCGCCAGGTCGCCACACGCCGTCGCGGCGTCGCCCCGAGCCCGACGCCGTCGCCGCGCCCTCGCCCTCGCCTTCCCGCACTCCCGCTCGCCGCGCCCTCGCCATGCGGGGCAAACGGCATCGCGTCGTCACGACGAGGTCAGCCTGAGTCCGGACGACGCCACGGACTGGCCGTGCTCGACGGATCCGTCACCGCATCGACGACGCGACCCCGGCGACGCACGAGCACGACGCAACGCGAGATCTTGACGACGCCGCAGCCGCATCGACGCCCCGGCGCACGACGCCACCTCGACGCAGCCCCGGCGCACGACGACGCCAGCTTCCCCATCTCGCCACCAGCACGGCGCACGGCGCACGCCGCCACTCGGTGGGCGCGACGGATCCCTCTTCAAGCACTCCGGGGCGTCATCGCCGTGGCGGCCCGCTAAGGCTGCCGTGGTTCCTCACCGCATCTCGCGGTCGCGGTCGCGGGCGTGGTCGCGGGCGCGGCAGCATGGCGAGTGGCGCAGCATCCGGCACCAACTCACGAGCTCGAGCTCCTCCGCCACGTCCACCACGGTCTTCTACAACCGTACCTTCTTCTACAACCGTACCTTCCTCTGCTTCGACGAGGAGGCCAAGCTCAACCCCGACGTCAAGTGACGCTGCTGCTGGTGCTCGTACGCCGCCATCGTCGAGTGGTGCTGCTGCTGGTGCGCCATCAGGCCCATCACCCGCTACGACATCAACTCCGGCAGCTTCAGTTGAGGGTACGCCTGTTATCAATGTCGATGAGTATGATAATGCTGCTGTTGGGATGAAGAGGAAGCGTACATCTGAAGTGTGGCTAGAATTCGAAGAGGTTGTAGTGGCTGGAAAACCTAAAGCCAAATGCATGTGGTGTAAGAAAGAGCTAGTTGGAGGAGGTAAAGATGGTATAAATCACTTGAGAAGTCATCTTAACTCTTGTGCATCTAGGCAGGCTCAAAAAGGGTTGAAGCAATCAACTTTGAAGCTAAGAAAAGATAAGAATGGGGCTGTGGTTGTAGAGAAATATGTGTTTGATCAGCAAGTGGCTAGGAAAGAACTTGCAATTATGATATGCTTGCATGAATACCCACTGTCTACGAGATGGGCTTCGGCCACGGTCTTACTAGGCCAAATACTGCACCATCACCAAAGAAAGTACGTACTGCCGAAGTTATGGAGTCACCGTTGCCGGAGGCGTCATCACTTTGTAATGGCTTGGGCTTCATATCTAGAACAATGTAACTCTGCTGTATGACTATACTTAACACCTCTAGTATGATTTTTCAAATGAAATTCAGGTGGGGAATTATCCCCCCACCCCGTTGATTGTTCAAAAAGAAAAAAGAAACTATGTACTGCAAGAGGAATTCAAAAATTCGTGCTGTCGAGGCGCGATTTATCTCAAAAAAAAAAAAAAGAGGCGCGATTTGGCATGGTTGATCGGACAGTTGGATAGAGATGTGGCAGTGCAACACTTTTGAAGCCCAGAACTCCAATAATGGTAGTATTATACTTTTTTTTGAATTAAAGAAAATATTCAAGGACTAGTTGGACATCTTCTGCTCTGTGGTAGGAGTATCATTTTTCTTGGACCGTTGGTTGGCGTAGACGACAAGGCCGAGGATGATGGAGACGCCACCAAATAACGCTCGTCTGCGCCTTGCTCTGCATGTAGGATAAACAAACAAATCAGCATGAACATATATGCTGTCAGCATAGGTAGAGAAACAAATGGAAAGACCGTGCTGTATGTAACCAATCAATCAATGGCTATATCTATATGTAACTATATATGTACTTACATCTTACGCTTGTGCATGTTTTCTTGAATCTGCTTCAATTGATCGGTCGTCCTGTCATAAGAAGCGATCAAGGAGTCGAGATTGTCTGATATGCGTTCTACAACAGCCGAGTTGGTCAACTTATTATTAGGCCTGTTGACTGAGCTGTGGAGCCGGCGCGAGGCGATCGGCGACCGGTGCAGGAACAGCTGCTCCGTCACGGCGAGCGGACGGTTGCCGGAGCGCCCCGCAGCTGGCAGATCGGAGCACCGCCGCTGCCGACATGCTATGATTCTACTCTCGTTGGACCGGGCGAGAGGAGACACGACGTACGGGCGAAATTAGCTTTTGTTGGCTTGGATGTGCGCGTGGCGTGGGGGCGAAGACTCTGATGGTTCCTCCTCCTCCTCGCCGAGATTAGTATATTTTTGGAGCACGCATCGAGCCAGCGCGTGAAATAAATATACGGCACGGATAAATCGGAGTCGGAACTCGAATGTCGCTTAACCCGCCTGTAGTATCCGCGTCGCCGTCATATTTTGCTCTCGTCTGCCCGCCACGTACGGACTCCGCCGCAACCAGGAATTAAACGACCCAGTCAAACTGGGTCCATCTGTTCCCCATCGGACGGCTCCTCTGCTAGCTATGGGCTCGCTGAGCTGCCGCGTGGCGCCCTCGGCCGCCGCCGCTTGTACAGACCACGGGCACAGAGAGAGCGACGACGACGCGGGAAGGACTCAAGAACTGACAGCTCACCGACGAGAGTAGTCCTCCATGCATGCCCTCGGCGCCGCGGCCGTGGAGGGAACTAACTGCGGGCCGGCCAACGAATTAATGCAACGTCCTTGTCTTGGACTGCAGCGCTCGCCGTCGAGGCAGCAAGCTAGGGTCGCTGCTGTCTCGCGCGTTCACCACCGCACTCCGGCTCGGAGACACGCAATCTGAGCTGGACGTGACGTGTCCCATCGGTGATCGGACGGCTTTCGGCTACCAACCTATAAGTGGCCTCCTCTGCTCCGTCCCTCGGCTCGCCAGCGCGCAGCCGCGTTCCCGCTGCCTGCCGCGAATCCCCTCTCGCGCCGGCGCAGCAGCAGCAGCAAGCAACGTCGATGCGACGACGCCGGCAACAGCAGCAGGCTACCACCTCTGTTCCGATCTCGTCCGTCCGTCCGTGCCCGCCGCAATCGGACGGACGGCTGCAAAAGCGGAGGGCAGTTCGATCCGATCGACGTCGAAAGACCTCGTCTCGGGCACGTGTTACGCTATCCGTCGTCCATGCCACGAATTTGAGACCGATTCGTGCGCGCCGTCGCATGCAACGCCCCCTATATAACGCAAAAGGGCCGGGACGCAAGAGAAAGAAGCTTCCGGATCGATCGCCGTCCTGTCGGCGCCGCCCGTCTAACTGGAACCACAGTACATAGAAATAAGTTTTAGTACTACTGTTTGTGTTTCTTCACTGTATATAGGTCCTGCGGTAATCTACTCGGTCCACAAATTTGCCGAAGCAATGCATATATGGTTGATATATCTTCTGTGCCTCGCTAATCTTGAAATTTGCCAAAGCAGTCAGTCGTATGACCTGTGTACCACCTATATTGGGTTGGAATAGATGGAGTCGAAGAACAGGGTAAAGACAGGTACAAACAGAAGTATTCAGGATGCACTGCCATCCGGCCGGCGTCTTCTGAAAACAAAAGCCACTTTAGTTATGACCGACTGTCAGCTTCGGTTCGTCCTACTGACTCCCTCCTGAGAGGACCCCTGTCTTAATTCCTTTGCTTGTTGCCGTGTGATGCATCATGCATCTTAATTCCTCAAAACACACTCATCCGTACGTGACCGATAAAACGCCTGCTAGCTTGTTGTTGCAAGCAACCAGCTTGCTTGCACAAGATATAGGTGATGCGCGGGCATTGCCGGTCGAGGAGAAAGAGGTGTCCCGTGCCTCGAGCCGTCACGCACCACGGCACCAGTGCCATCGAACGCCGTGGAACAAAGGCTGGACGACGAAGAAATGAAGCGTCAATGTGAGCAACTACCGCGGTTTGACGGACGACGACTGCACGGGAACGCTGGCGGCCTAGTGTTGTCGAAGCTTCCCGCGCTGTCCACTACTATAAAATAGGCCTTTAGTGACCCAGGCCCTTTAACAGTAGTGGCGGATGCCTTTTGATGCGTCACTACAAGAAACGGATCCGGTACTGTAGCGCAGATATGTGGCGGACGGGATGACGTCATCACTGCTACAGGAATTGGAGGGCTTAGCAAAGACGGACAAGATGACGTCAGTGCTGTTCATCACTTAAACATGGGCAACCGCGGCGGACATACTAATGTCAGCGATGTTATTTTGCGGCAGACAAGGCCCGTCGTGGCCCATTGCAGCCCAAAATTGCACGGGGTATAAATCTGGAACCCTAGCGCTCTCACTTCTCCTCAATTCTCAGATTTGCAGTCGCCCCCTCTCCCCTTCCCTTCCCTTCCCCACCGCGTCGGGCATCGCCTCGCCGTCCTATCCCCTTCCCCCTGCCGCCACCGGCCCGCTGCCTCTTTACACGCCGCCGCCGCCCTTCTCTTCCCTCCACCCTTCTCCACTTCCCCTCCAGCCAGGAATCCACGTCACGGTGGCAAGGCAGGGTGGTGCCTCCCTCCATCTCCTCGACTCGCTGCCCTCCCGAAGGCCGCCGCCGCTCCCTTCCCCATGCGCGTGGCGGATCAGATCCCGGCGGGCGCGGCCAGATCTGCGCGCACACGCCACCATGAGGCAGGGCCCGTGCGGATCCGGCGAGAAGCGCACCGATCTGGCTTGGCGGCATCCTTGCGCGGCGCCAGCGGTTGCAGTGGCGTGCGTCGAGCGATCTAGGGTTCGGCGGCCTGCGGCATCATGGCGGGCGTCATGGCGACCACGGCGAACAGCGGGCGGCGAGGCAACTACGACGAGCATCGCTGCAGTGACCACGGTGAGCATCGCGGCGGCTCCCCTGGTGCGGTGACCGCGGCGGGCGTCGCGGCGGCTCCCCTGGTGCGCGACCACGGCGGAGGCGGGCCGGGAGTGCCGGCGGGAGGAGGAGGGAGCGCGCGAAGGTGGCCGTGGCCGCCATGCCGCCGATCAGATTTGGAAGGGAAAGGAGGGGCACGACAGTGGGAGAGGCATGGAAATGTCCGTGTGCAGAGTACTTGCATCTTCGCTCCAAGAGAGAGAAATTTAGGTAAGTTGCTAAAAAAATTATGTATAGAAATGCATATAGCAGCACTGCTGGAGCAGTTTTTTGTCGTTTTTTAAATATTTTGACAATTTTTAGGTATACCAATCTATTTTAGCAATGCTGCCGGAGATGCTCTTAGGAGTGCTCACTATTTATAGAAACAAATATTTTTGATATTGCTAATAATTAAGATAGCATATAAAGATAGAGCAGCAATATATGTGTCAAAATCTTTGTGGCACATGTACACACTACTTAGCGTTAATGATGAATAATCTTGGTATAAGTATACGTGCACGCCTTATAAAATGTGACGGAGGGAGTACATGTCTGAAAATGAGGATAGATCATTTATATCAATATCAATTTTTCCATTGTAATTTATGTCTAGGTGCCATATATAAGATATAGTACTATATCTCAATTATGAATGTTCACTGCTCAGAAAAAATATTTTTGATATTGCTAATACATCATATAAAGTTAGATCAATATTATATAATGATTTCACTATTTAGATATATCTACATCTTTGGCTAGACACAAGTCTGCTTGATGTAATAAATCAGTCAAGAAAGAGTAATGCACTCACCATATAATGGACATACCTTTCGATCAACAACGGCTCCGATCGTTTGTGGTAACTACAGTTGTGAATGAGGGTGAGCACAAGAAATCCAGAGCTGTAGGCTGCCACGTCACAGCCTGCAGCACAGCTGTAAAAAGCTCAAATGATAAAAGCCATAATGTTAGTGTCTATCCTGATCCTTGTTGGACAATTTATATGGCAATTAAGAAGCAGATGATGCATCACGAGGCACCCTTACCCCCCCCCCCCCCCCCCCCCCCCCCCCCCCCCCCCCGCTCTCTCCCTCCCTCTCTCTGTCTCTTTGGCATCTAGAATGGAAATTAGCTTTTCTCTCATTGTGGTTCTTTGGTCTTGAGGTTGATAACAACGATATTTCAGATCCAGATACGTAATGTTAGACACCCATATGCAAAAATGAATGCATCAGGGAAATTTATGTTGATGATGATTGCATGATGTTTTCCTTTCAATCTCCGTTGTTTATGGCACAAAAATAAACTGCAAGTGACAACTATATAGTATGTGTGACAAGTACTTATAAATAAAGAGAAATTGTAATGTTTCTAATGAATAAAGCATGGACATTTGATAATTTCAATCTCTGCATAAAAACTCTTAGTTTGGGGGCTCAAGTTAAATAAAAATATTTACTCCAAAAATAGCTAAATAAAAATAAAACGAAAACCTGGATAATATACAATGGGGAAAAATATGCAAGGAAAAGGGATGAGGGCGCGTGTGGCCACTGGGCGCAGTGAGAACAAGTGTTGTTGACTGCTCTCCACTCCAAAATGCGCTCACGGCTTCGCTTCGCTGCGGCTTTCTACAATTCTCCCTCCGCCTCCGCCGACCAGACACGAAAACAGCGCCCGTGACAGAGGAGAAAACCCCACCCGGCGGAGTTCGTGATGTCCGCCGCCGCCGCGACGCTGCCACGGTCTGCCTGGAGACGAGCCTCGGGACCTGCCTCGTCGTCTCCTTCCCGGCCTTCGCCACCACCGTCGCGGACCTCAAGCGTACGTGTTCCCTGATAGAATCTGTAAAACAACTAGGTGTAGATCGAGCGGGTCCTAAACATCAATTCTAGATATGAGCAAGTCTGGATCTGAGAGAGAGAGGAGGGGAGTGATGCATACCTTCGTGTGTAGCGGCGGGAGCAGGTGCAGCCATGGCGACGACGGGTGGCGGCTGTGCGACGGCGGCGGGCGTCGGGGTAGAGGTGCGTCCCCGGGTGAGATGCCTGTATCCCTCGGGCCGGTAGCGGCACTGGCCCGGGACGCCGGGGCCGTACTGCGACGTGGTGGCGGCGGTGGAGCTTCCCGTTGCCTCGCGCCCCCTCGGGATCGGGTTAGGGTTTGTTGGTGGGTGCGGTGCTCACGGTGAACCTCGTACTGTGAGCCGCCGGCCCCCACCTCTTTTATATGGCGCTGGCAACAGGGACCCACCAACCAAGGGTTGGGTTGGGCGCCCCCGATCAGGATGCGATCAAGGGCCACGGGCCTTTGGGCCTGCGGGGTTAGAGATCAACCTAACAATCTCCCCCTTGATCTTATCTTTTATCTTTTCTTTTCTTTTTCTGTTTCACTTGTCTCGTCGTAGATTAATGCATAGAGCATGTCTCATCGTCACGGTCATATCTCGCCGATAGAATCAACAGCTACAATACACGCCTCCATTCTGAAACAGTTCTTTATTCTTTTTGGGCATCTTTAGTCCAGATATCATAGGCTGTCCCTTAACCCCATGCCGGCTACGTGCTCCTTGAACACGCTGGGTGGTAAGCCTTTCGCTAGCGGATCCGCGAGCATCTTCTCTGTACGTATATGCTCGAGACTTATGGCTTGATCTCAGACTTTATCTTTCA
>CM017440.1:2770228-2990315 GCA_007726485.1 Eragrostis curvula | reverse complement strand
ATCTGGAGCATTTTCTATTGGAGGTTGTAGCGGCTCCCCTTGTTCTGCAGCAATGGGCTCTATAGGATCCTGAGGGACAGGTTCCACATTTTCATTCGTTGTTGCCACAGGAGGAACCACCACAGGGGCTGACATCACAGTGTCTCGCACTGTCGGTGCAGCCACAACGGGCAGTGAGAAGAAATGTTCTTGAATCATGGATTGGGCGCATACACCCGCTTCTCCTCAAGATCAATCTCTCGAACTGCCACGCTCCCCCGAACCATTTTTTCTTCTAAGAAGGCAGCGTGTCTTGTTTCTATAAACTTTGTATATCTATCTGGACAGTAGAATCGATATCCTTTTGACTTTTCTGGATAGCCAATAAAATGGCAAGTCTCTGTTTTGGGATCTAGCTTCCCAATATTCGGGTTGAATATTTTGCCTCAGCAGGACTCCCCCAGACCCGTAGGTGTGCTAGTGAGGGTACTCTTCCTGTCCACAACTCATACGGTGTTTTGGGCACCGATTTACTGGGTAACTCTGTTGAGAATATGAATGCGGTTTTTTTAATGCCTCCATCCACAAACTCACTGGCAGTGTCGAATAACTGATCATGCTGCGCACCATATCCATCAGGGTACGGTTGCGTCTTTCTGCCACTCCATTCTGCTGAGGCTCGCCCGGCATTGAATACTGGGCTACTATGCCTTGTTCCTGTAGGAACCTTGCAAAAGGTCCTGGAACTTGGCCATATGGGGTATGCCGACCGTAGTATTCCCCTCCACGATCGGATCTTACTACTTTTATCTTTATACTGTGCTGATTTTCGACTTCAGCCTTGAATATCTTGAATTTATCTAACGCTTCTGATCTTTCTTTAATTGGATAAATATATCCATAGCGGGAATAATCATCTGTGAATGTTATGAATGAATCATAGCTATCTATGCTCTTTACTGAAAATGGACCACAGATGTCGGTGTGAATTATGTCTAAACACCCGTGCTCCTAACAGCTCCTTTCTTTATTTTCTTTACATATTTTCCTTTTATACAATCAATGCATTGTTCTAAGTCTGAAAATTCTAGCGCGGGAAGAATATCATTTTTAACGAGTCTTTCTATTCTCCCCCTCGAAATGTGGCCCAAGCGACAATGCCACAATTTCGACGATTCGTTATCTGTTCTCTTTCGTTTTCTATTATTTTCTATTGATGAGGATATGGTTGCATTCACATCACATACGGAATTCCACACTTTCACGCAGCGATAACAAATAAAGATCATTTCTCTTAAAGCAATAGTAGCAACTCTATTATCAATCTCTATTACACATCTGGAATTACCAAAATGACAATCAAATCCATCATCATCTAGACGAGACACACTTATTAAGTTTCTCTGCAAAGTCGGTACATAAAAAACATCTCTAAGAAATAAATCAAAGCCGGTGTCAAGCTCTAAGAGAAGATCTCCAACTGCTTCGACATCTGCCTCGACTCCGTTGGCGACTTTAATTTGTCTTTCGCTTCTTTGAGTTGCCCTCGTCGAACGGAATCCCTGTAAAGAGTTTGCAACATGAATAGTTGCTCCTGAGTCAATCCACCAAGTAGATTTCGAATAATCTATATACAGGGATTCATTTACAAATGAGATAATGTTCTCACATCTCTTTTCCATGATCATCTTTAAGTACTTGGGACAATCTTTCTTGTAGTGTCCCTTACCCAAGCAGTGCATACACTGGTCTTTTCCCATAGTAAATTGTCCATCTTTAGGTCTATGCTGCTGGGAGGACTGTTCCTGGAAATGCTGAGGACCTCTTGCCTGAAACTGCTGAGGACCTTTTCCCTTAGAGGAGGAGGAGGAAAGATTCCCATTCTTGTTCTTCACATAGTTGATGTAATTCGGGGGCAATCTTTCCTCTTCTTGCACACACATTGCAATGGCCTTCTCTATGTCCCATTTCTCTGGGGACATGTTGTACCCAACAATGAAGGTGTCAAAAGTCTTTGGCAATGAAGCAAAAATCAAATGGACAATGTGATCATCCTTGAAAGCAAGGTCTATTGGTTTAACCTTATTGTTTATGCTCACCATGCGATGTATGTGCTCTCTTATCCCACCACCTGTGTACCTCTTTGTTACCAGCTGTTTTATCAACTGGGTAGCATAAGTCTTTGAAGAGCCAGTATACTGACCCTTTATCTTCTCAAGGTACTCTATGACAGTGGGACAATCTGTGATTGACCCTATAATGGAGGCCTCTATTGTGTTCTTTACCACAGCCAAACATTTTTGTTGGCTGAGAACCATCTGGCATGATCAACATCATACTTGTCTTTGCTTGCCTTGTAGGCAAGCTGTCTGGCTGGCCAATCAGCATCTGTCTCTGTCTCTCCTCTTTCTGGCTGCTCAGGAGCAGCAGGAACTGGTGCAGTAAGAATCCAGTCCATATCATTCACGGTGAAGAATAAGTCCAGCTTCTTGTACCATTCACCGTAGTTTTCTCCTTTCAATATCGGGATATCCTTGATAGACATGATCATGGATAACCCTTCTGAAAATCATCCAAATCAAGTGAGAACATTTAAATATGATAACATTTATGCATTAAAACTTCATCACCGTTGGGCAGAAAAAGAAATAATGCATGAAAAACCTCTATAAAGTCATAATATTGTTATAATCAACGTTGGTCAGAAAATAACAACACTACAACTGAATCTGAAATAAATCTATGACTTGAAATTTAAATTCTCCCGTTGGTTCGAATTTAAAACCAAGGCAACATTCAAATAAATATCTATTATCTATGCAGCGGAAACATTAATAATCTATAGTAAAAACTTAAACAGAAGCAGAACATAATTATCTAGTCTCTGGAAAAAATTATCTCGTTGGTTCAAATTTAAACAGAGACAAAACTTGTCAAAATTCATTCAAACAATGCTTCTGGAAAAGTTTAAACTAATTCTAAAACCATTCTGTGTCTGTTTTCTATTTTCGGCCCGAAAACCGAATCAATCTGACGCGGCCCAGCCCGAGAGCGCGTCCCATACCGCGCCCACGAGTGCCTCTGCAGCCCGGCCCAGCGCGCAAACTTTCGCGGAAAAAGAAAAAACCCACGCAGGCTGCACGGCCCGCAAGAAAGTGCGGCTAAAAAGGCCGGCCCGGCCCAGCGGTGGGTTTGATCACCCCCGCCTCGATCTGAGCCGCACGTCGCGATGGACGGCCAGCATCTGTTGTGTGCAGAATAAAACCACGGAAAAATCGGAGACCCGTGAAACCCTAGCCCATTTCCTTTCTCTGTTCTTCTCTTCCCGGCCACGCGAGAGAGCGGCGACGAGCCGGCGACGGCGCGGCGCGCGCTCGCACGCGAGACGGCGTGGGACGGCGGCGAGCCGCCGTGTCTGTGTCCTCGTAGCCCGGAGTGCGGACGCGGAGGTGGAGCCGTCGCGGGCCCCCTCGCCGGCGCGCGCGCTCGCCCGAGGGTGAGCGCGCCGCCGTCGAGCGGTCTCGCTTCGGCTTCGGTGATCTGTCCGCCGGCGGCGGTCTGTGATGGCGATGGGGAAGCCAGGTAGGTACCTCTCCCCCTCGATCCATCTCTGTTAGGGTTAGGGTTACGCGATTGATTCGAAAAACAAACCGATGCTATCTCCTTCTAAAATCTGTGACCCGATCTAAAACCTACACACTAGTCTAGCTCTGAATACCATTGATAGAATCTGTAAAACAACTAGGTGTAGATCAAGCGGGTCCTAAACATCAATTCTAGATATGAGTAAGTCTGGATCTAAGAGAGAGAGAGGAGGGGAGTGATGCATACCTTCGTGTGTAGCGGCGGGAGCAGGTGCAGCCATGGCGACGACGGGTGGCGGCTGTGCGACGGCGGCGGGCGTCGGGGTAGAGGTGCGTCCCCGGGTGAGATGCCTGTATCCCTCGGGCCGGGGCCATACTGCGACGTGGTGGCGGCGGTGGAGCTTCCCGTTGCCTCAGCGCCCCCTCGGGATCGGGTTAGGGTTTGTTGGTGGGTGCGGTGCTCACGGTGAACCTTGTACTGTGAGCCGCCCCCCCCCCCCCCCCCACCTCTTTTATATGGCGCTGGCAACAGGGGCCCACCAACCAAGGGTTGGGTTGGGCGCCCCCGATCAGGGCGCGATCAAGGGCCACGGGCCTTTGGGCCTGCGGGGTTAGAGATCAACCTAACATTCCCCTCCTCTGCCCAAACTATTTCAGTTTTCTTTCCCCAATCTTGAAGTCCTCAAATGCTCCAAATTTTATTGTGCATGGTACTATAGTTTTTAACATCAATACGGGTGTCCAAATCAATGATTTGATAGGCCTGTTTATTGTAGTTTCAAAGTCGGTTGCAAGTGTGCTGCATAGCTTCACAAGCACGGAATGTTTTATTCATATTTGTCTATTTTATCAATTACACGGTTAAATCACACGCGTGAACTTTCAGCACAACCGTGAATGAATCGTGTGTTAAGCTAAGTGTACAAAGAGCTGGGAAGAGTGAATGCTATGGTGGAAAATTCATTCAATTGTTTGCTAATATGTGCGGAATAGTAGGAATAGTATATCAAAACTTGAATCAGTAGTTTGGAAAATTCGGTACAATTAGTTTGGGAACACTTCAAAACTGCCAGATAAGCAATTGAAAAACTTTCATTCTGAGGTAATGTACACTCTGTTTCTGTGGGCCTTGTAGTTTTCATAAAGCTGCTAGTAATAAATAGTTAGGAAATACGGCCTCGTCTATAATGTGAACTCCCTTCAAGAGTGAGATGCTGCTTAGCAAATAACTGCTGTGAAAGCTGATGATATTATGCATAAAAAAATCATGATATTGCTCAAGCTGCTGCAGCAGAAGCAACTTTGAAAGCTCAGCAAGAGATAGAGAAGATTGAATATGGGTCGGAGGAACGGGAAGATGATGAGTTCTTGACGTTACTGATGTGTGCATCTCTGTTTTATGTCCAAGTTTTGGAAATATTCTAATGAGTTGCATCTTGCTCCTACAGGTGTTAAAATGGGCTTGCCTGGACGATTTGCACAAGATCATGTGACTGAGGAAGCAGCAGAAAAAGAGAGAAGGAAATGAATACCAAGGAGCTTAATAGCCTCTAGCCATTTTGTAGTTGTCTGTACAGTGAACTAATGATCTAGTGCTTTAGGTCTATCTGTTGCATTTTCAGATGAACTTCTTACTATGGTCATTCATTGGCATCATGTACACAAGATGCTCAGCATGGTTGACTAGCACTAGCATAGCAGTGCATGATGCAATTCATACAAGCTATACATTCCTTACTCGGGTTATACTTATTGGCTTATCGCTGCCCTGTTTATGGTTGTCTGTTTTTCCCCCCCTTGAACTTCAGTTTCTCCTAGAATATTCGGGCAGTTGATCTGAAATTTATCTGTGCCTGCAAATTCTCAGCAACTATGTGTATGTTTCATTGAATGCTGCCGTGTGCTATTTTTTGGGTCAGCTTTTGATCTGAACTTTAGATGGTCGTTTTGCAGGCAGTATTGTGCATGATGCAATTCATACAAGCTATGTATGCCTTACTCAGGTTGTACTTATCGGCTTCTCGCTGTCCTGTATATGGGTTGTCCTGTTTTATCGCTTTTCTGAAATTGACCTGTGCCTACTGCCTGTAAATTCTCAGCAACTTCCTGTATTTTTTCACTGAATGCTGTATCGTTTTATTTTTGGGTCAGCGTTTGATTTAAACTTTAGATGGTTGTTTTGCAGGCAGTATTGTGCATGATTTCGCTTCAAAAATTATTGTGCATGATGCAATTCATACAAGCTATGTATGCCTTACTCTGGTTGTACATATCGGCTTATCGCTGTCCTGTTTCATGGGTTGTCCTGTTTATTCGCTTTTCTGAAATTGATCTGTCGCCTGTAAATTCTCAGCAGCTTTCTGTATTTTTCACTGAATGCTGTAGCGTGTTATTTTTTTCGGGTCAGCGGTTGATTTAAACTTTAGATGGTCGTTTTGCAGGCAGTATTGTGAGTTATAGGTTTGTCAAATTACTGCTAATGGAAGTGGTTATGCTGTACAAGACGAAGGCTGCTCTGCTCAGGTAGGCAAACACCAGCTGTTCTTCATATCCATTTTTTTGTCCCCTGCCGTAAAGGAGGGAGGAATCGACAATAGAAGACGGGCGGTCCAGATTATACATACAGCATTGGGTGTGTTTTCTTTTAAATCGTGGCCAGTTTTTGGTTGATCTGAGGCCCTTAGAGCTGCTATTGTATTTTCCCATGTTATGAAGTCTGAAAAACGTAAAGAAAAACTTTCCTCTGTGTGTTAGGATGCGGCGGCTCCCTGGCGAGCCAGTGGAGCCGGCGTCCTCGATAGCGCTTTGCGTCATGTCTGCAGTGCAACGCCTGCCCGCCAGCACCCGGAAATTCCCTTCGTCTACAGATGTGCAAGCGTGACCCCAGGGCTTCTAGGCGAACAGGTCAGGCCACGGTGACGCGAGAGATGGCTGGCGTGAAGCGCCGCTCCGGCGGCGAGCCGCGGCGGGAGAGCGGGAAGCACTTCCGGGTGGTAATGTCGGTATGTGAGAGGAGGAGCGCAGCGGCGGCTGGGCGTGCGGGTGAGCAGAGGCGAGAGCGGGCTTCACCGGCGGCGGGGACGGCGGGCTTCACCGGCGGCGGGGTGTGGCCAAGCCCGATTTGCCAAAGGACCCCCCGGAATGGAAGCCGATACGAATTTTGTAAAAAAAAACACCCCCATTTTGGATCGCGACTATTCATCGCGATCCAAATATTTACAAAATCATCCCTACCGCGATCCAAATATTTGTAAATGACCCCCTGGTTCGGACTCCCGAGACCGCCCCCCATTCGCCGCCGCCGCCGCCGCCGTTCTCCCCTCCCTTCTCCGCCTCACCTGGAAACGCAGAGCCCCATCCCACCCACCATCGCCGCATCCGGTCCGAGGGAGAAGCTGGCGTGACGCGGCATTGATCTGCCCGCCCCGCAATGCATCAGGAAGTGAAGGGAACGGCTTGTTCTGCTTCGCGTTCGTGTCTCCCTATTCGGAGGAATAACGGCGGAGGAAAGAGCTCGCCGGCAAGCAAGGGACCCGGTAGCCGCTGCCGGGCGGCGAGTGGGCCCTCCTCCCCTTGCGCGGCGCGAGGAATTTCGGGAATCCGCGACATGGCTCGCTCGGCCAAGCAATCGCTGAGGGGCTGGACCTGACTGGAGGCTTCCTTCCTCTCCATTGGGGCCTCCTCCTCCCCGAAAGCCAAAATAGAAGCAAACAGAATGAAGAAAAGAAGGTTCTTTGCTTCACGCCGTGCATACTGGATTGGTGATTCCTTCTACTTCCTTTTGCTAAAGCTGGATCAAATTCTTTCGTTCTTTTCTGCCTGAAAGATACAGAGTGGCATGTGCTGGGATTAAAGCATGTATTCTTGGCCCTCAGATCCAAGCTTCATTGTCCCCACAATGATGGATTAATGTTGTTGTTGGAGCACCTTGCGTGTCATCCAGGGATTCTTTGCTCCATCAAGCCTTTTGCGCCCCAAAGACCCAGACAAACCCTTCTTCCATTTCTGTTTTCCCTCCCTACTGCCGAGAAGCCACCACGCACAGAGAAGGACATACAGTCATACAGTGAGGGGGCTTAATTTGGGAGGTTGGGTACGAACGCTCGCGTCGGTCATCGTGTTGTGAGAATAGGTACATTTCCTTGATCTCCTGATAGCTTATTTGATTCTTTAGGTTGTGTTTCGTTTGGTTCCAGCGTGTTACATTTTATCGAATTGCTTGCAGGCATATATTGTTCTCGGTGCTTCAGTGGGAACTGGGAAACTTTCCATAAGGACCGGTGCGAATTGTAACATACAGATACAGCCTCTGACTGCTGCTTGAAATAAGCCTCTGCACTATTTGCGTGGTTCTATACATTGCAAACGAGGGTTCCTGCTTCTCTATCCTGGTTAGCTTCTCAACTACATTAATTCAGTCAGTCTGTATTTAAGGGGATGGTCATGGGGAACTTTTGTGATTTACAGTTTGTATTCAAATATTTCATGTACAAAAGTTAAATAGAGTTATCCTGCCGAGATCGGATGCCATTTTTTTCCTTGTGGATTGAACCAACACCTCTGATTTTCATCTATTGTTTCTTTTTCTCTTTGTCACAGAGTAAGCATGGTCCTTTCACGGCAATGAACCCATCATACTGTCAATCATTACGGGAAATTACGTGAAGTGATTCATCTTCATTCCTCCTTTCTTTTCTGTTTGAGAGGATTAGAGCGTCATTAAAGAGTGAGTATTCTTAGTTCATAAGATCAAAGCTGCATCTGATGAATGATTGATTGTTGGTCCATAAGATCAAACCTTTTGCTCACCCAAAGGTCCAGACAAAGATAACAAACCCTTCTTCCATTTCTGTTCTCTTTACTGTCGAGAAGCAAACATGCACAGAAGAGGAGATGTGGTAATACAGTGAGAAGATGCAGTGATGTGTCCTTGACTCATTACAAGAGGTGTGTTTTCTCGGCTGCTGGCTTAGCTTCTTTGCTTTGTTGCTTGTGTTGAATTGTTGATTCATTTCAAGTGTCACATTTGTTCGCAGGCATATATCAGTCGTTCTTTGCGCCTCAGTGGGAACGCATTCGTAATGGTGACTGGTGTGAATTCTTTCTAACGTACTGCCTCTGACTCTAATCGTTTGTGTCTTTGTTACAGGCCTAACAGGCCAGGCCAGCCCTCTGATTTGTTTCCATATCCTTTTTTTTCCTCTGCCACAGGCTAATCATGGTTCTTTCATGGTGATGAACGCTTCATAGCTATATCTGCTCAGTTCATTGCTGGAAATTGCTTCAAGTGATTGATCTTCATTCCTCCCTGCGTAATCAGTTACCAACTGACTTTGCTTTCTGTGTGTGTGCCGTCCTTGATTTATGCTGTCAATCAGACCAGGTCTTTAATTCAAGGCATGGCTTGTGAACCCTGGATCTACCAACTTCACTGCTGCTAGTACATATTAACCACAGATCATGACAAATCATGCAGCCTTATTAGTCTTTCAACTTTTTTGCTATGCCATGTTACTAGACACAACAATTAGGTTTTCTTACGTGGGGGAAATACTGGATGTATTGCTGCAGTCTTGAAACTTTATTTGCGTGAGGTTAAAGCATGCAAGATAGGGTTAGAAATTGTGTTGAGCATGCAAGCTTGGCATCAATCTATTTTATAAGTTCGGTCACTAGAAAGAAAACAGAGCTAGAATACACACAACAGTAAGTTTGAGTCATCTGTTTTTTATATAACATTTTAGTGGATTATTTCCCTGTTTGGTGCAGCTTATTTCTCAGCTTATCTACAGAAAAAATAAGAGTTGTGCCAAATACCAGGATGCTGCTACAACTTAAACATGTTGTTATAATGAACTAAAAAGCAGCAATAAGATGAAGCTTCTTTCACTAGCGTTTTGAATAAGATGCTTCTGCAAATAGCAGAAGCTGTGCCAAATAGGGCCTATATACTATGTGTGTTAACTCTTAAAATCAAGTAAACTTGAAACAAAAAAGCAGATATATTTGTCCACTTTACTCAAAATCCATTCAGTAAACTCAACAAAGCCGTAGAAGAGAGTTGCGGCTGGCCCGTGCAGATGTTGTCCGCTTTTCCACTTTGAACAGGCTGCAGGGAGAAAGTTGTAGTGCAAATTGTAGATAAACCTATTTATCAGTTCATACTGTAGGGCTGTAGGCAAAAGGTATAATTGAGAATCATTTCCTGGAATAGCTAGCGTGAAAGGAAATAAAATATCCATTGTAAGTTTACGTGTCATAATACAAGAGTACAAATACGAGCATGTTGTTTCGTAAATCTTATTATTGCTGCTTATTGAACGTAGTGTTGTCAGTTTTGTACATATTGATATCTAAGTTTGTATGCATTATGGATTGACAGAGTGAAAGCGAGGAAAAAGTTGCCGTCAAAAGAAAAAGTGAGGAAAAATCTCACGGCTACCAAATTGCCTGTATTGCTGCTTTGTCTAGCTTCAGAAAAAAAAGGCATTAATTTTGGGGCTGCATAAGATTTCACCTGATGGCAACCATATTATTTTCTTTTGCTGGCTCATGCATCCAAAAGCTCCAAGAAATCATAACAGAAGAAGCAATAAAAATACTAGGTGTCAAAAAAGATCTAAAGGAATTGCAGCAAACAATCAAGCAAATACAGTATTTTCTCAAAGATGCTGATCGGAGAAGCATTGAAGATTCATCAGCCAGCAATTGGTTTGGTGAGCTAAGAGATGCTATGTATGATGCCGATGATATCATTGACTTGGCCCGGCTTAAGGGAAGCAATCTACTAGGAGAATATTCTTCCTCATCATCGTCAAGAAAAATAACTACATGCAGTGGATTTCCACTTTTCTCATGCTTTTCTACTGCTTGTACACGCCATGAGATTGCTGTACAAATCAGAAGCCTCAACAAAAGAATAGAGAAGATTGCAGAGTTAGGTAAAACATTCTTGAAGTTCGAAGCTGAATCTGATGGTAGTATCACAGCATCAAATATCAGAAAAACATCCTACCTTGTGGAACCCAACCTTGTGGGCAAAGAGATCATATATGCCACCAATAAACTGGTAGACTTGGTCCTAGAACACAGGGAAAACAAGATCTACAAGATAGGTATTGTTGGAACAGGAGGAGTTGGAAAGACAACTCTGGCTCAGAAACTATACAATGATCATAGAGTGGAGGGGCACTTCAAGCAACGTGCATGGATATGTGTTTCCCAACAATACTCTGAAGTTGCTTTATTGAAAGAAATACTTCGAAGTATCGGAGTTCATTACCAGGGTAAAAGTGTGGGAGAGCTCCAAGGCAAATTTGCACAAGCTATTGAAGAAAAATCATTTTTACTTGTGTTGGATGACTTGTGGCAGTCTGATGTATGGACCAATTTGCTAAGAATTCCATTGCATAAAGCAGGTCATGTGACAATTGTAGTAACTACTCGACATGATACAATAGCAAAGGCAGTTGGTGTGGAATATATGCATCGAGTGGAATTGATGTCTGAGGAAGTAGGATGGGAGCTACTTTGGAAGAGTATGAACATTAATGATGAGAAAGAAGTGTACTGCCTAAGGGATACAGGAAAGGAGATTGTTAGAAAATGTGGCGGCCTTCCTCTTGCAATCAGGGTTGTTGCTAGTGTTTTAGCAACGAAGGAGACGACTGAAAGCAACTGGCAGAATATTCTAAGTAGTGATGCATGGTCTATCAAGAAGCTCCCTGTTGAACTTAGCGGTGCTTTGTACTTGAGTTATGATCAGTTGCCACAAAATCTGAAGCAATGTTTCCTTTACTGTGCTTTGTATCCTGAAGATTGGACAATGTACCGTAATGATCTTGTCAGGCATTGGATTGCTGAAGGCTTTGTAGAAAAGCATGAGAACCAATTAATGGAAGATACAGCAGAAGAATACTACTATGAGTTGATCTCGAGGAACTTGCTCCTTCCAGATCCTCTTTATTTTGACCAAGACAGATGCAAAATGCATGATCTTTTAAGGCAGCTTGCTTGCCATTTATCAAGAGATGAATGCTTTTTCGGCTACCCACAATCTCCGGAGGATAAAAACATGCCTAAACTTCGGCGCATTTCAGTTGTAACAGAGAAGGAAGTGGATGTTTTATCTTATTTTGACAAGCAAAAGTTCAGAGTGAGAACTTTCATGATGTTTTGTTACAAGTCACTGGCATTTGATCATTCACTTTGCAAGAGACTTCCATATGTCCGTGTTTTGGATTTGGGTGGGTCAAGTTTACAAACTATTCCAGACTATATTGGAAGTTTGATTCATCTGCGCTTACTCATTCTTTCTAGTACCAACATAACTTGCCTTCCTGAGTCCATTGGTTTACTCAAAAACCTTCAGACATTGGACTTGGATGACTGTGCTGCTTTGCATAATCTTCCTTTAGCACTCACTAGATTATGCAACTTAAGGCAACTTTTACTTGATGGAACACCAATAAACCAGGTTCCAAAAGGATTAGCTAGACTGAAGTATCTCAATCAAGTAACAGGATTTCCAATCAGTGCACGCAGTGATAACAGTTCCAAAATGCAAGATGGATGGAATCTTGAAGAGTTAAGCCCACTTTCCCAGTTGAGGAATGTTTATCTGATTAAGTTGGAAAGAGCGACAGCATGCAGTGCAGATCCAAAGCTATCAGACAAAAAGCATCTCAGATGTCTGGAACTCTGGTGCACTGAATGCATAGATAAACCATATTCTGAAGAGAATGTTAGCAACATTGAGAAGATCTTTGAGCAGCTAATCCCTCCACAAAACCTTGAAAAATTAGTCATTGTGAATTTTTTCGGTAGGAGTTTTCCAACCTGGCTAGATATTTCTACCCATTTGTCTTCAGTGAAGATATTGCACCTCGTAGATTGCAAATCTTGTGTGTATCTTCCTCCAATTGGACAACTCAGCAGCTTGAAATATCTGAAAATCCGAGGAGCGTCTGCAGTTACCAAGATTGGACCTGAATTTATTGGCTTTGGGGTGGGTATTCCTGGATCGACAGAGGCAATTGCTTTCCCAAGCTTGAATGGTTGGTGATTTGGGATATGCCCAATTGGGAGGATTGGACTTTTGTTCTCGAAGAAGAAGCAACAACAACAGGTACGGATGGGGAAGAGGATGGAGTTGCTACTATGCAAAAAGGAGAAGCACCACCTCCAAGGATGCGGCTGCTGCCTTGTTTGAAGATATTGGACCTTGCCAACTGCCCCAAGCTGAGATCTCTCCCATGGCAGCTTGGACAGGAAGCCACCGGCTTGAAGAAGCTCAGATTAAGAAATGTGCACAGCCTTAAGGTGGTGGAGAACCTCCCGTTCCTCTCAGAATTGCTTTTAATCGCAGATTGCAAAGACCTACAGAGGGTGTCAGGTGTTCCCCAAGTGCAAGAGCTGCGTGTGGGGGCCTGTCCAAACTTGATGTGTGTTGAGAATTTGGGCAACTTGCAGCGGCTGGGAGTGCACAGGAGTATGCTTGAGGTCTCCTCATTATGGATGCATGGGCTTCAACAACAATGCAAAGAACTACATGGGGAAGACCTGGATGTGTTCGATTGGACATGATGACGTTGCAGAGCTGCCTAGTTAGGCGGAAATGAAGATGCAATGTTTGATATCTAATCTATCCTGCTTTCTTTCTATTCACGACCTGGTTTTTGTTCCTTTAACAACACACTGACGACCTGTATGTGTTTGCTTTATATGAAAGGTACCGTCTGTTGAGGATGGAAGCGACTAGAGCTCATTTACATATGCATCAATTCGATCTGGCATTGGGCAGGCCGTACTTTGCTGTATGTCTCTCAGGATTGGAGCTACATGATGCATGAGGGCCTTTGTCACAGCTGCATATGGTTTGCTCTCTGCTTGCACCGGGCATCTGAAGATTGCTTCGGTTTATGATTTTTACGTGTGTAGTTTTTCTTATGTGCATACTACTTGAATAAAAAGTGTTGTGCTGTATTTGGGCTTGTCGCGCTCTTTGTTCTGCTGTGTAATGATGTTGACACGGTTCGATGTACGTGGTTTGTTGAATTGTTGTGTGAAGAACTACCACCTGCTGTTTGTAATTCACAGAATTAACTGTGCACCAAAGTGAGCTCGTGTGTGTTGCTACTAATGATGGAATAGTATTTTTTTTTCCCGCTCCATTGTTCACTGCTCTGCTTTATGTTCTGTTTGCTGATCGAAAGGTGACACTCGATGAACCCCGGCTGTAAGTACTGAATAGCTTGTCGATTGTGCATACCGTCAGTTCAGGCATTCTCTTGACGAAGCCGTATCGCTGAGTGGAGTGGTTCTCATGTAATCGACGCGGCAGGGGTGGACGTATAAGTGATGCGGATGCGGTGCCATGCCCAGAGTGGCGAGCGGGCGGGTCTCCTCTGCTTTGGCCGCGTCCAGGTTCCCGCTGCTGCTGCTGCTGCTGCTATGCGTTCCAGCACAAGACAGCGCCGATGAAGCGGTTGCCGCGCGACAGCTGCCGGAGAGGACTCGTCCATTTGGTCCCGACGCCCTCGTCATGGCGCGGCCGTCGAGGCCTCTGAGGAGTCGCGTCGGCAGACGTCCCGTTCAAGGTGATGAAAGCTCATCGCACGTACGCACGTGCTGGAGAACCATGAGTGTCCGTTCCTCAAGCAAAGCAAGCTCATGGAGTCCGTGAGCATGCGGCAGCGCAACCAACGACGAAGCAGAGGAAACATTAATTCCGGGGTCATGGTGCGTGCCCCCCTCGGACGCCGCCACTGCCAAGTGCCAACCCCCTAACAACCCAGCTCCGACAGAGCGCCAACGAGGCCTCCCTGAGCGCTCTTGGTACCACGCAAGGCCCTTGTCGTTCTGTGGAGGAAACAGAGCAGCGGCGCTGCTTCCAGCTCCACCGCGTCGGCGGACAAGGACTGGCTGGCGTCCCGTGAGCTCGATCGATCAGTGCGGTCGTGTTCTGGCGATGCTTCGACGGACAGCGCTGTGCTCGAGGCAGTGCTGGCGCGCGAACTATAAAAGTGAAGAACGCGTCGTACGTCAGGCGACGTGTGTCGTCGATGTCGCAGCTCCGGTGAACGCGCGCGATTGTTCACATCGCAGTCCCGGACGCCCTCGATGTCGCGCGCCGGCTGCTGTGTTGATCGAGGCTCCCTCGGTTGTCATCAGCGGCCGCGGCGACCTCTCGTGACCCGAGTCACGTCGACATTCGACAAGACAGGGGTCATCAGCTGCATGCACCGCGCGGCTTGGCTGCCGTCAACATCGCGGCAGTGGACGCCGCTCTCTGGGATTGCGTGCGCGTGCGTTCACGGACACTGCTCTGCTCGAGGGCGGTCCTGGCACGCACGCGTTCCGCGCTGTTCGGCATGGCTTGGATACTCTCGCCGCGCGCGCTTCCTGCAGCACAGCGACGGCGTCATCACGTACCGATCGACCCGCGACATTTGATTTGAATTTCGTTATTTTGTATTTGGCCCAACCCACCTAAACACTGCAGCCCAGCCCGGCGTGTAACCCTAGGTCCTTATCACTTATCCCCCACTCCCCTACCAGCCTCCAGCCGCCACTCGCCCGCCACAGCCCCACGCACGCCGCGCCCTCACGCACGCCGCCGCCCTGAACCCCTCGTCGCGCCCTCCTGCATGCTGCAAGCCGCCGCCAGGTCGCCACACGCCGTCGCGGCGTCGCCCCCGAGCCCGACGCCGTCGCCGCGCCCTCGCCCTCGCCTTCCCGCACTCCCGCTCGCCGCGCCCTCGCCATGCGGGGCAAACGGCATCGCGTCGTCACGACGAGGTCAGCCTGAGTCCGGACGACGCCACGGACTGGCCGTGCTCGACGGATCCGTCACCGCATCGACGACGCGACCCCGGCGACGCACGAGCACGACGCAACGCGAGATCTTGACGACGCCGCAGCCGCATCGACGCCCCGGCGCACGACGCCACCCTCGACGCAGCCCCGGCGCACGACGACGCCAGCTTCCCCATCTCGCCACCAGCACGGCGCACGGCGCACGCCGCCACTCGGTGGGCGCGACGGATCCCTCTTCAAGCACTCCGGGGCGTCATCGCCGTGGCGGCCCGCTAAGGCTGCCGTGGTTCCTCACCGCATCTCGCTGGTCGCGGTCGCGGGCGTGGTCGCGGGCGCGGCAGCATGGCGAGTGGCGCAGCATCCGGCACCAACTCACGAGCTCGAGCTCCTCCGCCACGTCCACCACGGTCTTCTACAACCGTACCTTCTTCTACAACCGTACCTTCCTCTGCTTCGACGAGGAGGCCAAGCTCAACCCCGACGTCAAGTGACGCTGCTGCTGGTGCTCGTACGCCGCCATCGTCGAGTGGTGCTGCTGCTGGTGCGCCATCAGGCCCATCACCCGCTACGACATCAACTCCGGCAGCTTCAGTTGAGGGTACGCCTGTTATCAATGTCGATGAGTATGATAATGCTGCTGTTGGGATGAAGAGGAAGCGTACATCTGAAGTGTGGCTAGAATTCGAAGAGGTTGTAGTGGCTGGAAAACCTAAAGCCAAATGCATGTGGTGTAAGAAAGAGCTAGTTGGAGGAGGTAAAGATGGTATAAATCACTTGAGAAGTCATCTTAACTCT
Source organism: Eragrostis curvula (assembly GCA_007726485.1). Taxonomy (NCBI): domain Eukaryota; kingdom Viridiplantae; phylum Streptophyta; class Magnoliopsida; order Poales; family Poaceae; genus Eragrostis; species Eragrostis curvula. The sequence goes on along the minus strand of CM017440.1, from coordinate 2,974,140 downwards.
TGTGCATCTAGGCAGGCTCAAAAAGGGTTGAAGCAATCAACTTTGAAGCTAAGAAAAGATAAGAATGGGGCTGTGGTTGTAGAGAAATATGTGTTTGATCAGCAAGTGGCTAGGAAAGAACTTGCAATTATGATATGCTTGCATGAATACCCACTGTCTACGAGATGGGCTTCGGCCACGGTCTTACTAGGCCAAATACTGCACCATCACCAAAGAAAGTACGTACTGCCGAAGTTATGGAGTCCACCGTTGCCGGAGGCGTCATCACTTTGTAATGGCTTGGGCTTCATATCTAGAACAATGTAACTCTGCTGTATGACTATACTTAACACCTCTATTTGATGCAGTGTCTAACAGTAAATGAAATATGTTTCAGTGTCCAGCAGCAAAGGTCACGAGTGTCCAGCAGCAAATTTTGCCAAGAAAATACGTACAAATAGGAGGAATTCAAAAATTCATGCGGTCAGTAGGAGAGGCGCGATGATTTGGCATGGTTGATCGGACAGTTAGATAGAGATGTGGCAGTGCAACACTTTTGAAGCCCAAAACTCCAATAATGGTAGTATTAGTACTTTGTTTTTGAATTAAAGAAAATATTCAAGGACTGGTGCTTAAAGAAACCTAGGACAAGTTGGACATCTTCTGCTCTGTGGTAGGAGCATCATTTTTCTTGGACCGTTGGTTGGCGTAGACGACAAGACTGAGGATGATGGAGACGCCACCAAATAACGTTCGTCTGCGCCTTGCTCTGCATGTAGGTTAAACAAACAAATCAGCAGGCAGTCGAAAAAAAAAAAACAGCATACATGCAGTCGGCATAGGTAAACAAATGTTGAAAGACCGTGCCGTATCCAATCAATGGCTATATATGTAACTAGTACATACATACATCTTACGCTTGTGTTGAAGTCGCATGTTTTCTTGAATCTGCTTCGCATGATCGATCATCCTTTCATAAGAAGCGATCATGGAGTCGAGGTTGCCTGATATGCGTTGTACAACATCCGAGTTGGTCAACTTATTAGGCTTGTTGACGGTGCAGTCGACTGAGCTGTGGAGCCGGCGCGAGGCGACCGGCGACCGGTGCAGGAACAGCTGCTCCGTCGCGGCGAGGGCGCGCGGGAACGAGGACGGTCGCCGGAGCGCCCCGCAGCTGGCAGATCGGAGCACCGCCGCTGCCGACATGCTATGATTCTACTCTCGTTGGACCGGGCGAGAGGAGACACGACGTACGGGCGAAATTAGCTTTTGTTGGCTTGGATGTGCGCGTGGCGTGGGGGCGAAGACTCTGATGGTTCCTCCTCCTCCTCGCCGAGATTATATTTTTGGAGCACGCATCGAGCCAGCGCGTGAAATAAATATACGGCACGGATAAATCGGAGTCGGAACTCGAATGTCGCTTAACCCGCCTGTAGTATCCGCGTCGCCGTCATATTTTGCTGTCGTCTGCCCGCCACGGACTCCGCCGCAACCAGGAATTAAACGACCCAGTCAAACTGGGTCCATCTGTTCCCCATCGGACGGCTCCTCTGCTAGCTATGGGCTCGCTGAGCTGCCGCGTGGCGCCCTCGGCCGCCGCCGCTTGTACAGACCACGGGCACCGAGAGAGCGACGACGACGCGGGAAGGACTCAAGAACTGACAGCTCACCGACGAGAGTAGTCCTCCATGCATGCCCTCGGCGCCGCGGCCGTGGAGGGAACTAACTGCGGGCCGGCCAACGAATTAATGCGACGTCCTTGTCTTGGACTGCAGCAAGCTAGGATCGCTGCTGTCTCGCGCGTTCACCACCGCACTCCGGCTCGGAGACACGCAATCTGAGCTGGACGTGACGTGTCCCATCGGTGATCGGACGGCTTTCGGGCTACCAACCTATAAGTGGCCTCCTCTGCTCCGTCCCTCGGCTCGCCAGCGCGCAGCCGCGTTCCCGCTGCCTGCCGCGAATCCCCTCTCGCGCCGGCGCAGCAGCAGCAAGCAACGTCGATGCGACGACGCCGGCAACAGCAGCAGGCTACCACCTCTGTTCCGATCTCGTCCGTCCGTCCGTGCCCGCCGCCATCGGACGGACGGCTACAAAAGCGGAGGGCAGCTCGATCCGATCGACGTCGAAAGACCTCGTCTCGGGCACGTGTCACGCTATCCGTCGATCGACTACAGGCAGCAGTGGTTAAACCAATCTTTAGCTTGTTGATGGGCTGTGGGCATCATATATGTGTACATACATGCAGAACTTGGTTATTGTTGCAATAAGTTTTAGTACTACTGTTTGTGTTTCTTCACTGTATATAGGTCCTGCGGTAGTCTACTCGGTCCACAAATTTGCCGAAGCAATGCATATATGGCTGATATATCTTCTGTGCCTCGCTAATCTTGAAATTTGCCAAAGCAGTCAGTCGTATGAGCTGTGTACCACCTATATTGGGTTGGAATAGATGGAGTCGAAGAACAGGGTAAAGACAGGTACAAACAGAAGTATTCAGGATGCACTGCCATCCGGCCGGCGTCTTCTGAAAACAAAAGCCACTTTAGTTATGACCGACTGTCAGCTTCGGTTCGTCCTACTGACTCCCTCCTGAGAGGACCCCTGTCTTAATTCCTTTGCTTGTTGCCGTGTGATGCATCATGCATCTTAATTCCTCAAAACACACTCATCCGTACGTGACCGATAAAACGCCTGCTAGCTTGTTGTTGCAAGCAACCAGCTTGCTTGCACAAGATATAGGTGATGCGCGGGCATTGCCGGTCGAGGAGAAAGAGGTGTCCCGTGCCTCGAGCCGTCACGCACCACGGCACCAGTGCCATCGAACGCCGTGGAACAAAGGCTGGACGACGAAGAAATGAAGCGTCAATGTGAGCAACTACCGCGGTTTGACGGACGACGACTGCACGGGAACGCTGGCGGCCTAGTGTTGTCGAAGCTTCCCGCGCTGTCCACTACTATAAAATAGGCCTTTAGTGACCCAGGCCCTTTAACAGTAGTGGCGGATGCCTTTTGATGCGTCACTACAAGAAACGGATCCGGTACTGTAGCGCATATATGTGGCGGACGGGATGACGTCATCACTGCTACAGGAATTGGAGGGCTTAGCAAAGACGGACAAGATGACGTCAGTGCTGTTCATCACTTAAACATGGGCAACCGCGGCGGACATACTAATGTCAGCGATGTTATTTTGCGGCAGACAAGGCCCGTCGTGGCCCATTGCAGCCCAAAATTGCGCGGGGTATAAATCTGGAACCCTAGCGCTCTCACTTCTCCTCAATTCTCAGATTTGCAGTCGCCCCCTCTCCCCTTCCCTTCCCTTCCCCACCGCGTCGGGCATCGCCTCGCCGTCCTATCCCCTTCCCCCTGCCGCCACCGGCCCGCTGCCTCTTTACACGCCGCCGCCGCCCTTCTCTTCCCTCCTCCCTTCTCCACTTCCCCTCCAGCCAGGAATCCACGTCACGGTGGCAAGGCAGGGTGGTGCCTCCCTCCATCTCCTCGACTTGCTGCCCTCCCGAAGGCCGCCGCCGCTCCCTTCCCCATGCGCGTGGCGGATCAGATCCCGGCGGGCGCGGCCAGATCTGCGCGCACACGCCACCATGAGGCAGGGCCCGTGCGGATCCGGCGAGAAGCGCACCGATCTGGCTTGGCGGCATCCTTGCGCGGCGCCAGCGGTTGCAGTGGCGTGCGTCGAGCGATCTAGGGTTCGGCGGCCTGCGGCATCATGGCGGGCGTCATGGCGACCACGGCGAACAGCGGGCGGCGAGGCAACTACGACGAGCATCGCTGCAGTGACCACGGTGAGCATCGCGGCGGCTCCCCTGGTGCGGTGACCGCGGCGGGCGTCGCGGCGGCTCCCCTGGTGCGCGACCACGGCGGAGGCGGGCCGGGAGTGCCGGCGGGAGGAGGAGGGAACGCGCGAAGGTGGCCGTGGCCGCCATGCCGCCGATCAGATTTGGAAGGGAAAGGAGGGGCACGACAGTGGGAGAGGCATGGAAATGTCCGTGTGCAGAGTACTTGCATCTTCGCTCCAAGAGAGAGAAATTTAGGTAAGTTGCTAAAAAAAATTATGTATAGAAATGCATATAGCAGCACTGCTGGAGCAGTTTTTTGTCGTTTTTTAAATATTTTGACAATTTTTAGGTATACCAATCTATTTTAGCAATGCTGCCGGAGATGCTCTTAGGAGTGCTCACTATTTATAGAAACAAATATTTTTGATATTGCTAATAATTAAGATAGCATATAAAGATAGAGCAGCAATATATGTGTCAAAATCTTTGTGGCACATGTACACACTACTTAGCGTTAATGATGAATAATCTTGGTATAAGTATACGTGCACGCCTTATAAAATGTGACGGAGGGAGTACATGTCTGAAAATGAGGATAGATCATTTATATCAATATCAATTTTTCCATTGTAATTTATGTCTAGGTGCCATATATAAGATATAGTACTATATCTCAATTATGAATGTTCACTGCTCAGAAAAAAATATTTTTGATATTGCTAATACATCATATAAAGTTAGATCAATATTATATAATGATTTCACTATTTAGATATATCTACATCTTTTGGCTAGACACAAGTCTGCTTGATGTAAATAAATCAGTCAAGAAAGAGTAATGCACTCACCATATAATGGACATACCTTTCGATCAACAACGGCTCCGATCGTTTGTGGTAACTACAGTTGTGAATGAGGGTGAGCACAAGAAATCCAGAGCTGTAGGCTGCCACGTCACAGCCTGCAGCACAGCTGTAAAAAGCTCAAATGATAAAAGCCATAATGTTAGTGTCTATCCTGATCCTTGTTGGACAATTTATATGGCAATTAAGAAGCAGATGATGCATCACGAGGCACCCTTACCCCCCCCCCCCCCCCCCCCCCCCCCCCCCCCCCCCGCTCTCTCCCTCCCTCTCTCTGTCTCTTTGGCATCTAGAATGGAAATTAGCTTTTCTCTCATTGTGGTTCTTTGGTCTTGAGGTTGATAACAACGATATTTCAGATCCAGATACGTAATGTTAGACACCCATATGCAAAAATGAATGCATCAGGGAAATTTATGTTGATGATGATTGCATGATGTTTTTCCTTTCAATCTCCGTTGTTTATGGCACAAAAATAAACTGCAAGTGACAACTATATATGTATGTGTGACAAGTACTTATAAATAAAGAGAAATTGTAATGTTTCTAATGAATAAAGCATGGACATTTGATAATTTCAATCTCTGCATAAAAACTCTTAGTTTGGGGGCTCAAGTTAAATAAAAATATTTACTCCAAAAATAGCTAAATAAAAATAAAACGAAAACCTGGATAATATACAATGGGGAAAAATATGCAAGGAAAAGGGATGAGGGCGCGTGTGGCCACTGGGCGCAGTGAGAACAAGTGTTGACCGTTGACTGCTCTCCACTCCAAAATGCGCTCACGGCTTCGCTTCGCTGCGGCTTTCTACAATTCTCCCTCCGCCTCCGCCGACCAGACACGAAAACAGCGCCCGTGACAGAGGAGAAAACCCCACCCGGCGGAGTTCGTGATGTCCGCCGCCGCCGCCGACGCTGCCACGGTCTGCCTGGAGACGAGCCTCGGGACCTGCCTCGTCGTCTCCTTCCCGGCCTTCGCCACCACCGTCGCGGACCTCAAGCGTACGTGTTCCCTGATAGAATCTGTAAAACAACTAGGTGTAGATCGAGCGGGTCCTAAACATCAATTCTAGATATGAGCAAGTCTGGATCTGAGAGAGAGAGAGGAGGGGAGTGATGCATACCTTCGTGTGTAGCGGCGGGAGCAGGTGCAGCCATGGCGACGACGGGTGGCGGCTGTGCGACGGCGGCGGGCGTCGGGGTAGAGGTGCGTCCCCAGGTGAGATGCCTGTATCCCTCGGGCCGGTAGCGGCACTGGCCCGGGACGCCGGGGCCGTACTGCGACGTGGTGGCGGCGGTGGAGCTTCCCGTTGCCTCAGCGCCCCCTCGGGATCGGGTTAGGGTTTGTTGGTGGGTGCGGTGCTCACGGTGAACCTCGTACTGTGAGCCGCCGGCCCCCACCTCTTTTATATGGCGCTGGCAACAGGGACCCACCAAGCAAGGGTTGGGTTGGGCGCCCCCGATCAGGATGCGATCAAGGGCCACGGGCCTTTGGGCCTGCGGGGTTAGAGATCAACCTAACAATCTCCCCCTTGATCTTATCTTTTATCTTTTCTTTTCTTTTTCTGTTTCACTTGTCTCGTCGTAGATTAATGCATAGAGCATGTCTCATCGTCACGGTCATATCTCGCCGATAGAATCAACAGCTACAATACACGCCTCCATTCTGAAACAGTTCTTTATTCTTTTTGGGCATCTTTAGTCCAGATATCATAGGCTGTCCCTTAACCCCATGCCGGCTACGTGCTCCTTGAACACGCTGGGTGGTAAGCCTTTCGCTAGCGGATCCGCGAGCATCTTCTCTGTACGTATATGCTCGAGACTTATGTCTTGATCTCAGACTTTATCTTTCACAACATAATACTTTATGTCAATGTGCTTGGTAGCATTATTTGACTTGTTGTTGTGTGCATACGTTACTGCGGGTTCATTGTCGCAGTACATCTTTAGTGGTATAGAGATGTCGTCAACCACTCTTAAACCGGGTATAAATTTATTCTTTAGCCAGTTCACCTGTCCTAAGGCCTCAAAACATGTAGCAAACTCAGCATACATTGTGGACGCTACAGTGACGGTTTGCTTGCAACTTTTCCATGATATGGCTCCTCCCGCGAGAGTGAACACATATCCCGACGTCGATTTTCTGTTATCTCCCGCAAAATCAGCATCTGCATATGCCGTTATTTGCAGAGAATCTGTTCTTATGTATGTCAACATGAGGTCTTTTGTTCCTTGCAAGTAGCGCAGAACTTTTTTTATCAATTTCCAATGTTCTAGTCCTGGATTACTCTGGAATCTACCAAGCAACCCGGTAACAAAAGCTATGTCAGGGCGCGTGCACACTTGTGCATACTGTAAGCTTCCGACAGCTGAAGCATATGGTACCGATTTCATCTGATCCTTTTCATATTGATTCTGTGGACACTGAAAGTCCCCATATCTATCGCCCTTGACTATAGGAGCAGGTGAGGCATTGCATTTATGCATATTATATTTCTTCAGGACCTTTTCTATGTATGTCTTCTGTGATAGTCCTAATACCCCCTTTAATCTGTCCCGTGAATTTCAATTCCTAAAACGAATTTCGCTTCACCAAGATCTTTCATTTCGAATTAGGAGGACAAGAATTTCTTTGTTTCTAGTAGCAGACTGACGTCACTGCTTGCAAGCAGGATATCATCCACATACATGATTAGGAAGATATACTTCCCATTCTTGAACTTTGCATATACGCAATTGTCCTCCACATTTTGTTCAAACCCGAAACTTTTAATCGTACTGTCGAACTTCAAGAACTATATTGTTGAAGCTTGCTTTAACCCATAAATCGATTTCTTTAGGCGGCATCCCATCTTTTCTTTTCTTCCACAACAAAACCTTTTGGTTGTGCCATGTAAAACTCTTTATCTACATCTCCATTTAGGAATGCCGTCTTTACATCTATTTGATGCAATTCTAGATCAAAATGAGCCAGAAGGGCCATAATGACTCTGAAGGAATCTTTACATGAGACTGGAGAAAAGGTCTCGTTGTAATCAACTTCCTCTCTTTATGTATACCCTTTTGCCACAAGTCGCGCTTTAAACTTTTCTATATTCCCTTGAGAGTCATATTTAGTTTTGTAGACCCATTTACAGCCTACTGGCTTGACTCTTCAGGAATTTCTACTAAGTCCCAAACATCGTTGGTACTCATCGATCTCATTTCATCTTCCATGGCTGCTAACCACTTAGACGAATGCTCGCTTCTCATGGCTTCTTCAAATGAGGTAGGGTCATCCTCCATTTGATATTCTTGACAACTCTCAATGTTATATACTTCATAATCACTGGAAATAGCCGACCTCCTTGCTCTTTGAGACCTTCTAGGGGTCTCTATATTTTGCTCATTTTCTATCGGAGGTTGTACCTCTACATCTGGAGCATTTTCTATTGGAGGTTGTTGCGGCTCCCCTTGTTCTGCAGCAATGGGCTCTATAGGATCCTGAGGGACAGGTTCCACGTTTTCATTCGTTGTTGCCACAGGAGGAACCACCACAGGGGCTGACATCACAGTGTCTCGCACTGTCGGTGCAGCCACAACGGGCAGTGAGAAGAAATGTTCTTGAATCATTGGATTGGGCGCATACACCCGCTTCTCCTCAAGATCAATCTCTCGAACTGCCACGCTCCCCCGAATCATTTGTTCTTCTAAGAAGGCAGCGTGTCTTGTTTTTATAAACTTTGTATATCTATCTGGACAGTAGAATCGATATCCTTTTGATTTTTCTGGATAGCCAATAAAATGACAAGTCTTTGTTTTGGGATCTAGCTTCCCAATATTCGGGTTGAATATTTTTGCCTCAGCAGGACTCCCCCAGACACGTAGGTGTGCTAGTGAGGGTACTCTTCCTGTCCACAACTCATACGGTGTTTTGGGCACCGATTTACTGGGTACTCTGTTGAGAATATGAATGGCGGTTTTTAATGCCTCCATCCACAAACTCACTGGCAGTGTCGAATAACTGATCATGCTGCGCACCATATCCATCAGGGTACGGTTGCGTCTTTCTGCCACTCCATTCTGCTGAGGCTCGCCCGGCATTGAATACTGGGCTACTATGCCTTGTTCCTGTAGGAACCTTGCAAAAGGTCCTGGAACTTGGCCATATGGGGTATGCCGACCGTAGTATTCCCCTCCACGATCGGATCTTACTACTTTTATCTTTATACTGTGCTGATTTTCGACTTCAGCCTTGAATATCTTGAATTTATCTAACGCTTCTGATCTTTCTTTAATTGGATAAATATATCCATAGCGGGAATAATCATCTGTAAATGTTATGAATGAATCATAGCCATCTATGCTCTTTACTGAAAATGGACCACAGATGTCGGTGTGAATTATGTCTAAAACACCCGTGCTCCTAACAGCTCCTTTCTTTATTTTCTTTACATATTTTCCTTTTATGCAATCAATGCATTGTTCTAAGTCTGAAAATTCTAGCGCGGGAAGAATATCATTTTTAACGAGTCTTTCTATTCTCCCCCTCGAAATGTGGCCCAAGCGACAATGCCACAATTTCGACGATTCGTTATCTGTTCTCTTTCGTTTTCTATTATTTTCTATTGATGAGGATATGGTTGCATTCACATCACATACGGAATTCACACTTTCACGCAGCGATAACAAATAAAGATCATTTCTCTTAAAAGCAATAGTTGCAACTCTATTATCAATCTCTATTACACATCTGGAATTACCAAAATGACAATCAAATCCATCATCATCTAGACGAGACACACTTATTAAGTTTCTCTGCAAAGTCGGTACATAAAAAACATCTCTAAGAAATAAATCAAAGCCGGTGTCAAGCTCTAAGAGAAGATCTCCAACTGCTTCGACATCTGCCTCGACTCCGTTGGCGACTTTAATTTGTCTTTCGCTTCTTTGAGTTGCCCTCGTCGAACGGAATCCCTGTAAAGAGTTTGCAACATGAATAGTTGCTCCTGAGTCAATCCACCAAGTAGATTTCGAATAATCTATATACAGGGATTCATTTACAAATGAGATAATGTTCTCACATCTCTTTTCCATGATCATCTTTAAGTACTTGGGACAATCTTTCTTGTAGTGTCCCTTACCCAAGCAGTGCATATACTGGTCTTTTCCCATAGTAAATTGTCCATCTTTAGGTCTATGCTGCTGGGAGGACTGTCCCTGGAAATGCTGAGGACCTCTTGCCTGAAACTGCTGAGGACCTTTTCCCTTAGAGGAGGAGGAGGAAAGATTCCCATTCTTGTTCTTCACATAGTTGATGTAATTCGGGGGCAATCTTTCCTCTTCTTGCACACACATTGCAATGGCCTTCTCTATGTCCCATTTCTCTGGGGACATGTTGTACCCAACAATGAAGGTGTCAAAAGTCTTTGGCAATGAAGCAAAAATCAAATGGACAATGTGATCATCCTTGAAAGCAAGGTCTATTGGTTTAAGCTTATTGTTTATGCTCACCATGCGATGTATGTGCTCTCTTATCCCACCACCTGTGTACCTCTTTGTTACCAGCTGTTTTATCAACTGGGTAGCATAAGTCTTTGAAGAGCCAGTATACTGACCCTTTATCTTCTCAAGGTACTCTATGACAGTGGGACAATCTGTGATTGACCCTATAATGGAGGCCTCTATTGTGTTCTTTACCACAGCCAAACATTTTTGTTGGCTGAGAACCATCTGGCATGATCAACATCATACTTGTCTTTGCTTGCCTTGTAGGCAAGCTGTCTGGCTGACCAATCAGCATCTGTCTCTGTCTCTCCTCTTTCTGGCTGCTCAGGAGCAGCAGGAACTGGTGCAGTAAGAATCCAGTCCATATCATTCACGGTGAAGAATAAGTCCAGCTTCTTGTACCATTCACCGTAGTTTTCTCCTTTCAATATCGGGATATCCTTGTAGACATGATCATGGATAACCCTTCTGAAAATCATCCAAATCAAGTGAGAACATTTAAATATGATAACATTTATGCATTAAAACTTCATCACCGTTGGGCAGAAAAAGAAATAATGCATGAAAAACCTCTATAAAGTCATAATATTGTTATAATCAACGTTGGTCAGAAAATAACAACACTACAACTGAATCTGAAATAAATCTATGACTTGAAATTTAAATTCTCCCGTTGGTTCGAATTTAAAACCAAGGCAACATTCAAATAAATATCTATTATCTATGCAGCGGAAACATTAATAATCTGTAGTAAAAACTTAAACAGAAGCAGAACATAATTATCTAGTCTCTGGAAAAAATTATCTCGTTGGTTCAAATTTAAACAGAGACAAAACTTGTCAAAATTCATTCAAACAATGCTTCTGGAAAAGTTTAAACTAATTCTAAAACCATTCTGTGTCTGTTTTCTATTTTCGGCCCGAAAACCGAATCAATCTGATGCGGCCCAGCCCGAGAGCGCGTCCCATACCGCGCCCACGAGTGCCTCTGCAGCCCGGCCCAGCGCGCAAACTTTCGCGGAAAAAGAAAAAACCCACGCAGGCTGCACGGCCCGCAAGAAAGTGCGGCTAAAAAGGCCGGCCCGGCCCAGCGGTGGGTTTGATCACCCCCGCCTCGATCTGAGCCGCACGTCGCGATGGACGGCCAGCATCTGTTGTGTGCAGAATAAAACCACGGAAAAATCGGAGACCCGTGAAACCCTAGCCCATTTCCTTTCTCTGTTCTTCTCTTCCCGGCCACGCGAGAGAGAGCGGCGACGAGCCGGCGACGGCGCGGCGCGCGCTCGCACGCGAGACGGCGTGGGACGGCGGCGAGCCGCCGTGTCTGTGTCCTCGCAGCCCGGAGTGCGGACGCGGAGGTGGAGCCGTCGCGGGCCCCCTCGCCGGCGCGCGCGCTCGCCCGAGGGTGAGCGCGCCGCCGTCGAGCGGTCTCGCTTCGGCTTCGGTGATCTGTCCGCCGGCGGCGGTCTGTGATGGCGATGGGGAAGCCAGGTAGGTACCTCTCCCCCTCGATCCATCTCTGTTAGGGTTAGGGTTACGCGATTGATTCGAAAAACAAACCGATGCTATCTCCTTCTAAAATCTGTGACCCGATCTAAAACCTACACACTAGTCTAGCTTTGAATACCATTGATAGAATCTGTAAAACAACTAGGTGTAGATCAAGCGGGTCCTAAACATCAATTCTAGATATGAGTAAGTCTGGATCTGAGAGAGAGAGAGGAGGGGAGTGATGCATACCTTCGTGTGTAGCGGCGGGAGCAGGTGCAGCCATGGCGACGACGGGTGGCGGCTGTGCGACGGCGGCGGGCGTCGGGGTAGAGGTGCGTCCCCGGGTGAGATGCCTGTATCCCTCGGGCCGGGGCCATACTGCGACGTGGTGGCGGCGGTGGAGCTTCCCGTTGCCTCAGCGCCCCCTCGGGATCGGGTTAGGGTTTGTTGGTGGGTGCGGTGCTCACGGTGAACCTCGTACTGTGAGCCGCCCCCCCCCCCCCCCCACCTCTTTTATATGGCGCTGGCAACAGGGGCCCACCAACCAAGGGTTGGGTTGGGCGCCCCCGATCAGGGCGCGATCAAGGGCCACGGGCCTTTGGGCCTGCGGGGTTAGAGATCAACCTAACATTCCCCTCCTCTGCCCAAACTATTTCAGTTTTCTTTCCCCAATCTTGAAGTCCTCAAATGCTCCAAATTTTATTGTGCATGGTACTATAGTTTTTAACATCAATACGGGTGTCCAAATCAATGATTTGATAGGCCTGTTTATTGTAGTTTCAAAGTCGGTTGCAAGTGTGCTGCATAGCTTCACAAGCACGGAATGTTTTATTCATATTTGTCTATTTTATCAATTACACGGTTAAATCACACGCGTGAACTTTCAGCACAACCGTGAATGAATCGTGTGTTAAGCTAAGTGTACAAAGAGCTGGGAAGAGTGAATGCTATGGTGGAAAATTCATTCAATTGTTTGCTAATATGTGCGGAATAGTAGGAATAGTATATCAAAACTTGAATCAGTAGTTTGGAAAATTCGGTACAATTAGTTTGGGAACACTTCAAAACTGCCAGATAAGCAATTGAAAAACTTTCATTCTGAGGTAATGTACACTCTGTTTCTGTGGGCCTTGTAGTTTTCATAAAGCTGCTAGTAATAAATAGTTAGGAAATACGGCCTCGTCTATAATGTGAACTCCCTTCAAGAGTGAGATGCTGCTTAGCAAATAACTGCTGTGAAAGCTGATGATATTATGCATAAAAAAATCATGATATTGCTCAAGCTGCCGCAGCAGAAGCAACTTTGAAAGCTCAGCAAGAGATAGAGAAGATTGAATATGGGTCGGAGGAACGGGAAGATGATGAGTTCTTGACGTTACTGATGTGTGCATCTCTGTTTTATGTCCAAGTTTTGGAAATATTCTAATGAGTTGCATCTTGCTCCTACAGGTGTTAAAATGGGCTTGCCTGGACGATTTGCACAAGATCATGTGACTGAGGAAGCAGCAGAAAAAGAGAGAAGGAAATGAATACCAAGGAGCTTAATAGCCTCTAGCCATTTTGTAGTTGTCTGTACAGTGAACTAATGATCTAGTGCTTTAGGTCTATCTGTTGCATTTTCAGATGAACTTCTTACTATGGTCATTCATTGGCATCATGTACACAAGATGCTCAGCATGGTTGACTAGCACTAGCATAGCAGTGCATGATGCAATTCATACAAGCTATACATTCCTTACTCGGGTTATACTTATTGGCTTATCGCTGCCCTGTTTATGGTTGTCTGTTTTTCCCCCCCTTGAACTTCAGTTTCTCCTAGAATATTCGGGCAGTTGATCTGAAATTTATCTGTGCCTGCAAATTCTCAGCAACTATGTGTATGTTTCATTGAATGCTGCCGTGTGCTATTTTTTGGGTCAGCTTTTGATCTGAACTTTAGATGGTCGTTTTGCAGGCAGTATTGTGCATGATGCAATTCATACAAGCTATGTATGCCTTACTCAGGTTGTACTTATCGGCTTCTCGCTGTCCTGTATATGGGTTGTCCTGTTTTATCGCTTTTCTGAAATTGACCTGTGCCTACTGCCTGTAAATTCTCAGCAACTTCCTGTATTTTTTCACTGAATGCTGTATCGTTTTATTTTTTGGGTCAGCGTTTGATTTAAACTTTAGATGGTTGTTTTGCAGGCAGTATTGTGCATGATTTCGCTTCAAAAATTATTGTGCATGATGCAATTCATACAAGCTATGTATGCCTTCCTCTGGTTGTACATATCGGCTTATCGCTGTCCTGTTTCATGGGTTGTCCTGTTTATTCGCTTTTCTGAAATTGATCTGTCGCCTGTAAATTCTCAGCAGCTTTCTGTATTTTTCACTGAATGCTGTAGCGTGTTATTTTTTTCGGGTCAGCGGTTGATTTAAACTTTAGATGGTCGTTTTGCAGGCAGTATTGTGAGTTATAGGTTTGTCAAATTGCTGCTAATGGAAGTGGTTATGCTGTACAAGACGAAGGCTGCTCTGCTCAGGTAGGCAAACACCAGCTGTTCTTCATATCCATTTTTTTGTCCCCTGCCGTAAAGGAGGGAGGAATCGACAATAGAAGACGGGCGGTCCAGATTATACATACAGCATTGGGTGTGTTTTCTTTTAAATCGTGGCCAGTTTTTGGTTGATCTGAGGCCCTTAGAGCTGCTATTGTATTTTCCCATGTTATGAAGTCTGAAAAACGTAAAGAAAAACTTTCCTCTGTGTGTTAGGATGCGGCGGCTCCCCGGCGAGCCAGTGGAGCCGGCGTCCTCGATAGCGCTTTGCGTCATGTCTGCAGTGCAACGCCTGCCCGCCAGCACCCGGAAATTCCCTTCGTCTACAGATGTGCAAGCGTGACCCCAGGGCTTCTAGGCGAACAGGTCACGCCACGGTGACGCGAGAGATGGCCGGCGTGAAGCGCCGCTCCGGCGAGCCGCGGCGGGAGAGCAGAGCAGGAAGCACTTCTGGGTGGGAATGTCGGTATGTGAGAGGAGGAGCGCAGCCGTGGCTAGGCGTGCCGCGTGCGGGTGAGCAGAGGCGAGAGCGGGCTTCACGGCGGTGTGGATGACGGGCTTCACCGGCGGCGGGGTGTGGCCCGCCCGATTTGCCAAAAGATCCCCCGGAAGGTAAGCCGATACGAATTTTGTAAAAAACACCCCAGTTTGGATCGCGACTATTCATCGCGATCCAAATATTTACAAAATAACCCCTATCGCGATCCAAATATTTGTAAATGGCCCCCTGGTTCGGACTCCCGACCGCCCCACGCCACATTCGCAGCCGCCGCCGTTCTCCCCTCCCTCCTCCGCCTCACCTGGAAGCGCAGATCCCTACCCCACACACCATCGCCGCGTCCGGTCCGAGGGAGAAGCTGGCGTGACGCGACATTGATCTTCTCGCTCCGCGATGCGTTAGGAAGTGAAGGGAACGGTTTGTTCTGCTTCGCGTTCGCATCGCGCGATTCGGAGGAGTAATGGCGAGGGAAGAGCTCGCTGGCAAGCAAGGAACCTGGTAGCCACAGCGTGGCGGCGTGTGGACCCTCCTCCCCTTGCGCGACGCAAGGGATTTTGGGAATCCGCGATATGGCTTGCTCCGGCAAGCAATCGCTGAGGTGCCGGACCAGACCAGACCAGACCAGACCAGAGGATTCCTTTCCCTCCGTTGGGGCCTCATCCTCCTCGAAAGCCAAAAGAGAAGCAAATAGAATGAAGAAAAGAAGGTTCTTTGCTTCATGCGGTGCATACTGGATTGGTGATTCCTTCTTCTTTCTTTTGCTAAAGCTGGATCAAATTCTTTCATTCTTTTCTGTCTGAAAGATACAGAGTGGCAAGTATTCTTGGCCCTCAGATCCAAGCTTCATTGTCCCCAGAATGATGGATTAATGTTGTTGTTGGAGCGCCTTTGCGTGTCATCCAGAGATTCTTTGCTCCATCAAGCCTTTTGCCTCCCAAAGTCCCCGAGAAACCCTTCTTCCATTTCCGTTTTCCCTCCCTACTGATGAGAAGCCACCACGCACAGAGAAGGACATACAGTCATACAGTGAAGGGGTGCAGTTTGGGAGGTTGTGTACAAACGCTCGCATCGGTCTTCTTGTTGTGAGAATAGGTACATTTCCTCGATCTCCAGATAGCTTATTTGATTCTTAGGTTGTGTTTTATTCGGTTCAAGCGTGTCACATTTTATCGAATTGCTTGCAGGCATATATTGTTCTCGGTGCTTCAGTGGGAAACTTTCCATAAGGACCGGTGCAAATTGTAACTACTGCCTCTGACTGCTGCTTGAAATAAGCCTCTGCACTATTTGGGTCGTTCTATACATTGCCGACGAGTGTTCCTGCTTCTCTGTTCTGGTTAGCTTCTCAACTACATTAATTCAGTCAGTCTGTATTTAAGGGGATGGTCATGGTGAACTTTTGTGATTTACAGTTCGTATTCAAATATTGCATGTACAAAAGTTAAATACAGTTGCTCTCTTATCCTGCTGAGATCGGACGCCATTTTTTTCCTCATGGATTGAACCAACTCCTCTTGTTTTATCCATCCTTTCTTTTTCTCTTTGCCACAGAATAACCATGGTTCTTTCGTGGCAATGAACTCATCATAATGTTGATCATTACTGGAAATTACGTGAAGTGATTCATTTTGATTCCTCCTTTCTTTTCTTTCAGTTTGATAGGATTGGAGCGGCATAAAAGAATGAGTACTATTGGTACATAAGATCAAAGCCGCGTCTGATGAATGATCGATTGTTGGTCTGTAAGATCAAACCTTTTGCTCACCCAAAGGTCAAGACAAAGATAACAAACCCTTGTTCCATTTCCATTATCTTTACTGTCGAGAAGCAAGCACGCACAGAAGGAAATACCGTAATACAGTGAGAGATGCAGTGAGGTGTCCGTGACTTATAACAAGAGGTGTGTTTTCTCGACTGCTGGCTTAGCTTATTTGCTTAGTCGCATGTGTTGATTCATTTCAAGTGTCACATTTGTTCGCAGGCATATATATAAGTCGTTCTCTGCCTCAGCGGGAACACATTCATAATGGTGACCAGTGTGAACTCTTCCTAACGTGCTGCCTCTGAGTCTCTGACTGCTTTTTGAACTAATCATTTGCATCTTCATCTGCACTCAAGGAATAATAAGGCAGTTGCATCGTTTGGTAAGTTTGAGAATTGGATGCTTGTCTCTTCTGGTAGTTCTGCCGCATCTTGACCTTTTAGAACTTATAGTTGCTTGGATAAGGAGATTTTCCTTAGGAAATTTTAGAACTTATAGTTGAGCTTCAATATTGCATATCCAAAATGGCCCTTAAGTTAAATACATTGTTCTATATTCTCTCAGTATTGTATGCATTTTTTTTGTTCCTGTACTCAACCAGCCCCGCTGATTTGTATCCATATCTTTTTTTCCTCTGCCACAGAGTAATCATGGTTCTTTCATGGTGATGAACGTGTCATAGCTATATCTGCTCACTTCATTACTGGAAACATGAACGTGTGATTGATCTTCATTCCCTCCTTGCGTAATCTGTCAATATGACGTCCTTGATTTGTATTGTCAATCAGACCAGGTTTTAATTCAAGGTATGGTTTGTGAAGCCTGAATCTACTACACTATTGTTACATCTTAACCACTGATCATGACAAATCATGCGGCCTTTTTAATTTTTCAACTTTTTTGCTATGCCATGTTACTAGCACAACAATGGTTAGGTTTGGTGGTGTGGGGGAAATACTGGATATGTTGCTTAAGTCTTGAAACTTTATTAGCATGAGGTTAAAGTATGCGAGAAAGGGTTAAAAATTGTATTGAACGTGCAAGCTAGGCATCAATCTGTTTGATTAGTTCGGTCACTAGAAAGAAAACCAAGCTGGAATACACACAACTGTAACTTTGAGTCATCTGTTCTTTATATTCCAGTTTAGTGGATTATTTCCCTGTCTGGTACAGCTTCTTTCTCAGCTTATGCACAGAAAAAATAAGAGTTGTGCCAAATAACAGGATTCTGCTACAACTTATTACTTAAACAGATTGTTATAATGAACTAAAAAGCACAATAAGAAGCTTCTTCTTTCGTTAGCTTTTCAAATAAGCTGCTTTTGCAACTAGCAGGAGCTTTGCCAAACAGGGCCTATGTACTAGGTGTGTAAACTCTTGAAATCACGTTAACTTGAAACATAAAGCAGACATAGTTGTCCACTCGTAATCCATCCAGTAAACTCAGCCAAGCCGTAGAAGACTGAGTTGCGGCTGGCCTCCTTTACATTTTGAACAGGTTCCAGGCCAAGCTGCAGTTGGCGGAAAACTAGGGCCTCTTGTAGGAGAAAATTGTAGTGCAAATTGTAGATAGATGTCAATGTCAGAAACCTATTTGTATGTACACCACGACAAATTCTCAATTCTTGATGTAGGGTTGTGGGTAAAAGGTATACTTGCACCTAAATGAGAATCATATCCCCGAATAGCTTGCATGAAAGGTATCCCTGAGTAGCTTGCGTGAAAGGAAATAGATATCCATCATAAGTATAAGTTTACCTGTGATAAATACAAGAATACAAATACGAGTGCGGGGTTTTGTAAATTTTATAAGTGCTGCACTTCATACTTATTGAATCGTAGTGTTGTAAATTTCGTACATATTGATATCTAACTTTGTATGCATTATGGATTGACAGGGTGAATGCAAGGAACAATTTCCCATAAAATAAAAGCAAGGAAAATCTCACTGCTACCAATTTGCCTGTATAAACATTACTGGTGGGTCTGCGTAAGAATTACCTGATGGCAACCATATTATTTTCTTTTGCTGGCTCATGCATCCAAAAGCTCCAAGAAATCATAACAGAGGAAGCAATAAAAATACTAGGTGTCAAAGAAGATCTAAAGGAACTGCAGCAAACAATGAAACAAATACAGTATTTTCTCAAAGATGCCGATCGGAGAAGCATTGACGACTCATCAGTTAGCAATTGGTTTGGTGAGCTGAGAGATGCTATGTATGATGCCGATGATATCATTGATTTGGCCCGGTTTAAGGGAAGCAATCTAATAGGAGAATATCCTTCCTCATCGTCGTCAGGAAAATTAACTACATGCAGTGGATTTCCACTTTTCTCTTGCTTTTCTACTCTTTGTACACGCCACGAGATTGCTGTACAAATCAGAAGCCTCAACAAAAGAATAAAGAAGATTGCAGAGTTAGGTAAAACATTTTTGAAGTTTGAAGCTGAATTTGTTGGAAGCATCACAGTATCAAATATCAGAAAAACATCCTACCTTGTGGAACCCAACCTTGTGGGCAAGGAGATCATAAATGCCACCAGTAAATTGGTTGAATTGGTGCTAGAACACAGGGAAAACAAGGTCTACAAAATAGGTATTGTTGGAACTGGAGGAATTGGAAAGACAACTCTAGCTCAGAAATTATACAATGATCATAGAGTGGAGGGGCACTTCAAGCAACGTTCATGGATCTGTGTTTCCCAACAGTACTCTGAAGTTGCTTTGTTGAAAGAAATACTTCGAAGTATCGGAGTTCATTACCAGGGTGAAAGTGTGGGAGAGCTCCAAGGAAAACTTGCAGAAGCTATTGAAGAAAAATCCTATTTACTTGTGTTGGACGACTTGTGGCAGTCTGATGTATGGACTAATTTGCTAAGAACTCCATTGCATAAAGCAAGCCATGGGACAATTGTATTAACAACTCGACATGATACAGTAGCAAAGGCAGTTGGCGTGGAACATATGCATCGAGTGGAATTGATGTCTGAGGAAGTAGGATGGGAGCTACTTTGGAAGAGTATGAACATTAAAGATGAGAAAGAAGTGCACAGCCTAAGGGATATAGGAAGGGAGATTGTTCAAAAATGTGGTGGCCTTCCTCTCGCAATCAGGGTTGTTGCTAGTGTTTTAGCAACGAAGGAGACAACGGAAAGTGAGTGGCAGAAGATTCTAAGCAATGATGCATGGTCTTTGAATAAGCTCCCTGCTGAACTGAGAGGTGCTTTGTACTTGAGTTATGACCAGCTGCCACATAATCTGAAGCAATGTTTCCTTTACTGTGCTTTGTATCCTGAAGATCGGACAATGTACCGTAATCATCTTGTCATGTACTGGATTGCTGAAGGCTTTGTAGAAAAGCATGAGAACCAATTAATGGAAGATACAGCAGAAGAATACTACTATGAGTTGATCTCAAGGAACTTGCTCCTTCCAGATCCCATTTATTTTGACCAAGACAGATGCACAATGCATGATCTTTTAAGGCAGCTTGCTTGTCATTTATCAAGAGAAGAATGTTTTACCGGCGACCCACAGTCCCTGGAGGATAAAAGTATGCCTAAACTTCGACGTATTTCAGTTGTAACTGAGAAGGAAGTGGTCGTTTCACCTAGTTTTGACAAGCAAAAGTTGAGAGTGAGAACTTTCATAATGTTTTGTGACAAGTCAGTGGCATTTGATCATTCACTTTACAATAGACTTTCATATGTCCGTGTTTTGGATTTGGCCGGGTCAAGTCTACAAAATATTCCAGATTATATTGGAAGTTTGATTCATCTGCGCTTACTCATTCTTTCTAGTACCAACATAACGTGCCTTCCTGAGTCCATTGGTTTACTCAAAAACCTTCAGACATTGAGCTTGAGTGAGTGTGCTGCTTTGCACAATCTTCCTTTGGCACTCACTAGATTATGCAATTTAAGGCACCTTTTACTCGATGGGACATCAATAAATCAGGTTCCAAAAGGATTAGCTAGACTGAAGTTTCTCAATGAAGTAAGAGGATTTCCAATAGGTGGTGGTAGTGATAACAGTTCCAAATTGCAAGATGGATGGAATCTTGAAGAGTTAGGCCCTCTTTCACTGTTGAGGGATGTTAATCTGATTAAGTTGGAAAGAGCGACAGCATGCAGTGCAGATCTAAAGCTAGCGGACAAAAAGCATCTCAGATTTTTGGCCCTCTGGTGCACTAAATGCACAGATAAACCATATTCTGAAGAGAATGTTAGCAACATTGAGAAGATCTTGGAGCAGCTAATCCCTCCACAAAACCTTGAAGAATTAGTCATTGGGAATTTTTTCGGTAGGAGTTTTCCCACCTGGCTATGTACTGCTACCCATTTGTCTGCCTTGAATTCATTGATGCTCGTAGATTGCAAATCCTGTCTGCATCTTCCTCCACTTGGACAACTCAGCAGCTTGAAATATCTGAAAATCCAAGGAGCATCTGCAGTTACCAAGATTGGACCTGAATTTATTGGCTTTGGGGTGGGTATTCCTGGATCGACAGAGGCAGTTGCTTTCCCCAAGCTTGAATGGTTGGTGATCTGGGATATACCCAACTGGGAGGACTGGACTTTTGTTCTTGAAGAAGAAGCAACAACAGCAGGTACGGATGGGGAAGAGTATGGAGTTGCTACTAAGCAAAAAGGAGAAGCACCACCTCCAAGGATGCGACTGCTTCCTTGTTTGAAGGTTTTGGACCTTGGCAACTGCCCCAAGCTGAGATCTCTCCCATGGCAGCTTGGACAGGAAGCCACCAGCTTGAAGATGCTCACATTAAGATATGCGCACAGCCTTAAGGTGGTGGAGAACCTCCCGTTCCTCTCAGAAATGCTTTTAATCGCAGATTGCAAAGACCTACAGAGGGTCTCGGATGTTCCCCAAGTGCGAGAGCTGCGTGTGCAGGGCTGTCCAAACTTGAGGTGTGTCGAGAATTTGGGCAACTTGCAGCGGCTGGGAGTGCACAGGAGTATGCTTGAGGTCTCCTCATTATGGACACGTGGTCTTCAACAACAATGCAGAGAGCTACGTGGGGAAGAGCTGGATGTGTTCGATTGGATATGATGACGGTACAGAGCTGCCCAGCCAGACGGAAGTGGCAATGCCAGGTTTGATATCTATTCTAGAATCTAGCCTGCTTTCTTTCTATTCACGCCCTGGTTTTGTTTCTTTAACAACGCACTGACGATCTGTATGTGTTTGCTTCATATAGAAGGTGCTGTCTGCTGAGGATGGAAGCGACTAGAGCTCATTTACATACGCATCGATCTGGCATTGGGCAGGCTGCAGTTCCCGCTGTATGGGTCCCAGGATTGGAGCTACATGATGCATGAGGGCCCTGGGCACAGCTGCATGTGGTTTGTTCTCTGCTTGCGTTGGGCCTATGTATGAGATGGGTTTGTTTCTATGTTTTTTCAGTGTGTAGCTTTTCTTATGTTCATACTGCCTGAATAAAAAGTGTTGTGCTGTATTTGGGCTTGTCGCGCTCTGTGTTCTGCTGTATGTAATGTTGTTGCCACGGTTCGTTGTACATGGTTTGTTGAATTTGTAGTGTGAAGAAGAAGTACCACCTGCTGTTTGTAATTCACCGAATTACCTTTGTGCCAAAGTGAGCTCGTGTGTGTTGCTGTTGCTACTAATGATGGAATAGTAATTTATTTTTTTCGCTCCATTGTTCACTGTCGTCTGCCCTGCTTATGTTCAGTTTGCTGATCCAAAGGTGACACTCGATGAACCCCGGCTGTAAGTACTCGATCAACAGCGGCGGCGATGCTTCCAGTGCGTCGAGCTCCGCCGCGGCGTCAGTCATGCAGAGGCCCCGCCGTGACCCCGCTGCTACTTGGCATACGATACGCGCCAGTGCCGCCGAGCTACTTACTATAGGTAATCAATCAATCGGCTTCACTGGAGGCCCAATGCCCTTGTCGTTCCGTGGCCGGTGACCATTGGGAGGCGCTGCGCAGCTTGCATTCGGCGTATCAAGACCTGACAGGAGTTGATCTGGCGACGGTCGCACGACGTCGTTCTGGCATGATGCCTGGCTACCTGCGGGGCGTCTTGCCGAGGAGTTCCCTGCGCTGTATAGTCACTGCACGCGCCCAAGCATGAGCGTCCACGCCGCGCTCCAAGACGGGCTCTTGGCGTCCATGGTGCCGCGTCTGTCGCGTGCTGCGGCGGCTGAACTAGAACTGCTACAACCAATTGTTGACGCCATCCTCCTGCTCCCACGGCCAGACAAAAGGCTCAGTCCACTGATTGGTGCCGACGGCAAGTTCCACTCCGCGCCGGTGTACAATCTCTTGAACGCCGGCACGGACACGCCGTGTGACTTCGCTGACTTCGTCTGGAAGAACAGAGCTCCTCCCAAGGTCCAATTCTTTTGTTGGCTTCTGGTACAGGAACGCATACAGTGCCGAATGAACCTGCTCACGAAGACAATCGTCGATGATGACATCTGTGAGCTGTGCTCCTCCGCGGCCGAAACTTCTGACCACATCATTCTCCACTGTCCGATTGCACAAGCATTCTGGGAGGCTCTGCACTTTGATGTCCCCCCATCACTCTCCGTAAGAAGAATTTGGGAAATGCCCAGGCCGCCCGATGTCCCTGCCCTCCACTACAATGTGTTCATCCAACTATGCTGTTGGCAGATATGGAAGCACAGGAATGACGTTGTGTTCCAACGTGAGCAACAGTCGCTCACCCGGCTGCTGCAAACCTGCAAGGAGGAAGCCCTTCTGTGGCGGTGTCGACTCCCCCGTGATGATGTTAGCGTCTCAGACGCATGGTGTTCTTATATTGGTGTAAATATGTAACATACATACTCTAGTCCTTTTCTCAAACTCCCTCATGTAATTTGCGGGCGTCTTGGGCCGCCATTACAAAGTAATGGAATCAGGTGGGGACCATTGTCCCCCCGTTGACCTTCAAAAAAAAATAAAAAAATGAAGCGCGTCCCACCAGCTCGAGCTCAGGGAGGAGCAGCTATTCGACGCACGCGCCGCCAGTCTGTATCTTCGGGCGCCGCGGTGTCGAGCTCCGCTGCCACCGCTCCTCCGCCATGCAGCTCCGTCAACCGAGGAAACGACCTGGTCAGATTCTACTGGGCCGAATCTGGACCGCACGTCCTTAATCGGACGGCTCTCTAGATCTGAGGGAGTCGCTATTTCCCGACCCTGAAACAGGGCAAGGCTCCTCTGCTTGTGCATGGCGCCTCGCCTCGCCAGTGCGCAGCCACGTTCCCGCTGCTTCTCGCCACGGTGTGCCACGGGGCGAGGGATCCGCCATGGGCTCGCGGAGCTCCTGACAAATTCAGTACACAGCTCTCTGCTTGCTGTTGTCAGTATACATACATCTGTGCAGTTCTGTGACATGTGCAAACACCATGAAAGCAACGGAAAGAAACACACTAATCTTGTTCTGTTCTCATAACTGCGCAGGTTCAGACCTCAGGATAAACTGCAAACATCTGATCTGACAAACCAATGGCCGGACGATTTGGTAATGCAACGAAAAAATGCATGCCATAGGTCAAACTCCTGACAAGCTGTGGGCCGGTGCAACAAAGCGAGTTGAGACAACAAACAACTTTAGCTGTTCCTGAACCATTGTAATTGAGAGACTAGGTGGATTGATCACATGCCCCATGTACGTAGTGGAGTCGTTAGCCAACACAGTAGAGATTTTTGGGTGGCAACTGTGTTGGGAATTGTGATCGTACGTAGCCTAGTGTGGTGCTGCATTCAGTTATGCACACCTCTGGAGTATTCGGTTAGGCAAACGATTTGTGGTGGTGACCGCGTCTGTCGTCTGCGAATGAGGCGTCTGCCAGCAAATCGGCATGGCGAGGAGAGGAGTTGGAGCAGGGCGGTCGTGTTCTGGCGATGATGCTTCCACGGACAGGGCTCTGCTCTGCTCGAGGCCGTGGCCGCGCGCAACAACCTGTTCCGTTCCGAGCACGAATGCGCCGTGCGTCTATGGGAACAGCGACGGCGATGCTATTGCTACCGCCGTCCTCGAGCAGCGCGGCCGCTGTCGAGCTCCGCTGCTGCCGCGCCATGGTCGCTCGTCCGGCGTCCAGCCCGGCCTGGGGCCTCGGACATCCGTCCTCCGGCTCACGCGGGAGACAACGACCAACCCCAGTTTGTATTACGCCGGGATCTGGGCCGCACGTGCTCGATCGAACGTCCGTCAGCTGCCCAAGGGGGGGTCGCTAGGGCAGGGCTCCCGTTAGCGCCTCCCCTGCTTCGCGTCTGGTGTCTCGCCAGAGCGCCGATGCGTTCCCGTCGCTACTCGCCTCCATGGCGCCCTCGCTTCCATAGCGGTCAATAAAATAGCTTGGCACGTCGCGCCGCGGATAACGACGTCCGTCAGCGCGGAGAGCTCCCCGTCGTCGAGCATGGTGCCGCCACTCGCTCGGGTGCTGCTTCGCGTCCGCAGCTAAAAGTGAAGAACGCGTCCCCGGCCATGGGAGAACGAAGCCTCTGACCGGCGTCCCCGATGTCGCAGCTGCGGTGAACGCGATCGTTCACATGCATTGCAGGCAGGGTGACGCCCTCGACGTGGACTGGAGGCCTCTCTTGAATCTCGTTGGCAGCAGCACATGCACATGGACCCTGCTCGACGGTTTCAAGGTGCGACGTCGCGGTGTACGGTACGCATCCGCGGGCGAGGCGGCTGCCATGATCCGAGCGCGCCGCCGCAGACATGAGCGGTCGCCGTGCACAACCCGGCCGGCGCATCACGCGGCTGCACCGTCGATGACGCCCCCGACGTCAGGGCCGTCTCCTTGCCGGGCGCGCCTCTGCTTTGGCCGTCCACCGCCGTGTCCGTGGCCACGGGCGGCGGCGTCCAATGCATGATGGGATCAATCGAGAGAGCGACGACGACGACGAGGCCCTGCTCATGGCGACGCCCGGCTCCTGCCCGCGGATCGATGCCGTTCCGTGAGCGGTCGTGTTCTGGCGATGGTTCCACAGACGGGTCCCTGCTCGAGGCCGCGTGAGCTAAGCTTATCTCATCACAACTGATCGAGCTTCTCCTGACGAAAACAGCGATTTTCATAGAAATGAAAAGCACGCGTAGCTACTTGCATAGAAAATCATGGCGCCTTCTTCAATGTTGAAAACGATTCGGTAGCTACCTACCTGGAGCTATCCGGCGGCCACGTCAAGGCCTCGTCCATGCATTGGACACAAGTGAGCAATTGAGCAACTTGCTTACTTGCATGCTGTTGTTGGTTACAAAGGCCAAACAGTAAATAGGAATCCTCCTAGAGTCTACCACCCTTGGGGGACCCTAGGTAGGATTTGGAGGGGAGTAGACAAGAGGCATGGACTAGTAGGTAGCACTCAATGGCATTCATGAGGGTCGTAGGGGGTATTTATAGCTTCATACCCCCTTATAACCCTAGGATTATGATTACAATTCTACCCCTAAGGCAGCGGTAATAGGGTAACTTGCCCTCCTCCTAAAGGGGAGAGCAAGTAAACTCTAATGGGCTGCTGGCCCAAGTAACACATGTAGCTTCTATTCTACTTCTTATGGGCCTTATTGGGCCTTGACTAGCTAGGCCTTGGAGCCAGGGGGAGGGGACATGGTGGGCCTCCCCCAACAGCTAGCCCCACACAGTTGAGATCCTCCTTCGGAAGGGCCAAAACTGTGGTTCTTGTGGGCCCATCCGTCGTCCCCTCTTTCGGCGCTCTGAAGGTCTGGCGCTGCTCCGAAGGTCTTGATGCTACCGCAGGTCTGCTTTCTGGTTGTGGTATTCCCAAAGGCCTGCCCGCTGGTGCTGATGTTGCCGAAGGCCTGACGCTTCGGGTTGTTGAGTTTCCGAAGGCGTGCCTGCTGGTGATAATGTTACCGAAGGTCTGCTTTCGGGTTGTGATGCTTCCGAAGGCGTGCCTGCTGGTGTTAATGTTATCGAAGGTCTGCTTTCATGTTGTGATGCTTCCGAAGGCCTTCACGCTGGTGCTGTCGTTGCCGAAGGCCTGGTGCGTCGGGTGTGGTTCTTCCCCGAGCTCATCGCCGCTTTTACTACTGGCTCAAGGGGCCCACGCCTTTAGTGTGGCGTCATTTTGTCAGGCGGCGCGATGGGACGCGAAAGGACGTCTTGTCGCCATCTGGTTCGATCCGCGTCCGTTGGATCGCGGGCGGACGGTCGCGTCGCTTGGCGCCTGGGCTATATAAGGCCGGTTACTCCTTAGGGTTTCATTTCACCCCGCAGTCGCTTTCGCCTAGGTTTTCACTGCGCTGCTCCGCTCTTTCTTTCGCGTTCTGTCTTCGCTGTGCCGCCGACGCCCTTGCGTTGCTTGCTTCGGTCACGCCGCCTCCGGTGTCGTTCGCGATGGCTCGTAAGGCTGCGAAGAAGGCTTCCGGTCCGTCCGCGCGCGTGCGCATCGACGACAAGCTTCCGGCGTCGTGCTTTCTCAGAGTAAGCACTCTGAGGAAAGGGGATCTAGATGAGATGGCCCGAAAGGGCTACTTTGAGCGCTCTCGGGCCGTGTTGCCGCGGGCGGACGAGACTTCGCCTTCCCCGAAGGATGGGTACATCGTTGTGTACCAACGCTTCTTCGAGGGGGGTTTCGGATGCCCTGCTCTTCGTTCGTTGGTGACGTGCTGGATCTCTTTGGTGTGGAGATCCAGCAGGTTACCGTGAATGCCCTCGTTCGGCTCAGTATCTTTGAGTGGGCCTTCTGGATGGCTGGAGTGGCACCTCACGCCGGAGCGCTTGCCGCGACGCACTACGCTTCGGCTCACAAGAAGGTGCTGGATCTTGGCGGCTGGGACTTCGTCGGCTCTATGGGCACCATCTCCTTCGTCGACCGCCCCGGCGAGGTGGTGCCAGTGAAGGCGTACAAAACTCACTGGGGAAGGAACTGGACCGCCGGGTGGTTCTACTACCGGGTTGAGGAAGGCTGCAACCTTCGGTCGAGCATGTCGGAGGTGCTGTTTTACCGACAGCCTCCTGTTGAAATGGATAGGACCTGTGAGTCTCGCAAGAGTCTGCTTGCCTCGGTCGCTCGTGAATTCACGATGCGCGACCTTATGGAGGAATGCATCGCGGCCAATGTCTGGCCACTTCGTCGGAACTGGGCCGACGCGTTCTTAGAGAAGCAGCCCGACGGGGAGGAGAATCTGCGTTTCGATGCCGACGCCCTTCCTGGTGAGTGTTTTTCATGGCTTTGGTCTCGCTTGTGAACTTGTCTTAGTTGTATAAGCCCAGGATTTTTTGCAGCCATCACCCGAGAGGAGATGGAGCTTCGGGCAGTTGATCTTCTCAGCGGCGTGACTGCGGATGAGGTGTCCCGCACGTCGCGGCTTGTGAAGGGGCCTCGGCAAAACCGGGTGTTTTCTTTGAAGTATCCCGACGTCGAGCTGCCGGCCCGGGTTGCCGTTGCCGTCGTTCCGAGGAAGGGTGCCTCGGCCGAAGACGACAAAGAGGAAGCCGGGGGCTCCTCCTCCGCTGTTGCGCCGGTGGCTCAAAAGCGTGGCGCGGGCGCTGGCTCTGCGCCCATTGCGAAGCGGGCTCGGGTGGTCATCAAGCGTACCGAGGAAGGGGCCCCCGGGGATGGAGACTCGTCTGAGGCCAGTAGTCCATTGGCTTCGGACGGGTATGGTACGGATGTTGGTGAAGTCGCCGTCGAGGAAGCAGAGAAGGTTGTGGCGTCGGCGGCTCCTGCCCCAGTTGCTCCCCGGAGTGTAGCAGCTCCGACGATCCATTCCCTGGATTCCGACGAGGAGGACATCGGTTTCTGCGGGGTTCCTGTCTTTGCTCCGAGGACGGCGACTGCCGAAGACCCGGGGCATCGATCTCCCGGTATCGTGTTCTCTACCCGAGACTCTTGTTTCGTTGCTTGTATTAGTCCTACTAACTCCGTTGCTCAAGCCAGCGTTGGCCAAGGTGCGCGTGGAGCTTCTGAAGATGGGGTCCCTTCGGGTGGTGAAGGCCCGGCTGCGCAACCACGTCTCGGGTGCGGCGTGGGGAAAGGCCTGTTCGGCAAGTCTCCCATCGAGACCGCCGGCCCTTGCCCTCCGGAGGGGAACCTCGTCTGGGAGGACTTCCTGGATTGGCCGGAGGCTCGGGAGGCCCTCCGAGAAGTGTTGGAAGTTGCCGATGTTGGCGACCGCGAAGAATCTATGGTTGACTTCCCGCCGGAGCAGGCTTCGGCCGTTTTGTCTACCGTTGCTATGAAGGTGAGTCTTGCATATTCTTGAGTTCTTCTTCGTTCCTGAAGGCTGATCTCTTGTTATACAGGTGGCGTTGCTGGCCCGGCAAGTCGAGACCTCCCTTCAAGGGCTCGACGTGAAGCAGTTGCGCGCCCACGCCGAGAAGGCGGAGGCGGCCGTTGCATCGGTGACCCGAGGGCGGGACGCCCTTGCTGGCGAGCTGCAGAAGAAGGAGTCGTCCCTGAAGGACCTGGCCGAGGCGTTGGACGTGAAGGAGGCGGCCCGGAAGGATGCGGCCGAGAAGCTTGTGGCGGCTCAGGACCGAGGGGCTGCACTCGAGGCTGAGATCACGAAGCTGAAGAATTCGCTTGCGACCGAGCGTCAGGCGAAAGAGGCTGCTCAGAGGGAGCTGGCCGACACGAAGCAGTTACTGACGGTCAGTGCAGACCTTCAGGCCAAGGATGCTGCGATGGCTTGGACGACGCTTGAGGAGGCTAATACGCTGCTGTCGAGTTTGGGCGTGGACGTGCAGCCTCCGAAGCACACCCCGGACGACCTCGCGGGCAGCCTCCTGCGCTTGTTTAGGTCGGTCAAGCTCGCCGGGAAAGCGACGAAGTCCTTTGGCACGTTCTGTGCCCAAATTGCTTGGGGCGCTGCCTTCGGAGCCTTGCAGCAGGTTGGGTGTCGGCACCTGTCCTCAGTGGCTTCGTCATCGAAGAAGCTTGCCGAGGCGGCCAGTGACGAAGCGCAGTTTCGGGAGCTGACATCCCGTGTCCGCACCTACGTCGATGAGCTGGGCGAGAACTTTTGGCTTCCCGTTGGGATGGACCTTGCTCGTGCTGCTGCGCTTGCGTCGGCTGCTTCCCGACGGGCTCGTCCTGTCGTCGGCACTCCTCCGGCGGACAACTTGCCACCTGGTGCCGGAAGCGCCAGTACTTTAGCTGAGCCTGGAGGTGGGGACTTGTCGAAGGAGACTGATGCCGGCTCTTCGGGCCAGGTCCCCCCTCAGGTGTGAACTTCAACTTGTAATAGGTCTTTTGCCTTCGGGCTTAGTGTAGTTTGTACTAGGTGCCCTTCGGGTGGCCGATGTTAATGAAGTATCTATGAATTTCGAATGTCATATTGCTTATCTGTCGGCTTCAGGGTGCTGAGATGGTCCGAGGGGATAAAGCTATCGAATGTTTGGACATTGTCCCAGAAAGTATGTTGATTCCGGAAGGCATGCTTGCATCTCCGAAGCCTGGGCCGCTTTACGTGAAGGGGACCCAATGGCGCAGATGGCTTCGGAGGAACCCAGATGGGAATTTTGGCGCTTTCCTGCGCGACGTCTCCGAGCGTAATTCTCTACTGTTGCTTGCTTTCCCTCAGATTGCTTCTGAAGCCTTACTCGCAAGGCGAGTCCGACGTGACGCCCATCGGGTTGTGATGAACTCTGTAGCTGACCCGCCTCTGTTGTTTGCACCGAAGGCCGAGCCAATCGAAGTGTCCAGTGGGGATGACTCCGAGGGCGAAGTTGACCTGGAGCATTTGCAAACCGATGTTGCAGCAGCGTCGTCCCCCCAGGAGTTTGCGGCTCTTCGTTGGTCACTCGCTCGAGCTCGGGCAGACATTGCTAGGGCCGAGGCCTCTTTGTATCCCGGCCGAAGGGCGGGAGCTTAGACGGGGCCTTCGGGCCCTGTGTCACTTGGTCTACGTGATAGATTGCCACGTGTTGTGGAGAGCTAATGTTTCCGTGGGTCCTTTGGGGCCCGGGAGTCGCCTTCGGGATTTGTAAAGCGTTTAGTATCTTCGGACTTGTAAAGCAATGAGTGCCTTCGGGCTTGTACAACTTTGAATGCCTTTGGGCCTGTACAACTTTGAGTGCCTTTGGGCTTGTGATATGTAATTTGCCTTCGGGCCTTCGTATCAGAATGCGTCTTATCTGTCGTGATTGATTTGGGCACGCCGTCATGTTTTGTGTTGCTTTGCTTCCGGCGAGGACGTAAGCTCGTTTCAAGCGTCGTCCCCCTCTTGCTCGTCGGGATTTGAGCTGGGCGGTTTTAATATCCGAAGCGGATTTCGTTTGCTATGTCTCCGTCGCGCAACTTGGGCGAGAAAGTGAGCTCGTTTCGAGCGTCGTCCCCCCTTGCTCGTCGGGAGTTGAGATGGATGGTTTGAATATCCAAAGCGGATTTCGTTTGCTAGGTCTTCGTCGCGCTACTTTCGGCGAGGAAGTGAGCTCGTTTCGACCGTCGTCCCCCCTTGCTTGTCGGGAGTTGAGATGGACGGTGTGTTAACCCGAGGCGGGTTTCTTTGTTAGGTCTTCGTCGCGCTACTTTCGGGGAGGCAGTGAGCTCGTTTCGAGCATCATCCCCCCTTGCTCGTGGGGGGCTGAGATGGACGGTGAACCCGAGGCGGGTTTCATTTGTTGGGTCTTCGTCGCGCTACTTTCGGCGAGGAAGTGAGATCGTTTCGAGCGTCGTCCCCCCCTTGCTCATCGGGAGTTGAGATGGACGGTGTGTTAACCCGAGGCGGGTTTCATTTGTTGGGTCTTCGTCGCGCTACTTTCGGCGAGGAAGTGAGCTCGTTTCGAGCGTCGTCCCCCCCTTGCTCGTCGGGAGTTGAGATGGACGGTGTGTTAACCCGAAGCGGGTTTCATTTGTTGGGTCTTCGTCGCGCTACTTTCGGCGAGGAAGTGAGCTCGTTTCGAGCGTCGTCCCCCCTTGCTTGTCGGGAGTTGAGATGGACGGTGTGTTAACCCGAGGCGGGTTTCATTTGTTGGGTCTTCGTCGCGCTACTTTCGGCGAGGAAGTGAGCTCGTTTCGAGCGTCGTCCCCCCCCCCCCCCCCCCCCCCCCTTGCTCGTCGGGAGTTGAGATGGACGGTGAATTAACCCGAGGCGGGTTTCGGAAATGATCATGCTGGAGGAGTCCCCCCAAATGCATGAGTATTGGTTATAAAAGTGCACTTTGCCGGGTCTTACTAGTTGCCCTGCCTTCGGCCTTAGCGACCCGAAAAGGGGGGTTTCGTGGTCTGTCGCCGGCGCCATCCTTGCTGGTGGCGGGTCGAGGGCTTATGTGTGCCTCGCATCAGTTTATTGCCGAAGCTAATTGTTCGGACCCCTTACTGGATATGAGAGCATCGGAAACCGCTGGAGTTTACTGCATCGATGCTGAGTACATGATACCCCTTGGGGAATGCAGCTAAGGGGGAACCCGGTCGCCCTGCTGCCGAAAGGAAAAAAAAACACACCGAAAAGAAAGGTACAGATATTGGGGCGTGCAAGCCCGATGTGAGATTAGCTGTCCTCGGACAGGCTTTACACATAGTAGCGCCGAAGGGCGTCCGCATTCCACGTTCTGGGGACGGGGGTGCCGTCGAGTTCCACCAGGTGGTAGGCTCCGGGACGGATGGAGTTGCTGATGACGAAGGGGCCTTCCCATTTGCTGTCCAGCTTGCCCACGCTGGAGTGGTGGACGTTGAGCTTCAGGACGAGGTCCCCCAGGAGGAAGTGCCGAGGGTTAACCTTCTGGTTATATTGGTACTCCATGGCTGCTGTGTATTTTTTGAGGTTGTTGACTGCATGTAGTCTTGTCTCTTCGAGCAAGTCTTTGGCAACGCTTTCGTCTTCGGATAAGGAAGATGTTGCCCGAAGAGACCCGCCCTTGATTTCTTCGGGCGTCATTGCTTCGGCACCGAAGAGCAGCCGAAATGGCGTGAACCCGGTTGGTCTTGTCTAGGTGGTTCGAAGGGACCAAAGCACGTTGGGTAGTGCTTTGACCCATTTCCCCTTCGGGAGCCCGAGCAGGCTTTTCTTGATCCCGTCGAAGACCATGCCATTGGCCTTCTCGACGGCGCCGTTTGCCCTTGGGTTGATGACGGAGACGAAGCACTCGCGCACTCCGATGGAGAGGCAGTAATCTTTGAAGAGGTGAGACTCAAACTACTTGCCATTGTCGACGGTGATGTGCATGGGTACCCCGAAGCGGCAGACAATGTTTTTCCAGAAGAACTTCCTGACTGTCTTGGCCGATATGGTGGACAGGGGCTCAGCTTCGATCCACTTGGAGAAATACTCATACCCGACAACTGCCCATTTGAGGTTGCCTGGTGCAGTGGGTAGAGGGCCGACGATGTTGATGCCCCATCGGGCCAGTGGCCAGATGGGAGGGATTGGTTGTAGAAGGGTTGCTGGTCGGTGGGACTGCCTTCCCATCCATTGGCATCCAGGGCATGTTCTGACGAGGGCTTCTGCGTCTCGGGCTGCCGTTGGCCAGTAGAATCCGTGCCGAAAGGCTTTGGCGACCAGTGCTCGAGGGGCGAGGTGAGATGAACAAAGGCCTTCATGGATGTCTCGGAGGAGATCTTTGCCTTGGGCCTCCGAGAGACACCGCAGGAAGGGTTCGGTGACACCTTTCTTGTAGAGTATGTCATTGTGAACGACGTAGCCCCTGGTGCGGAGGCGGGTTCTCTTTTCTTCGACAGGGACGTCGGCAGCGTATCGTCCTTCGATCTGAGCTCGTATCGGGGCTCGCCAGTCGCCCGATGCGAGGACCATGACCGGGCGGGGATTTGTCGGAGTTGTAGCTGGTTCGGTGAGGACTTCATGCAACGCGTCTGGTGGCAAGGCCGCTTGGTTGGCTGCAGCCTTGGCCAGCGCATTGGCTTCTTGGTTTTGAATCCGAGGGACGCTCTTGACGTCAAACCCGGAGAAGAATTTTTCCATGCTTCGGACGATCTTGAGGTAGCTTGCCATGTCAGGGTCTCTGGCCATGTATTCCTTGGAGATTTGTTCCGCGATGAGTTGCGAGTCGGTGTAGAGGATCACTCTTTTAGCGCCGAGAGCCTTGAGCTTCCGCAGGCCGAGGAGGACGCCCTCGTACTCGGCTGCGTTGTTGGTGGTGGGGAAGGAGAGCGTGGCGGAGTACCGGAACTTTTGCGAGCTTGGTCAAATGATGATTGCCGCGCACCCAGCCCCCGCGGAGCCCCATGCCCCATCGGCGTGCACTGTCCACAGGGGATCCATCGGTATGGCTTCTGGGGTCGGCGTCGGGGTCCACTCGGCGATGAAGTCAGCGATGATGCCGGACTTGATGGCCTTCCGAGCCACGTACTTGATGTCGTATGCGGCGAGTTCGATGGCCCATTTGGCGATGTTGTCGGTGGAGTTCCTGTTCCCGAAGACGTCCTTGAGAGGGAACGCTGTCGGGACGATGATCTGGTGCCCTTCGAAGTAGCGCCTGAGCTTGCGCGACGCCATAAGGACGGCGAGTGCGATCTTGGTGACAGTGTTGTAGTTGAGGCGAGCGCCCGATAGGGCCTCGGAGACGTAGTAGATGGGCTGTTGGACCAGCTTCCCTTCGAGCTCGACCTCATGCACGAGGACGGCGCTGATGGCCGCCGGGGCTGCCGAGACATATAGCAGCAGGGGGGCCTTTGGCGGTGGAGGGCGGAGGGTGGTTGCCTTGACAAGGTGAACTCTGATGTCCTCGAATGCCTTGGCTTGCTCGTCGCCCCACCGGAAGGGGCCGGAGCCCTTCAAGCATTGGTAGAACGGGAGGCATTTCTCCGCCGCTCGGGATATGAAGCGTCCGAGGGCGGCGAGGCGTCCGGTGAATCTCTGCAGCTCTTTGGTGGTCTTCGGGGGTTCCATGTCGGTGATGGCCCGGATCTTTTCTGGATTTGGCTGGATGCCTTTCTTGGAGACGAGGAAGCCGAGGAGCTTGCCGGCGCGTACGCCGAAGGTGCATTTCTCTGGGTTGAGCTTGAAGCCGACGCGCCGTAGGTTGGCGAAGGTCTCGGCGAGGTCCGTCAGGTGTGCATCGTCAGAGGTGCTCTTGATGACGACGTCGTCGATGTAGGCAGCTGCGTTGCGGTTCAATTGATCACCCAAGGTCTTCTTGATGGCGCGCGAGAAGGTAGCCCCGGCATTTTTAAGGCCGAAGGGCATGCGCCTGTAGCAGTATGTGTCGTCTTCGGTTTTGAACGCGGTCTTCTCTTCGTCCTCTGGAGCCATCCATATTTGGTGGTACCCTGAGTAGGCATCGAGAAAACTCATTAGTTCACAACCTGCGGTGGCGTCGACGAGTTCGTCAATGCGTGCCAGCGGGGAGTCGTCCTTCGGGCATGCACGGTTGAGGGTGGTGTAGTCGATGCACATCCGCCATTTGCCTGTGTGTTTCTTCACCAGGACTGGGTTCGCCAGCCAAGTAGACTTGGTGGTCTCTCGGACGACGTTGGCGTCCATTAGCTTCTGCACCTCCGCCCGGAGGATAACCTGCTTCTCTTCGGTCCAGTTGCGCTTCTTCTGCTTTATCGGCGTCGCCTTCGGGTCGACTTCAAGCTTGTGCTCGATTACGCTTCGGTCTACGCCTGTCAACTCCGCTGTCGACCAGGCGAAGACATCTTTGTTGTTTCGGAGGAGGGTCACGAGGCTTGCTTCGAGTTCCGGAGGGAGCCCCTTGCCGAAGATCACCGTCTGGTCCGGGCGATCTAGGCACAAGGCTATCGGCTTGACATCGCCCTCGACGCGCGGCTTCGAAGTGCCTGTTGGTGGTGTTGGCGTGGCTGCTTCGACTGTTTGAGGTTTGTCCTGATGCTTGAGAGGGTGGACTTGTTTCTGACCTGGGGCCTGCGCGTGTTCGATGCTTCAGGCGGCGCCTTGGTCGCCGTACACCGTGATGATGCCCCTCGGGGCCGGGATCTTCATGCAGAGGTACCCATGGTGGGTTGCGGCGTTGAAGGTGTTGATGAGCCCCCTGCCGAAGATGGCGTTGTAGGGGTAAGGCATGTCGACCACGTCGAACACGATGTTCTCGGTGCGGTGCCCTGCTAGCCCGGAAAAGGACACCGCAAGCTTGACGCAGCCGATGGCGTGGATGGGCTCTCCCCCGAAGCCGACGAGTGGACTTTCGGAGGCGTACAACTCCGTGCGGGGGATTCCTAACTGGTTAAAGGCGTCGATGAAGAGGACGTTTGCGGAGCTTCCGCCATCGATGAGCACCCGACGGACTTCCGTCCCGCGAATGTTGGCGCTGATGACAAATGCGTCCTTGTGGGGGTAGTCCATTGGGCGCAGGTCGGCTTTGGTGAAGGTGAGTGGCACATGGGACCATCGGCATTTTGCCAGAGGAGGGTGTGCCGCCACATGGTTCACTCGGCGGACGTAATCCCTTCGTTATCGTTTGGAAGCATATGGTTGGCTTGAACCTCCCGTGATGGCCATGACGACGTTCTGGCCGGAGGCATGATGGTCGTGGTCTGGAGGTGGGGGCAGGTGTTCAGTGCCTCGGCCAGCCCCCTGCTGTACATGATGGATGCCGCGCGCTGCGTCGGCGTCTTGTTGTTGGCGTGCTTCTCGCAGAGTTGATACTTGAGGGCACTGCTTCGTAGTGTGTCCCTGTTTGAGGCCGTGGACCTCGCAGTAAGGGTCTCGGCCTTGGCGGTTGTTGCTTCGGCGACCAGCATCGGACCGCTGGGGACTCGTTCTGGATCTCCCGGAACGGCCGTCGTTTGTACGAGGGGGGCTTCGGTCCCGAGAGCGATCGATGTTGCAGACTTCTCGCCTCTGGGACCTGCTGCTTCGTCGGTCGTCGGAGCGGTCATCGTGCCGGTCGTTGTGCCGCTTTCCGCGGTCCGACTTCTTCTGGCTTGCTCGGGCTTCTTTCTCGTGGCGAAAGTCTTCATCGGCTCTGGAGTGGGCTTCGAGTATTTGCAGCAAGTGTGTGCATGTCTGCGGCTCTGTTCGTCGGATCTCCGAACGGGCCGGGCACAGGCTCATGCCTTTGGTGACAGCTTCGATGATGATGGAGTCGGGGACGCCCTCGACTTGACACTTGAGGTGGATGAAGCGTCGGGTGTAATCTTGTAGGGACTCGCCCTTCTTCTGCTTGCACGCTTGGAGGTCAGTGGCAGTGACCTTGGCGCCGTAGTTGCCTTGAAAGTGGATTTGGAGCTGATCTCGGAGCTGCTCCCATGAGTAGACGCTGTTGGCGGGTAGCTTGGTGTACCAGGTCTTGGCGATGCCACTGGAAGCGAGGACGAAGGCCTTGGCCTTGATGTCGTCGTTGCCTCCGGCGGACTCGATGGCCGTCTTGTAACTCATGAAGAACTCGCGAGGGTCGGATGTCCCATCGTAGGTGGGCAGCTTGGCGGATATGAACTTCCTTGGCCACGCGACCGCTTGCAACCGAGCCGAGAGCGGTTGGTTGTTGTCGGAGGAGCTTGCCTGCCGATTGTTGTTGCTCGATGGAGTATGACCATTGTCGAGGGTGAATGGGCCTTCGAGGGCAGCTGGTTCCGGAATGCCCGTGCGTCGTAGCATGTTGAGCTAGGCTTGTAGAATGATCTGCTGCCGACGAGCGGCTTCGGCGCGTACGCGGTAGTTCGCTTCGTCTTGCCCGTAATGTTCCAGCGCCCGCTGCCTTGCGATGCGTTCTTCGGCTTCTCGGGTTTCGGCTTCGAGTGTTTCCCTTAGCACTGCCAGACGCTGTTCTTCGGCGACGGCCGACGCGAGCCCCCTCTGCACCCTAGCCTCGGCTTCGGAGCTCCGAGGGGGTCGCTCGAGGTTCGGGCCGTGTCTTGCTTGCGTCCGGGCCTCGATCTCGGCTGCGTTGATGTTTACCTCTTCTTCGGACGACTCGGGGGGCATGTGTTGACACCAGAAATTAGCCGCTTTCTAGTGAATTCTGGAATACAGAAAAATGATGAATTATGCTACACGACGAAGGAAATATATGACAAGTTTGTCAGGTAATGCGTGGCAAGACGGTGGTGTCCTCATGATGACGTGCATGCGAAGGAGTTTGGATGGATTAATTAAGAAGAACATGTGCGAGAAAGGAGTATGCCAAATCCGATAAGGTTTTCATTATATGGTATGATTAGCATCTTGGCGGAGTATTTTATTCTCAAGACTCAAGGCTTACACGGAAGGCCTTTGACATGCGTGGAATCAGCTTGGGAAGATTACATACGGATACAAGGCTTACATTATTTTATAGTATAATTAGCATCGTGGCCGGAGTATTATATTGTTTAGTATGGAACCGAATCAATGTATCTAGGATCTAGTGATTAATGTTGGAGTCTTTTGCTTGTACATCAAGTCCACCGCACCCTATAAATATAAAGGGTCATGGCACATTGTAAACATCTCTCGATCAATATACAACTTCGGCGCATCGCAACTTTTTTTTGACGGCATTCTCGTCACCACCCGGCGCCCATCGGGGCTCTGGTCAAGACCTGGATTTTCTCAGGTAAGTGCATCAGTTTCTATTATGTCGACTTGTCCGTAATTAGAACTGATGTAACTGCTAGTTATCCGGTAACCTAGATTAATCTAAAGATCGACATTGAGCGTTTATTACTTGGAACCGTTAGACCTGGTCCAGTTCTTTGATATAGTTTTAGTTGACTTGTCCTGGCTATAGCCTGGTGATAAATTGCCTATGCCGATAGCTGTTCAATCTGGTTATTCGAGTCACTGTTAAGCGAATTAAAAATAATCAAGTTTATCGTTCGCTGATTGTGTATTACGGTTTGACCTGGTCCCATATTACGTTTTTTCTTCAGTTTGACTTGTCCTGGGAAAAGCAATTAGCAACGTGTCAATTTGATTAGTCCTATTAGCTTAACAGTTCTACAAGGGTGTTTAGCTGGTAGTTTATCTTGTAGTTTGGTTGTATCGGCCCAGCATTTTATTTCTATTAACTGTGGCCGATGTAACATTACTATGTATTTTTCGTTGTATCGGCTCGGCATTCTATTTCTATTAACCGGCCGATGCAACGTCGCCTCATATCTTGTCAGTTACGGGATCAAACTGACTGGCACGCCTCGAACCCCAAGGGCATGGTCCTGCACTGGAGTTAAGCAGATCTCCTAGGCCACATGTGTGCGACGCACAAAGAAATCAGCAGCGGCAGACGGTGATTTTTGCGTCAACAACAGGCTAGGCAGCAACGTCTCTTGCCGCAGCATTGAATGGTGACCTGCTCAATCGGATGCTCCCGCCTGCCGAAGCGGATGCAAGCAGAGCGCCAATCCCAGCACTCGCCTCGGAAGGCCTGCCGTCACAAGGAAAGCGTTCCGGACACGCAAGACGCCTCATCCAGACAAAAACGCGCCATTATGCTTTCGCTTTCACGACGTCGCGGATGCGATGCGAGTATGACCTCCTGTGATTTTTGAACAATTAATACCAAATAACTGAATTTATATATTTTTTAGTAATTTTTTATTATTTTTGGCAGGTATTTTTTTATTACTTAATATGGGGTAAGAATTCTTTGAGTGCACACCCAGCAAGAAAATCCTGGGTCCGTCACTGCCTCACCCGATGGATCAACTGCGAGGTTGTCTCTTTGACGCACGGGTACGGGTATCTGCTTTCTCCACCGGCGTCCTCGTCTTCGTGTGGTGCCACTCGCTCCGGTGCCATGGCGCGTCCAAGTAAAAGATAGACAACGTATAGTCGGAGAGTCGATAAAGCAAAGCCAGAGAAAGAAAGGGATATCAACGCCCGTTGTAGTTCTGCTCTAAAAACAAAAACAAATGCACGCGTACCATCTTGCATACGCTGGCGGCCACATCAAAGGCCCTTTCATTGGAAAATCGTGTCACCTTCTTCAATGTTGAAAATGATTTGGTAGTACTAGTATGTACCTGGAGCTATCCGGCAGCAACATTAAGGTCCCATTCATGGGACCCAGGTGACCAACTGAACAACTTGCATGCCCATCAAGTCGGACCTGTAAACTATTGCTCCATTCCTGTTATTTTCACGTCTGTCGGACTCATTTCCTCCTGAATATTCCGATTTTCCCACGCAAATCGAGACCAATGCGTGGCCGCTGCAGAGTCAAGTCGCCTCGGGCCCCGCCACACACATGTGACATGTCCACAAAGATAAGGCTTAGCCATTAAGACGAAGAGAACCTCTACTTCTGCATCAATTGAGTTCGGTAAGTTGAAATTCTTCAGTGCGTGCATAAAGGGTTCATATTTGCAGTATTTCCTTATCTCATGTTTGATTTGCAGGTTGTGCAACATTTTTTGCCATTTTATTTCCTGATGTACAGCTGACTGAACAGATCTCTGTGTTATCACTCTGTCGTGGCAGTCTGAAGCATTGTACTGCTGAGGTATGTCGCTGGCTGTGGAAAGCAACATAGCCTGCGGTTAATAGTACCGGCTTTCCTCCTTTCTCTTCCGGCAATACATATATGATCTGCTCGTGCTCATCATGCATAGATGACACGATTTTAATGCTGGACAGTGAGCCCGTTTCAGTTGGGTCAGCAGATCTCTTTGTTGGGAGCAAAAAGGTTTACACCCAGTCCCATTTCAGTTTACCTGTATTCATATTTGCACTCTAAAGCAAAGTATGATTTGACAACATCGAAATTTCCTTTTTTTAGTAACGAATAGTGACTGGGTAATGCATCTTTGTTTTAATATAAGTACAAACTACAACTTAGCGAAATATTGTTGTATGATAAATAACATGATGTTTGATCACCATCCATACTCAAAAAAACGATGTGCCACATCAAACTAAATAGAAAAAGAAAAATAATTGCTAACTCACAAATAGAGAAAAGACACAACAAAGAATTAATATATATATCAATACATCACCATAGTACTGAATGTGTCAAGCATCATGTTTTATGTGTTCGAGCCCTTATTTTTTTCCAAAAAAGTTCACTGGGATTGCTACATAATGGAGCCTAGTAGTATGACTTCACAACGCTGAGCATGCGCTGGTATGCATTTGTGCAAAAGATATATAACAAAAGAAACCATCTCTGGACTTACATATCTCTTCAGTGTGTTAACTTACAACTTGAATGCCAAAAGTAGCACCATATGAGAGTCTCGATTACTATGGCAAAATTTAGTAAAGCTTGTCATATTTTGAAAAATAAAAAACTTAATGTTATGTATTCATTGCCAGGCTGCAGCTCTGTCAGTGTCTACTCTCCTATGTCGTAGTGGTTTATTCTCCATCATTAAGTTTGTTTGATGGCATCCATACTTGATTCTTTGGTTGGATCTTGTGCCAACAAGTTCGAAAATATCATTACAGAGGAAGCCATTTTGATTCTGGGAGTAAAACAAGATCTCAAAGAACTACAACGCACAATGAACCAAATACAATGCTTACTTTATGATGCTGAGCAGAGGAGAATAGAAGAATCAGCAGTTAGAAACTGGCTTGGTGAGCTCAAAGATGCTATGTATGAAGCTGATGATATCATTGACTTGGCTAGATTAGAAGGAAACAAGCTTCTAGCTGACCGCCCTTCATCATCAATAAATTCTTCTGAATGTACAAGCTTTTCATTTTTATCTTGTCTTCATAATGTTAGAAGACGCCATAAGATTGCAGTTCGGATCAGGGATTTCAAGAATGAACTTGACAGGATCTCAAAGCTTGGTAAACAATTTAAGCTTCAAAATATTCAACCAGAAGCGAATGCTTCTCATGTGAGGCGGATGAAAACTTGCCCACTTGTGGAGCCTAACCTTGTGGGAAAGGAAACTGCACTTTCATGCACAAAATTAGTGGGATTGATGCTTGCGCATAAGGAAAAGAAGGTATACAAGATTGGTGTTGTTGGAACTGGAGGTGTTGGCAAAACAACTCTGGCTCAAAAGATATATAATGACCACAGAATAAAAGGAACCTTCAGCAAAAAAGCGTGGATATGCATTTCTCAAACGTATTCTGAAGTTGCACTTATGAAAGAAGTTCTTCGAAACATTGGAGTACCGTACAGGCAGGATGAAACTATTGGAGAACTCAGCACAACCCTTGCAACAGCTATTGAAAATGAAAGTTTCTTTCTCGTGTTGGATGATGTTTGGCAGCATGAGGTGTGGACTAGTCTACTGAGAACTCCTGTCTGTACTGCTGCTAAAGGAACAATTCTTGTCACAAGTCGAAATGATACAGTCGCACGAGCAATTGGGGTGGAAGCTATGCATCGAGTTGAATTGATGTCAGAAGAGGTAGGATGGGAGCTTCTCCGGAAGAGCATGAACATTAACAAAGAGACTGATGTACACAGCCTAAAGTTCATAGGGACTGAGATCACTCGTATGTGTGGTGGCCTTCCTCTAGCAATCAAGGTTATTGCAAGTGTTCTAGCGACTAAAGAGAAAACTGAGAACGAATGGAGAAAGGTCTTAAACAGAAGAGCTTGGTCCATGAGCATGCTTCCTACTGAGCTGAGTGGAGCTTTGTATTTGAGTTATGATGATCTACCACATCATTTGAAGCAATGTTTTTTGTATTGCTCCTTATACCCTGAAGATCACAATCTGTTTCGTGATGACCTTGTCAGGTATTGGGTTGCTGAAGGTTTTGTACAAGAGCAAGATAATCAATTTCTAGAAGAAACAGCGGAAGAATATTACTATGAATTGATATATAGGAATCTTCTTCTACCAAACCCTCATTATGCCGACTATTCTAGATGCAAAATGCATGATCTTCTAAGGCAACTTGCTCAATATTTATCACAAGATGAATGTTTTTGTGGAGAACCAGAATTTTTGGAGTCTAAATCTTTGTCTCGACTACGACGTATTTCAATCGTTACTGATAAGGATTCTATATTACTCCCCTATGTGGACAAGGAGCATATCAGAGCAAGGACTTTTCTTATCCGTCGCTCCAAATCACCAAAAGTTGAAAATACAATATTTAAAAGGCTTCCATACATTCGAGTTTTGGATCTAACAGGTTCAATTATTCAAAGTATTCCATATAGTATTGGAAGCTTGATCCATCTTCGGTCACTTGATCTTGATGGTATTGACATAGCTTGTCTTCCAGAATCTATCGGTTCTCTCATAAACCTCCAAATTTTGAACTTGTGTCTTTGTGGAGCTTTGCATTGTCTTCCTTCAGGAATCACTCAGCTATGCAACTTAAGACGCCTTGGCCTTGCTGGAACACCAATAAATCAAGTTCCAAAAGGTATAGGTAGATTAAAATTTCTCAATGATATAGGAGGATATCCAGTTGGTGGTGCCAAAGAGAATGGTGCTAAGCTGCAAGATGGATGGAGCCTGGAAGAGCTGGGTACTCTTTCGCAGCTGTGGAAGCTTGATTTGATTAACTTGGAAAGAGCATCTCATTGTAGTTCATATTCATTGTTGATGGACAAAAAGCACCTCAAACAATTACGGCTACATTGCGAAGAAGATGAACCATATTCCGAAGAAGATGTAATCAATATTGAGAAGATATTTGACATGTTGATCCCTCCGCACAACCTGGAGGAGCTATATATTTATGAATTCTTTGGTCGGAGGTTCCCCGCCTGGCTAGATACTACTACCAATTTGTCTTCAGTGAAATACTTGAACCTCATAGATTGCAAATCCTTTGTGTATCTTCCTCCAATCGGACAGCTCCCCAACTTGAAATATTTGAGAATAGAGGGAGCAGCTGCAATTACCAAGATTGGGCCTGAATTTGTTGGTTGTGGGGTGGGTAATCCCGGATCTGCAGAGGCAACAGCTTTCCCCAAGCTTGAAACGTTGATCATCGAGAATATGTCTAACTGGCATGAGTGGACCTTTGTTGAAGAAGAAGCAACATCAGCAAGTAAGGGCACGTTAGAGGATGGAGCTGCTACTAAGCAAAAAGGGGAAACCCCACCTCCAAGGATGTCGTTGCTGCCTCGTTTGACAAAGTTGGCACTTCATGGCTGCCCCAAGCTGAAAGCTCTCCCAGCACAGCTTGGACATGAGGCCACCAGCTTGAAGGAATTCCAACTGAGATATATGCATAGCCTTAAGGTAGTGGAGGACCTCTCGTTCCTCTCAGAATTGCTTTTAATCGCATATTGCAACGACCTACAGAGGGTTTTGGATGTTCCCCAAGTGCGAGAGCTACTTGTGGAAGACTGTCCAAACTTGAGGTGTGTTGAGAAGTTGGGCAACTTGCAGCGGCTGGGACTGGACGAGAGTATGCTTGGGGTCTCCTCATTATGGGTGCCTAGGCTCCAACAGCAATGCAGAGAACTACACGGGGTAGACCTAGATGTCTACGACTGGATATGATGACGTTACAGCGATGCCCAGTTAGACGGAAATGAAGATGCGAGGTTTGATATCTGGCTTGGTTAATTCCTACAACAATGCACTAACGATCTATTTGTGTTTGCTTCATATAAAATGTATTGTCTGTTGAGGATGAAAGTGACTGGAGCTCTTTTACATATGGCATCAATCTAGCATTGGATAGGCCGCAGTTCGCTGTATGCGTCTCAGGTCTGGAGCTACATGATGCACGAGGGCCCTGGTCACCGCTGCGTGTGGTTTGTCTTATGTGCATACTAGCTGAATAAAAAGTGTGCTATTTGGGCTTCTCGCCTCTGTGTTGTGTTGTATGTAATGATGTTGCCACGGTTCGTTGTACGTGGTTTGTTGAGTTTGTAATTTGAAGAAGAACTAACACTTCCCGTCAAAAAAAAGAAGAACTACCACTTGCTGTTTGTAATTCACAGAATTACCTGTGTGCCAAAGTGAGCTCGTGTGTGTTGCTACTAACGACGCAATAGTATTTTTTTTTTCTTTCTCGCTC
The DNA here is from genome assembly GCA_007726485.1 of Eragrostis curvula. Lineage (NCBI taxonomy): Eukaryota > Viridiplantae > Streptophyta > Magnoliopsida > Poales > Poaceae > Eragrostis > Eragrostis curvula. Next base: position 2,929,962 of record CM017440.1, on the reverse strand, counting down.
CATTGTTCAGTTTGCTGATCCAAAGGTGACACTAGATGAACCCCGGCTGTAAGTACTGAATAGCTTGTGTCAATTGTACCGTCAGTTACAGGCGTTCTCTTGCCGAAGCCATATCACTGAGTGGAGCGGTTCTCATGTAGGATTAATCGACACGGACAAGGGTGGACGTTTAAGTGTCAGGCGGGCGGGCGGGTCTCCTCTCCTCTGCTTTGGCCGCTCAGGTTCCCCGTGATGCTGCTGCGATGCATTGAAGCACAAGACAGCGCCGATGGAGCGGTTGCGACGAGGCCTCGTCCAGTCAGTTGCCCCGACGCCCTCGTCGTCAGGAGTCGCATCGGGGGACGTCCCGTAGGAGTGTGTTGCGGCACGGAGAAAAGCTCACCGCACGTGCTGGAGGAGACCATGAGTGCGTGTCGTCCATTCATGCAAGCCGGCGCGGCTGGTGGGAGTCCGCGGCCGCGAGCATGCCGTGCTGCTGCGGCGCGACCAAGGACCAAGCAGAGGAAAAATCCGGGGATCACACGGTGCGTGCCCGCCTCAGACGCCGCCACTGCTAACCGACACCGACCGTATATATAATGATGATAACATCGTGCTATTACAACACAACCGGGAAGGTGTCGACGTTTTAGTCGGCAATTATATTTTAGAGGGCTACGCAACAACCAAGAATACGATGGTAAACACGAGACAAGGAGTTTAGACAGGTTCGGGCCTCCCGGAGGATAAAAACCCTATGTCATGTATGTCGTGATATTGATTGTGTATGTTTGAGAGGAGATCCCTGCCCGTTTTATATAGTCGGGGGTACAGGGTTACATGGAAAGTATCCTAATCGGTTACAACATGAAAATACTTGGAGGACAAGTCAAGAAACCCTTTAAGGTCACGCCGAGTAGTAGAACCTTCCAACTCTGCATCGTGGGCTACTCGGTCTCTTCTAGGCTGGTCCGACTACCCTTGTCAGGTTACTCGGCCTTTTGGTCTTGAGGGTACCTGGGGATCATGGTAACGACAGTAGCCCCCAAGTGCTTTTTGATTGATCCAGTAGATTGCTTCCGACTAGTCTTCTCTCCATGTAGGAATTGATGTCAAGTGATATTGAAAAATTAAAAAAGACTTGACCTGAATCAAGTTTGAGGTACTTGACCTCGGGTGGACCAAGGCCAACAGGGCCTTAAATTAGGCATGCTGTCAGTTGGCACCCAACTCTAAATGATATCAGAAAAATTGGATAAATGCTTGTTGAAGCAAGTTTGTATGTAAATGCCGTGTATAGAACAGCACTCAGCTTTCAGAGCTGATTAAGTCTATAGAGGAGATTTGAATAAAGTCAGCATCCGAGTTTGTCGGCTAGGGCTAAAAGCATACTATGTAAATAGTACCCAACTGACTGAGTCAGCCTAGGCTAAAAAGCATGCCTACAAAGTTGAAAATGATGAATGCACGATCAGTGCATCATACTGATGTAGCCCCCGAGTTACTGTGTAATTCGTAGAATTGTATAGTAACTCAAAGTAAGCTTGAATCAAAGAAATATGATCTTGATCTGAGTGAAAACAAATTCAACATCCGAATCTGTCGGCTAGGGCTGAAAACATACTATGTGAATAGTATCCAACTGACTGAGTCGGCCTAGGCCTTGAAAAAGGCATGTCTACAAATTTGAAAATTATGAATGTACAATCAGTGCATCATACAGATGTAGCCCCCGAGTTACTGTGTAATTCGTAGAATTGTATAGTAACTCAAAGTAAGCTGAACCAAGAAATAAGATCTTGATCCGAATGAATGAATATACCATCCATTATATAAGGAACTCATGTTTTCCTGCGCACAAGGCAATTAGAACAGGAAGTCACAATGAGTCTCAGCCAAGAACTTCTTATTCCGAGCTGGTGTCTAGGTCCATCCAGCTAATCAGCCAGGGATGATTACAACCCGTAGCCCCCAAGCTGTCTCTCAACGAAAACAATTGAGATTCAGAAGAGGATAAATTCTAGGTATTACCCGACTTAAATTGTCAAGGATATAAGACAACCCGTGTGCCTGGCAAGCCTGCCAAGAGAATGGTGGAACTCACGCAAGTGAGTCCACGTGGACTAGCCCCCGAGTCTGTGGATAATCAGAATGATTATGTGCAGACTCAAAAGAGACCAGAAGCATTAAGATCACTGATAGTACAGTTGTTTTGAATTTTCGTGGAACTCACGCAAGTGAGTCCACGTGGACTAGCCCCCGAGTCTGTGGATAATCAGAATGATTATGTGCAGACTCAAAAGAAAAAATCCGAGTAAGGTCTGACTGATGATACAGCCGAGTGAATAATGGAACTTACGTAAGTGAGTCCATATGGACTAGCTCCCAAGTCAAAAAAACGCCAATCTTGATGTGGAGGCAACTGGACAGAGCCAAGAACATAACGTAGCCGACTAATACTAGTCTCAAATAAATCGGGCTGAGTAATTTTCCACCAATTATGTTGCTGCACCACTGTTGTTGATGTGTCCGACTGAATAGAGTCAAGAACATAATGTAGCCGAGTGATTTTTCCTTCGAAGATTAAGCCTGAATGATCTGGTCAGCCAGAGTGAATCTCCTCTTTTGCTTGTACATCACCCAAGTGCGTGACCTTTGGCCGCGATGGACAGAAATGCTCCGGCGGCTAAGAGAATTCTGGCCGTAATGAGGACGCATGCTCTTGATGCAGCGGCGAGGCAAGTGATGGTAGGGTGAGGTGAACTCCAGCTGTGATAGTGAAGACATGCCCCCGATGCGAAAGCGAGGTGAAGTGATGACACGGCAAGGTGAACTCCCAACGTGCTGACCAGACGTGCTCCAGTGATGAAGAGCGCTCGGCCCGCAACGTTGATGTGTGCTGTGGACATGATGGCGAGGCAAGCTACGGCACAGCGGAGAGCGAGCTCCAACTTATGACGAGACAGCCACGGCACTATGGAGACTGGGAGCCGGCGTGAAGCCTTATAGTACTCTGGTAAGGGTGATAACTGTGTAATAACAGCGACACGCACATGACCAGACTGGATGTACATATTCATCGAATATTCTACGGCCATCGATGCCTTCGTTGATTGAACCTCTGTACTCCGTAGCCTCAACTATATTAGTTGAGTCCTGTTGTAATGGCCGATAGAGTGCTGACAGCTTCAAAGTTCAGGCGTCTTCACTTGATTAATTAAGCCTCATAAGGATGACGAGTATCAGCAGCTTCACTTAGTCTAGTAATCTGATCTTCCGTAAGGTTTCTCTGCTTCTGAGTCTTCCTGAATGCTAGATATTAGCCGAGAGTTGGTAGAAGACTTGTAGAAATCCGTGAGACTAGTAATTTCCGAATGGCGTCAAGCCCCCGAGCATATAAAATACGCTCAAGAACTCCGAGAGGATTATGTGGTAAATCCCTGTAGATAAAACATAATGATAGATTATGTAGTAATATGTAAGAAAATAATCACATATATGACCGCAACATCATGGTTGTTTTTAGTCTTCATGATTAATTAATGTGAATCGGCTCAGCCGTTCTTTTCAACTCTGATAGCCAAGTATTATCCTATGTTTATGCACTCTTAGAATTTAGCCGGCCCTGTGACGTGGGACACTGGGTCAGCACACGTTTAGGGAGACGACGGCGTCAGTTAGAGCTTCACAATCGGAGTCATAACGGCGTACAGAAGTCTAGAAGATTGACATAATTCGTAAGATTAAATAAGGATGAGTGTCTGTCAAGTAAGCCTCTATGACTGTTTTCAGAGACCAGTTGCCGCCTTATGTTTATGCACTCTCAGTCGGAGCTTCACAATCAGGACTGACAAGGCTTACTTAGTCGGCAAGAGATACTCAAGACATAACTCATAATGTTTGTATAGCCCCCGGCTCTGTAGTCAGTAAATATGTTACTGGGTACAGAGCCAAGAATGAATGATATTTTGATTTATGTGAATGCACATAAGAATGAGGAGTGGTAAGCACTCAGATAAATGATATGGCAAGTGTAAAAACACTCAAATTATGAGAATTAAATAAGTAACTTAGCTTATATGATAAGCGGAGTTATTGCGATGCTGAGATCGGCCGAGCCAGTCGTACGGCCAAGACGCGGTGTAGTTGTTGTCGTACGCCGAGTAGACAAAAGGCCGAGTCAGGCCACTCTGCCGAGTAATTGCCGATGTAGTACGTGGAGTACGTCGTGGCCGAGTGATCGTGTGACTCGCCGTCGTGGCTGATATCGGCCGAGTGGCCAAAGAGCCTGTCGCCTGCCTGCCATGTTCCCCGTAGATGCAATCCGTGCTTGCAAGGGAGTACATGTGTGACGGTACATACATGCAAAACAAGTAATAAAGTATGAGGTGATAAACCAATCATTAATCAGAATGATTAATGAATAAAGAAATAAAGAATAACAAAAAGGAAAAAGCATTCCCTGTTGATGAAAAACTGTAGCTTTGTTGCCGACTTGATGAACTTCGACTTGCGTCGAGTCACCATGTCGCCGTTGCTGTACGCGGCGTCAGAACCATGGCCGAGTGACCAGCGCTGAGATGGACGGCCCAGTGCGAGACAAGACGCCGAGTCGGCGTCATAGCCCCCTGTGTGGCCGCCACAGCACGCCGAGTAAACGTCAGTTGTCTACCGCCGACGGAGGCAAGCAACCAGTCAACTCTGATTGGACCTGATGGCCGGGCGCGACTCAGTTATGCAAAACAGAAAGCCATGACGTTGATGAGTAAGCAATTAAGCATGAACTGCATTGATTAATGAAGTAATATGTGAAGACAAGTTATGAGTAGAAAATGAAAACAAATCTTCCTGTATGCGTGAAGCCAGCCATTCCCGTCTTGGAGCTTGAAGCAGCTTAGTCTTTGTTGACGAAAGCTTTGGCTTCGGGTCGGACCTGGACCCTGGCTTTCGTCGAGTCGGCGAGTCGTCGATATGAACTCGACTCATACTACTCAGAGTAATCGGAGTTGTATGTAGATACGTCGAGTCGTCGTTGCTATACGCCGATCGACTTGCCGCCATGGCAAAGTAGCCGTCGTTGAACGCCGGCCAAGTGACCACCAACGTACAACGAGTGATGATTGCTGTGGCCATGTAGCAGTTGTCCCACGTCGAGTGACCACCACGGCAGAGAGATCAAGAAGCCGCCGATGGCATGCATTAATCTTCCTTGATCAAAGGAACTCGTACATGCAAAAAGCATGAGCACATGATGAGTAGATCGATAGATGCTATTAATCTGATTGGTTAGAAATAAAATAAGGAAAGCAAAAATAAACATAGAAAGTGTCTTCCCTGTATAGCAAGATTGCGAACTTCACTCGGACTCTCTGTTGATCACGACCCAAGAGACCGGGATGGATTTCTTTATTAACTCGTCGAGATCATCTTAATGAAGTTGAACGTGCTCTAGCATATTCTTCTGTATAGCAGCCAGATGCGTGATGTGCTGTAGTGGCTTTGTTCGTCTCGCTGCTTTGCAGCGGCTGTTTTGCAGCAGCTACAGTGTTCGCAGTTATTTTTTGTGCAGTAGCTACAGTGTTTCTGCAGCTGCTACAGTGTTCGCAGTTATTTTTCTACAGCTGTAGCCGCAGCTGCAGCGAAACGAACAGGCTGAGTCTTGCAAGCCAAGGTAAAGAATCCTCGGGACTTGATGCAAGCACCAGGGGCTTCTTTTGATCTTGCTGTTGAGACATTATTGATCGAGTCGCCGCCGACAAGAACTTAAGCACAGATGTGCACCATCGCAGGTGGGTCTTGTTGGCGTGTTGCAACTATGTGATTCGAGCAGTACATGTAAAAATCCAAGATATATTACATGATCAGTACGAGTAATTGCTGGTCTGATTAGATTAAGAATAAATAAAGAAGAGTAAAACGGGAAAGAATCTTCCCTGTCCCCACCGCATGTGCATCGGTAAAACCTTGCAAGATTGCTAGTTCTCTCCTCGGGACTTGATGCAGACACCGCAGCTACTTATCTTCAATTGGTGGAACGTGCCGAGTCGTCGACTTGTTCGGCGAGTCGCCGCCGCGACGAACTCGACGGAACTTGCTTGTAGAAGATGTCCATCGTACTCGACGGAGGATTCCGGCGCTTGCCCCACGGTGGGCGCCACTGTCGACGTTTTAGTCGGCAATTATATTTTAGGGGGCTACGCAAGAACCAAGAATACGATGGTAAACACGAGACAAGGAGTTTAGACAGGTTCGGGCCTCCCGGAGGATAAAAACCCTACGTCCTGTATGTCGTGGTATTGATTGTGTATGTTTGAGAGGAGATCCCTGCCCGCCTTATATAGTCGGGGGTACAGGGTTACATGAAAAATATCCTAGTCGGTTACAACATGGAAATACTTGGAGTACAAGTCAAGAAACCCTTTGAGGTCACTCCGAGTAGTAGAACCTTCCAACTCTGCATCGTGGGCTACTCGGTCTCTTCTGGGCTGATCCGACTACCCTTGTCAGGTTACCCGGCCCTTTGGTCTTGAGGGTACCGAGGGTCATGGTAACGACAGAAGGCCTCCCCGAGCGTTCTTAATGCCGCGCACCACGCTTTCGCGGACAGCAAGGCGGCAAGGCCCCTCTCGTTCCGTGAGGAATGAAGCGCGCCCGCCCCGGCAGCTCGAGCTCAAGGAGGAGCAGACCAGCGGCGATGCTTCATCCAGTGCCGCCGAGCTCCCGGCCAGGCCTCTTCCACACCATTACTCCGGTCACACGTTTCCCATTCCCGACCGCGCTTCGGAAACGGTGCCATTAGTCCGTTGCGGTGTACGCATTCGCGGGCGAGGCAGCGCCATCACCACCTGCGCGCGCAGACAACAACGTCGCGATGCACAAACCCAAAGTATCCTCAACTATCGATCGATGCTCGGGCCGACCTGGTCCACGCGCTCGTGTTCGGTCTCAAGGCCCTGGGTCACGCAAGAACAGATCGCCTACGCCGGCGGCTGGGACGCGACCTGCTCAGCCATGGCCGCCCGTCTGACGCCGGAAGCAGCGTGTTCCAATCTGTAAAGGCTCCGCTAGCTGGATAGAGTCGTCAATCCTCGAGTCTCGATTAATCCGCCTGTCTGTATCTTCGGGCGCCGCGGTCGCCGTCGAGCTCCGCGGCCGCGCCATGCTCGTCGTCGGCCACGGCTCCTCCGCCATGCGGCTTCGCCTTCGTCAACCAGGAAACGACCAAGTCAAATTCTACTGGGCCGAATCTGGACCGCACGTCCCTAATCGGACGGCTCTCAAGATCCGAGGGGCGACCACCCCCGACCCTGAAACAGGGCACGGCTCCTCTGCTTGTGCTTGGCGCCTCGGCTCGCCAGTGCGCAGCCGCGTTCCCGCTGCTGCTCGACACGGTGGTCGGGGCAAGGGATCCGCCATGGGCTCGCGGAGCTCCTGACAAATTCAGTACACAGCTCTCTGCTTGCTGTCAGTATACATACATCTGTGAAGTTCTGTGACATGTGCAAACACCATAAAAGCAACGAAAAAAAAAATACACTGCGATCTTGTTTGTTCTCATAACCGTGCAGTGCAGGTTCAGACCTCAGAATAAACTGCAAACATCTGATCGGACAAACCAGTGGCCGGACGATTTGGTAATGCAACGAAAAAGTGCATGCCACAGGTCAAACTCCTGTGACAAACTGTAGGCCGGTGCAACAAAGCGAGTTGAAACAACTCCAGCTGTTCCTGAACCATTGTAATTGAGAGACTAGCTAGGTGGATCGATCACATGACCCATGTACGTACGTAGTGGAGTTGTTACCCACTATATACAGTAGAGATTTGGGTGGCAACGACTGTGTTAGGAATTGTGATGGTACGTAGCCTAGCTTGTGTGCTGCTGCATTCAGTTACGCACACCTCTGGAGTATTCAGTTTAGGCGAACGGTTTGTGGTGTGGTGACCGCGTCTGTCGGAGTAGGGCGGTCGTGTTCTGGCGATGATGCTTCCACGGACAGGGCTCTGCTCTGCTCGTGGCCGTGGTGGCGCGCAACGACCTGTTCCGTCCCGATCACGAGCGCGCGGCGCGTCTGGAGCTGCTCCTGTTGGGAACAACGACGGCGATGTTACCGCCGTCCTCGAGCAGCGCGGCTGCCGTCGAGCTCCGTCGCTCGTCCGGCGTGCAGCATGACCTGGGCCGTGGACATTCGTCCTCCGGCTCGCGCGGGAGAAAACGACCAAGTCCAGTTCGTATTACGCCGGGATCTGGACCGAACGTGCTCGATCGGACGTCCGTCAGCAACCCAAGGGGTGGAGCGACCACCCCCGACCAGGTGACGTCCGTCTGGCATCGCCGGAGCGCCGCTGCGTTCCAGTCGCTACTCGCCTCCATGGCGCCCTCGCTTACGCTTCCATAGCGATGGTGCCGCGGAGAGCTTCCTGTCGAGCATGGTGCCGCGCCACTCGCTACGGTACCGCTGTGCGTCCGTCCGCAGCGAACAGTGGAAAACGTGTAGCCTGCCTGCCACCACCCTTGTCTTGTCGCCGATGAGGCCTCGCTGAATGTTCCCTACGCCCTCGGCGTGTTGTGTTGGCGTCTGGAGCTCAACGTTTCAGATCAGAGAAGACGATGGCGTGCCTCTGCTCTTGTTCTTTTTTTTTTTTTTGGAAAAAAGGCAGGAGCGCTGCCATTCATTAAGGGAGAAGAAGCAGAACATTACAGCCCAAGTGTACAGAATCTAAGCTGGCTCAGAGGCCAAGCGCCCACACCTCAGTCATATCCAAGAGTAGAAAGAAAAAGCAAAACAGGCCAAAGTACAACTAGAGGTCATGAACAAGAACTGCTGCCGATTGCTTGAAAAGCTTAACGTTATCCACTATCAGAGAGGCTACCTGAAGAAAAGAGCTCTGCTTATTATCAAAAGTCCTGCGATTTCTTTCCTTCCAAATTTCCCACCAGAAAGAAAAAAGGATTCCTGTGTGCTCCTTTTTTTGTTGTTTCGATCCCACTGAGTTAACAGTTGTAATCCATGTAGCAACCCCATCATTTGGGAAAGGAGACGCAGCCGGTGGGAGCCTCAACAGATGAGCCACCCTGCCCCAAACTGCCTCTGTGAAGTTACATTGTGCCAACAGATGAGTAGCAGATTCAGGTACCCCGGTGCAGAGAACACAATTGGGATTACATGGCCAATTTTTCTTCTGCAGATTGTCTGCCGTTGGAGCTTTACCATGTACTGCTAGCCAAGCAAAGAAGCGGCATTTGGGTTCAGTTGCAGCTTGCCAAATGTGTGAAGCCCTGAAGGCCGGCATGGCTCCTAAGAATTGGGCCTGATAAGCTGATGCTGCGGTGTATTCCCCGGTAGCTGTCCACTTCCATCTTATTTGATCCTTCTCCTCAGTTAAATTCACCTCGTTCAGAGCTCCTACTCTTTGCGCATACTGAGAGCTTATGCAGTGGTTCCATGGCTAGGAGAAAAAGGGGTCCCCTTTGGTGCGGTGCGTGCCCGCCTCGGACGCTGCCAACACAACGATAACGTCGTACTACATACAACACAACCCGGCACCGATAGAACGGCGAGCCGCCGACGAGGCCTCCCCGTGCGTTGTTAGTACCATGCGCTGCGCGTTCGCGTACGTGGGTGGAATGATCGAAGCGTGCCCCGGCAGTTGGAGCTCAAGGAGGAGCAGAGCAGCGGCGATGTCGTCGAGCTCCGCCGCGGCGTCAGTCATGCAGAGGCGCCGCCGTGACTCACCCCACTGCTACGTACGTACTCGGCATAAGATACGCGCCAGGGCCGCCGAGCTACTACAGGTAAGCAATTAAGGCGGCACATCACAGGTCACAGCACAGCAAGCACTTGCTCGACGCTTGCATGTCGAGCGAGCGCTTCGTCAGCACCACGCCGCGGCCCCGGCCCAACCCTTGGCTCGAGATCCTGCGTCAACGCTTTGGCCAACAAGGTGGCGCTCGGCTTGACCACCCCGGCGGATGCCGTTCCGTGAGCTAGAGAGGGCAGGGTGGTCCTGTTCTGCCGATGGCCGCGACGCTTTGTCGGACAGGGCCCTGCTCGACGCTGTGCTGGCGCGCAACCTGTTCCGTCGCGCCGCACTACTGAGATGCTCTCGATGGAAACTGCCGGCGTCCCCATCGAATCTGGGCCGCACGCGCCCCGATCGGACGTCCACCAGGTACCCAAGGGGTGGTCGCTATCCCCCGACCCTGGGCGCCCCTCCTCTGCTTCGCGTCTGGCCTCTCGCCGGAGCGCCGCTGCGTTCTCGTCGCTACTCGCCTCCATGACGACCTCGCTCACGCTCCCATAGCGGCCAATGGCTTTGCACCTCGCCCGCGGATAACGACGTCCGTCACCGCGGAGAGCTCCCCGTACGTCGAGCATGATGTCGCCACTCGCTCGGCCTGCCGCCGCGCGTGATTGAGGAGCCACACGGTCCGATCCGCTGCCATGCCATGACACGGCGCTCGCCGGGCCACCTCCGCGACATCAACGGCGGGAGAGCGAGATGACGGAAATAACGCCGACGGCGCTCTGGCAATGCACAGCTAGCTGCCGGCACTCTTGAGTACCGATCAATCGTGCCGGCCTCCCGTAATAAGTTGTCAGGAACGATGCATCGATCGAGGAAATTAAGGCCTTGCGGTGGCGCAGGCCGCCGACGATGATGCCCCGGCCGGTGGCCGTCCCCGACGGCGATATCTCCTTCCTCAGCTGGGTTCCCGCAGTTCGCCGCGTTCCCGCTGCTACTCGGCGTTATTAATTCGCGTCTGCACGCAGTGAGTTCCTGTGCTGTTCACCCGCCCTCGCGACGTGGACGCTGGCGTGCAGTGCAGATGTCCGCCGCAGCAGCGGCTCGGACCGGACGTCCAGTTCCAGGCCACCGTTCCGTGGTCACGGTCGAACAACCCCGCAGGCAGAGGTACCTGCATCGGCACGGTGCGCCGGACGCCGAGCCTGACACGGACCACGGCACAGAAGAACGAACGACCCAGCACGTTCCGCGGCATTGAGAGGTCGACGACGATGCGACCGCGCCGGTAGCACCGACCGGCGTTCCTGACGTACGGCCTCGGCGCAGCTCCCTTGTCGATGCGCCGCCTAGCGCAGCACAACGGCAGGACGACGGCCGTCGCGGCGGTGCGCCTGTCGTTCCGCGAAATGGTACGGTTTCTGCAGCCAATAGTCGTAAAGAAAACAGGGTGGCGTTCTTCCACCGGACTACAAACATCGCGGGCTTCAGGTGCGTCCTGTGCTTATTGTTCGTCTACAGATAAAACTCTGAACATTCTCGCTGTTTTTTTTTTTTTTTTGAAACGCATTCTCGCTGTTTTGTACAGTAACAAGGGCACAAAAAGTGCGGTAACCAGTTTGCGACTTGTGTTCATAAAGTTGAACGCATTTCAATGTCGAACACAACTTCATACTTAGTAGTTGGCCCAGGAAGGCCCATGAGCCTTGTTATTATCCACGAAGCCCGTCCGGCTCCCGTCCACCGAACAAGTTTCCCCTGTCTGCCTCCTCGCCGTGACGCCGTGTCGTGGCACCCGTCGCCGGCGGCAGACGGGGCCTCCCCTCACCGCGGATAACGAGGGAGCTCGAGTTAACCGCGGCGGCCGCGGTGACCAAAGGTTCGTTGCTGCTGCGCACTGCTTGAATATCCCATTCCGTCGAGAAATGCTATAATCCCCACTAGTTCGCAAATGTCTGTGTTTTTACTTGCCAAATTAAAAGTTCAACCGATAGAGTTGTTAGCTGCCAAGTTTATTTCCCGATTGCTTTCCGTAATCTAGAGAGTTGGCGGCTTCCAAATTCAGCAGCTTAGTGAACGGAACTATTAGTTCATTTCCTGGAATTTGAACAGGTTTCTCATCTGACGGAATTGGTGAAATTATTGGCTTCCGCGGGACGGCAATAATGGAGGTGAGCAGTGAGCTGGACGGGGCAACCGCCGCGTTGATGAAGGTGGGTCAGGGGGGAGACATCGACCCGCGGAGTCAAGTCGCGCCAGGCCCCGCCACACACGTGACGTGTCCGGGAAGATGCCGTTCGCATTGGAAGTTTGCTTGGAGCCTCATCATAACCAAGGCTGTGGTCAGTAGGAGGGGAGTGCACTGTCCACTGCTCTTTTGGTTGCAACCTTAGGGATTAAGCGTTCCTCAGAGCCAGCTCCATCGCTTGAGAGAACATACTGGTGAGGAATCTTTAGGCTGATCTGTATGTATATGTGCTGCAACATTTCATTTTCTCGCTTCTGAAGTGACAACACTGAACATAGGGCAAAGAGAAAGATCTCCTCTTTGGGTTTTCGACTGGCACCTCTGCTTCTGTACCAGTTCAGTTCGGTAAGCTCAAATTCTTCAATTCGTCCATAGGGGGGGTTCAGATGTCAATCGTCTTTCTTCTCTCACCTCATGTCTGATCTTCAGGTGTTCATCGAGCAACGTTTTTTCGCCATTTTCGCGTTGTGTATCACTCTGCCGTTGCATCCTGAAGCGTCGCACTGCTCAGGTACGTCTTTGAGTAATTTTACGGTGCTCTATACCATTAGTATTTTTTTTTTACAAAAAGGAAATTTCACTAATATTGACGCAAATTACATCTTCATTGATTACAAAAACATCCCAATCAACGAAAGCTCCATTGGTAGTAGACAAAAAAAACTTTGAAAGAGCCGCAAATTCCATCATCTAGAATTATCATCCCAGACAGATATGCCACGAACGAAAACTCCGATATGAAAGAACACGACCATCTCACCATTCACCACCGCCATCCTCATCACCGACGGGGAAAAACTGAAACCCAACCCTTTTGCAAAAGAGGGGTAGACTGATATTTCACATGCAAATACGAAGAACTAGCAGCCGTCGAGCCCGTAGCCGAGCCCATCGTCGCCCCTTCACCATATTCGCAATGGGAAAACACAAATCCAATCAACATCCAGATGAATGTCACCGGAAATCAAACTCTCACTAGCTCACCGTCATGGCCATAAAGAACACGATGCAACAAAAAAAGAGGTCGGAGTACCTTATTCTTCATCGATGATGGCGCCTTCGACTCGCCATCACCGTCGAGACGCATCCTCCTCCAGTGCTTCATGGCTTCGAACTTGACGACAACGTACCGCCGCCGCCGCCCTCTTCGACCGAGTCATTAGAGAAACCTTAACCCTAGCGACTGTCGCGGTCGTCATAAGAGCAACCACCGCAGGAAGACCTTCCTAAACCTATGAGGAAAGAAAGAGGACGTTGGATGCCGGACCTCCCGTCGGCGGAGGCCGGCGGAGACGAGGGGCCGGCGTTACCTTTTTCTGAGTCGCCGCCGCTCGTGCGGGCGTGCGTTTCGCCTGTGGAAAGCACCATGGCCTGCAGTTAATACTACCTGGTTTCCTCCCTCCTTTTTCTTCTGGCAACACATACCTGATCCGCTCGTGCGCAACATATAGATATGGCACGGTTTTAATGCTGGACAGTGAGCCCATTTCTATTGAGAGCAAAAAACAAAATAAAGGTTTGTGTTGACACATACTTTTCTCCCTGTGGCACAACCAGTGTGTGAAAAACTCTACCGCAAAATATGACCTGTTCCGTCGCGTGCACGGATGCGCCGCACTATGGAAACTGCGACGGCGAGGCTGCCGCCGTACGTCCTCAAGCAGCACGCAGTCGCCGTCGAGCTCCATGCGATGGTCGCGCGTCGGTCAGCAACTATAAAAGTGAAGAACGCGTCGTACGTCAGGCGATGGGTGTCGTCGGTGTCGCAGCTAGCTCCGGTGAACGCGCGCGATCGTTCAGATGGCAGGGCGGGCGACGCCTCTGTCGCGCGGCCGTGGAGGCCTCTCCTCTCCTCAAACGCGTTGGCTTGGCGGACATGATTCGGCTCCACGGTTTCAAGACGCGGCGTATGCGAGGTCGCCAGGGCGTCCCGGCCCAACGGCACCTGTTGATGTCGTGTGTTCTTTTGGAACCCGTTCGGTCGTTCGTTCGTTCTTTGACATGGCTCTGCTCAAGGCGGCGAGCGCGCCAGCCATTCCTCCAACTCAAGCCCCTGCCCTGCAGCGCGCGGGAATGGATGGAGGCTGCTCTAGGAGTGCGCGAGAGCAACGCACAGTCCCGGACGCCCTCGATCGACGTCGCGCGCCGGCTGCTGTGTTGATCGAGGCTCCCTCGGTGTCGCGGCACCGCGGAGACCTCTCCCTGACCCGAGTCTCACGTCGACGGACAAGACAGGGCCATCAGCTGCATGCACCGCGCGGCTGGGCTGCCGTCGACGTCGCGGCAGTTGACGCCGCTATCTGGGAGTGCGCGCGAGCGCGTTCACGGACCGGTGTCGTTCGTCTGCGCGCAGCGAGGCGGGACGTGTTACGCTCAGCCACTGACATCAGCGTCGCGAGCACGAGCCGATCGATTCAACATGTGCTGCCCTCGGGCGAGGCACTGGCTGCTGTGTTAGGGGTTGCTGATTATAACACCGACTAGCAACCAGCCACCCACTGGGGTGTGTCGTGCGCCAGGGCCAGCCGTCTATCTCCTACGGCGTCAGACACCGGCATCACGAGCATTGGCGGCTGGCACGGGTCTACGTCGAGCTCTGCTTCCGCGCCATGCTCGACCAGGTCACAACTCTGCTCTGTGCACGGCTCGCAAGTGCGCAGCCGCGTTCCCGCTGCTGCTTGCCATCATTCGGCCGGTTGGTGATGTGGAAATAAAATAAATTAAACGGGACAAAGAATGCACAAAAGTGCTCTTTATGCAAACAAATAGTATACTCTAATGAACATGTGGAGCAAAGGCGAAAGGAGGGTGAGGAAATGAGGTCTTCACTACTTTTCATGCCGCAGCATGATACTAGCACCTGTGATGTCTCTACTTTCTATAGCTAAAGCGGATCTAACACTAGTTTATCCCTGTTTAGTACCTGGCATTAAAATGCGAGTATTCTTGTCGGAGCGCCGTTCCGTGTCATCCAAAGATTCTTTGCTCCACTCAAACATTTTGCTCTCTAGCTTGACGGAAGCTGCCCCTCCGTTTCCATTCTACCTACTCCCACTGAAGAGAAGCCAGCACGCTAAGACAAACACGGTTCTGATTTGCACACGCTGATCATACAGAGATATTAGAAGGTGAGATCCATTGATGCTACACAGTGTGTTCGTTTGTGTTGGACAAATGGGTCATAAGTGTGGCATTTTCCATTTGAAGCGCATTAAGAACCGTTGCTCTAAGCTGAACGTCGAGTAAAAAGAGGTTTTCTTACATTCTGTAACTGTGCCAATGTGAACACATGATACTGAAGCATTAGCGGAAACCAAACTCAAACCAAGCACATGCTAGCTGCTAGGTGCTGCCAGTTGTTCACATGTGCTGGGGGAAACTCCAGGTAACTGATCACGATGCCAACCAGTGTTAGCAATACTAGGACAGTGCCTCTACCAGCGAGTGGCAAATTCGGGCCAATAAGCATTAAGCAGCCAGTTGGTTGCAGCTTTGTTAACAATAATTTATTGGATCAGAGTCGGCACCATCATACGACGAAAAGACATCAAGCCTTAATAGACTGTGTAAGCTAGTCCAACTAAATTACACAAGGTTCTCAAGTATTCACATGCTGCAATAAGTGAAGGCTTCGTCAGAGAAGAGGAGGCTTGTGCTGCCCGTGCTCTCCAGTTTCCAGCTACACCTCTGCTGTTGCATCCTTTAGCTCTGATCTTCTCTGCTCATGGTACGTTGTTGGCTGTGGAAAACTCCTTACATAGCCTCCTGTGAAATCAAAAAAGAGTTCTGATTTACTCCTCATTTTCATAACACAATTCGAATTTACAGACACTGATGATGCAGATATATTAGAAGGTGGGATCCTGTTGATGCTACAGAGTGTATTCGTTCCTGTTAGAATACTCATTGATAAGATCCTACTGGGAACGATAAGACTCGCGCTGACGCATACTGATCTTCGTATAGAGCATCTGGACCAATTCCATATCAGCCGGACCCATGTTCAGTATTCATCAGGTATTTTTCTGGTTCTAGTACCCCTGATTTAGTAGGTAATAACCTTTTGTATTGTCTGCTAAGGTCTTCTATCTGTAGCAATTGATTCAACCAGGATTCATTTCATCAGCACGCTCTTCGCTTTTGTTTTTACCACCTTTTTTTTTCCAGCTGGTGTTGCAGCGTGACCTGTTAATTCCTTTCTCTGGGTGATTGATAAAAAGGAACCGTGCCTTCGTAGACTGTGTAATCTAGTTGACACATTTTGCGCAAGATTCGTCACGGAAAAGCTATTCTCTTGTGCTCCTACATCCTTTCCATTGGTTATGGTAAGCTTCTTGGCGTCCATTTCACGAAGAGAGTTCTTTTTTTTTTCCCTCAGAACACGTAGGAGAACCGCGCCTCATTACATTAAGAAGCAAAAGAGAGTTCATTTTTCCTTTCTTAATTCAGTCCAGATTTACATGCGGCATCGTGTGCAGAGCTAGCAGACTTTTGATGCTGGAAATGGAACCAATTTCTGTTGTAACACTGGTTTAAGAAATCCTGCTGGGAGCAAAAGGATATTGCATTCTCACATACTGATCTCCTTCAGCAACACTCTGAACATTCCCATAGCAGTTGGCCAGTTTTGGGCATTCAGGTTTTTTTTTTTTTGTGTGGATTACGCAGAGTAGAAGATGATTGATGCTCAGTGAACCGGCTTGTGTTGGACCTCATTAAAGATACCTGTCTTGATCAATTTTTCGCATTGAATAAAAATATCTGCATTGACACATCCTGATCACCATCTGAGGAACCCTCGTCAGTGCTTTATCTGTTGACCTGTAGTCAGATACCTTTCCTAGTGCTAATATATCTCTGATTTGGTGGTAACTTTGCTTATTTTCTACGCTACTATAACACAAGGTTCTCAAGTATTCACATGCTGCAATAAGTGAAGGCTTCGTCAGAGAAGAGGAGGCTTGTGCTGCCAGTGCTCTCCACTTTCCAGCTACAGCTCTGCTGTTGCATCCTTTAGCTCTGATCTTCTCTGCTCATGGTACGTCGTTGGCTGTGGAGAACTCTTTGCATAGCCTCCTGTGAAATCAGAAAAGAGTTCTGATTTACTCCTTATTTTCATAACACAATTCTAATTTACAGACGCTGATGATGTAGATATATTAGAAGGTGGGATCCTGTTAATTCTACATGTGCGTTCGTTCCTGTTAGAGTACTCATCGATAAGATCCTATTGGGAATGATAAGACCCTCATCGACGCATACTGATCTTCATATAGAGCACCTGGACCAATTCCATATCAGTCGGACCCGTGTTCAGTATTCATCAGGTATTTTTCTAGTTCTAGTACCTCTGATTTAGTAGGTAGTAACGTTTTGTATTGTCTGCTAAGATCTTCTAGCTGTAGCAATTGATTCAATCAGGATTCATTTCATCAGCACGTTCTTCGCCTTTTCATTCTTAGCACTTTTTTTTGGCAGAGCTGTAGCACTTGTGGCGTGATCTGTTAATTCCTTTCTCTGGAGGATTCAAAAATATAAATTGCCCGTAGGCTATGTAATCTAGTCAACACATTTTACGCAAGATTTGTCACGGAAAAGCTATTCTCTTGTGATCATGCATCCTTTTCATTGGTTGTGGTAAGCTTCACGGCGTCCATTTCACCACGAGAGTTTTCTTTTTCTTGAAAACTGTAGGAGAACTGTGCCTCGTTATATTAAGAAAAAGTGAGTTATTTTTCCTTTCTTAATTCAATCCTTATTTACGTGCGACATCACGTGCAGAGACAGCATGCTTTTAATGCTGGACACAGCTGGTTGAAGAAATCCTGTTGGGATCAAAAGGACATTGCATTCCCAGTTACTGATCACCTCCAGCAGCACTCTGATTGTTCCCATACCAGTTGACCAGTTTTTGACATTCAGGTACTTTTGTGTAGGTATCACGCAGAGTAACAGATGATTGATGCTAAGTGCACCAGTTTGTATTGGACCTCTTGATAAAGGGATCTGTCCTGATCAATTTTTCGCATTGGCCCGTACTAATAATCTTCTTATACACAGGAGAGCTGCGCATCATTCTATTAATACTAATAATCTTCAGCAGTACTTTGATCAGTGTTCTATCGATTGACTCGTATTCAGGTACTTTCTGTATCTCCATAGTTCTACTTCAGTGGTAGTTCTTGTTCTCTGCTGCTGAACCATTCGATGTGGTGCAACAAGTGAACCAGCTTATTTTGTTCGGTACCAAGCACCCATTCTTTCTTAAATTATTTTTGCAGGTATAGCAGCCTGGTGTGTTGTTTTCTAGTGATGATTGCCTGATAAATTCTGCTACCCATTATTATTTAGTTATTCAAATCTGTTACATTTCATTTCCTCTGGGCTTGGCGTGCTGGATGTTACAGTGGCGATGGGTTAATCATCTGAGCTAACTAATTCAGCTAAGATGGTCACCACTGAATCTTATTATCAACTATTTTCTCTTGATGGACACTAGGTTTATAAGGTAAGTCTTCTAATGTTACTTCGTTGTTGAATATTTGTTTCCTGGGTTATTGCAATTTGTGACTTTTGTGGTACCATGTAGTAAGTAGTTACCTTTAGTGATGCAAAAGATGGATTAAACAAATAACAGCCATATTTGATTAGGTGAGTCTGAGTCATCAATGCGGTAGCAGACCAAAATCTAACGGTGGTACAACCAGAGGTTTCGTATGCAGGATGCGAAAATCCCAATCGATAACCATTCAGTTGGGCTGTTGGGGCCTTGTTAGCTTACATCAGCTGAAATCCAAAATAAAAAGGACACCATGGTATTTCAGGAGTTTATACCTCAATACCTCACTTTGTTAAATACCATCATGTACTTAGCTCCTCATCGATATGGTCTGGTATTATGCATCACTTACTGAAGGTGCATGGCCCTTCAGGATGTCCAGTAACCTATACGTCACACCAAATACAAGGATTCTGCAACAACTTATTACTTAAACGGATTGTTATAATGAACTAAAAAGCAGCAATAAGAAGAAGCTTCTTTCACTAGGTTTTTAAATAAGCTGCTATTCCAACTAGCAGAAGCTTTGACAAAAACAGGGCCTATATACTGTGTTTGTGAACTCTTAAAATCAAGTAAACTTGAAACAAAAGGCAGCTATAGTTGTCCCCGCAAATTCCATCCATAAGCTCAACCAACTGTAGAAGACTGTGTTGCGACTAGACCATGAGATGCTGGCCTCTCTTTTCCATTTTGAATAGGTTCCAGGCCAAGCTGAACTTGGTGGAAAGTTACGGCCTCTTGTAAGAGAAAATTGTAGCGCAAATGTTTGATAAACGTCCATGTCAGAAACCTGTTTGTAGGTACACGATGACAAATACTAAGTCTTTACTGTAGTGTTGTAGGCAAAAGTTATACTTGCACCTAAATGAGAATCATATCCCGGAATAGCTAGCGTGAAAGGAAATAGAATATCCATTAAATTTTATGTGTAAAAAATACAAGAGTACATATACGAGCATGTGGTTTTGTAAATTTTATCAGTGTTGCAGTGCATACTTATTGAACATAGTGTTGTAAACTTGGTAACTATTGTCCTCGCAAGAAAAAAAATCCTTTGTAACTATTGATTTTAAGTTTTTATGCATTATGTGTTGACAGAGTAAAAGCGAGGAAAAAACTCACTGGTACCAAGTTGCCTGTAATATTGGTTTGTCCAGGCCCTGGAAAAATCATTACTGGTGGGTCTGCATAAAAATTCACCTGATGGCAACCATATTGTTTTCTTTTGCTGGCTCATGCATCCAAAAGCTCCAAGAAATAATAACAGATGAAGCGATACAAATACTGGGTGTCAAAAAAGATCTCAATGAATTGCAGCAAACAATGAAACAAATACAATATTTTCTCATAGATGCTGATCGGAGAAGCATTGAGGACTCAGCAGTTAGCAATTGGTTTGGTGAGCTGAGAGATGCTATGTATGATGCTGATGATATAATTGACTTGGCCCGGTTTAAGGGAAGCAATCTGCTAGGAGAATATCCTTCCTCATCATCGTCAAGAAAATTAACTACATGCAGTGGATTTCCAATTTTCTCTTGCTTTTCTACAATTTGTACACGCCATGAGATTGCTGTACAAATAAGAAGCCTCAACAAAAGAATAGAAAATCTTGCAAACTTAGGTAAAACATTCTTGAAGTTTGAAGCTGAACCTTCTGGCAGCACCACAGTATCAAATAACAGAAAAACATGCTACCTTGTAGAACCCAATCTTGTGGGGAAGGAGATCATATATGTTGTAAATAGATTGATGGAATCGGTGCTAGTACACAGGGAAAACAAGGTTTACAAGATAGGTATTGTTGGAACAGGAGGAGTTGGAAAGACAACTCTAGCTCAGAAATTATACAATGATCATAGAGTGGAGGGGCACTTCAAACAACGTGCATGGATCTGTGTTTCACAACAGTACTCTGAAGTTGCTTTGTTGAAAGAAATACTTCGAAATGTTGGAGTTCAAGATCAGGGTGAAAGTGTGGGTGAGCTACAGGGTAAACTTGCAAAAGCTATTGAAGGAGAATCTTTTTTCCTTGTGTTGGATGACTTGTGGCAGTCCGATGTATGGACCGATTTGCTAAGAACTCCATTGCATAAAGCAGGTCATGGAATAATTGTAATAACAACTCGACATGATACAATAGCAAAGGCAGTTGGCGTGCAACATATGCATCGAGTGGAATTGATGTCTGAGGAAGTAGGATGGGAGCTACTTTGGAAGAGTATGAATGTTAATGATGAGAAAGAAGTGCACAACCTAAGGGATACAGGAAGGGAGATTGTTAAAAAATGTGGCGGCCTTCCTCTTGCAATCAAGGTTGTTGCTAGTGTTTTAGCAACAAAGGACATATCCGAAAGTGAGTGGCACAAGATTCTAAGAAATGATGCATGGTCTTTGAATAAGCTCCCTGCTGAACTGAGAGGTGCTTTGTATTTGAGTTATGACCAGCTGCCACAAAATCTGAAGCAATGTTTCCTTTACTGTGCTTTGTATCTTGAAGATCGGACACTTTGCCTTGATCATCTTGTCAGGTACTGGATTGCTGAAGGCTTTGTAGGTAAGCACGAGAACCAATTAATGGAAGATACAGCAGAAGAATACTACTATGAGTTGATCTCAAGGAACTTGCTCCTTCCAGATCCTCTTTATTTTGACCAAGGGAGATGCAAAATGCATGATCTTTTAAGGCAGCTTGCTTGCCATTTATCAAGAGAAGAATGTTTTATCGGAGACCCACAGTCTCTGGAGGATAAAAGTATACCTAAACTTCAGCGCATTTCAGTCGTAACAGAGAAGGAAGTGGTTGTTTTACCTAGTTTTGACAAGCAAAAGTTCAGAGTGAGAACTTTCATAATGTTTTGTGACAAGACACTGGCATTTGATCATTCACTTTCCAAGAAACTTTCATATGTCCGTGTTTTGGATTTGGGTGGGTCAAGTTTGCAAAATATTCCAGATTATATTGGAAGTTTGATTCATCTGCGCTTACTCATTCTTTCTAGTACCAACATAACTTGCCTTCCTGAGTCCATTGGTTTACTCAAAAACCTTCAGACATTGAGCTTGAGTAAATGTGCTGCTTTGCACAGTCTTCCTTTGGCACTCACTAGATTATGCAATTTAAGGCACCTTTTACTCTATGGAACACCAATAAACCAGGTTCCAAAAGGATTAGCTAAACTGAAGTCTCTCAATGAAATAACAGGATTTCCAATTTGTGATTGCAGTGATAACAATACCAAAATGCAAGATGGATGGGATCTTGAAGAGTTAGACCCTCTTTTGCAGTTGAGGAAACTTACTATGATTAAATTGGAAAGGGTGGCACCATACAGTGCAGATCCAATTCTAATGGACAAAAAGTATCTAAACACTCTGAAAGTCTGGTGCACTAAATGCACAGATAAACCATATTCTGAAGAGAATGTTAGCAACATTGAGAAGATCATGGAGCAGCTAATCCCTCCACAAAACCTTGAAGAATTACTCATTGGGAATTTTTTTGGTAGGAGTTTTCCTACCTGGCTAGATATTGCTACCCATTTGTCTGCCATGAAGATATTGCAGCTCATAGATTGCAAATCTTGTGTGCATCTTCCTCCAATTGGACAACTCAGCAGCTTGAAATATCTGAGAATCCAAGGAGCATATGCAGTTACCAAGATTGGACCCGAATTTATTGGCTTTGGGGTGGGTATTCCTGGATCGACAGAGGCAGTTGCTTTCCCCAAGCTTGAATGGTTGGTGATTTGGGATATGCCCAACTGGGAGGACTGGACTTTTGTTCTTGAAGACGAAGCAACAACAGCAGGTACGGATGGGGAAGAGTATGGAGTTGCTACGAAGCAAAAAGGAGAAGCACCACCTCCAAGGATGCGGCTGCTTCCTTGTTTGAAGGAATTGTCCCTTCGCAACTGCCCCAAGCTGAGATCTCTCCCATGGCAGCTTGGACAGGAAGCCACCGGCTTGAAGAATCTCAAATTAAGATATGCGCACAGCCTTAAGTTGGTGGAGAACCTCCCGTTCCTCTCAGAATTGCTTTTCATCGCAAATTGCAAAGACCTACAGAAGGTGTCAGGTGTTCCCCAAGTGCAAGAGCTGCATGTGGGGGGCTGTCCAAACTTGATGTGTGTTGAGAAGTTGGGCAACTTGCAGCGGTTGGGACTGCACAGGAGTATGCTTGAGGTCTCCTCATTATGGATGCCTGAGCTTCAGCAGCAATGCAGAGAACTACATGGGGAAGACCTGGATGTGTTCGATTGGACATGATGACGTTACAGAGCTGCCTAGTTAGGCGGAAATGAAGATGCGAGGTTTGATATCTAACCTATCCTGCTTTCTTTCTATTCACGACCTGGTTTTGTTCCTTTAACAACACACTGACGACCTGTATGTGTTTGCTTTATATGAAAGGTACTGTCTGTTGAAGATGGAAGCGACTAGAGCTCATTTACATATGCATCGATATGGCATTGGGTAGGCCGTACTTTGCTGTATGCCTCTCAGGATTGGAGCTACATGATGCATGAGGGCCTTTGTCACAGCTGCATATGGGCATCTGAGATTTGCTTCGGTTTATGATTTTTACGTGTGTAGTTTTTCTTGTGTGCATACTGCCTGAATAAAAAGCGTGCTACTTGGGCTTGTCGCCTCTGTGTTGAGCTCTATGTAATGATGTTGACACGGTTCATTGTACTTGGTTTGCTAAATTTGTAGTGTGAAGAACTACACAGAATTACCTATGTGCCAAAGTGAGCTCGCGTGTGTTGCTCCTAATGATGGAATAGTATATTTTTTCCCGCTTCATTGTTCACTATTGTTGTCTGCCTTGCTTTATGTTCTGTTTGCTGATTCAATGGTGACACTCGACGAAAACCTGGTTGTAACCACTGAATAGCTTTGTCAATTGTACACACCGTCAGTTCAGGCGTTCTCTTGCGGAAGCCGTATCACTGGAGGGTGAGGGGAGTGGTTCTTAGGTAATTGACACGACAGAGGTGGCCGTATAAGTGATGCGGATGTGGTGCCATGCCCAGAGTGGCGGGCGGGCGGGTCGTCTCTCTGCTTTGGCCGCGGGGGCCAGGTTCCCGCTGCTGCGATGCGATGCGTTGAAGCACAACACAGCGCCGAATGGTGCGGTTGCGACGAGGTCTCGTCCAGTTGGAGGCGGCCGTGGAGGAGCCGCGTCGGCGGACGTCCCGTCGGAGGCCCGAGCTGAGCGTACGCGCTGGAGGCCATGCGGGCGTGTCGTTCGTCCCTGCAAGCACGCGGTGCTGCTGCTGCGCAACCAACGACGAACGAAGCAGAGGAAAATCCCGGGTGTCACATGGTGCCTCGGACGCCGCCACTTCCGACCCAACACGATGATAACGTCGTAGGACAACACAACACAACACAACACAACACAACACAACACAACCCGGCACCGATAGAACGGCGAGCTGCCGACGAGGCCTCCCCGTGCGTTCTTCTTGGTGTCGTGCGCCGCGCGTTCTGTTCGCGGACAGCAGCAAGGCCCTTGTCGTTCCGTGAGGACGGAAGCGCGCCGCCCGCCCGGCAGCTCGAGCTCAAGTAGGAGCAGAGCAGCGGCGATGCTTCCATCCAGCGGCGTCAGTCCTGCATGCAGATGCGCCGCCGTGACCAGAACAGGGCACGGCTCCTCTGCTTATATATGCTTGGTGCCTTGGCTCGCCAGTGCGCAGCCGCGTTCCCGCTGCTTCTCGCCATATATTTGTCCGGGCGGGCAGTGGTGTGCCTCGTGCCGCGCATGGGCTCGCGAAGCGCCGAGAGAGCGCTGATGGTTGGTTGTTCGTTCACTTGCACGCCGCTTTATACACATCCGTCCAGTTCTGTAACGACATATATGCAGACACCATGAAAGCGAGGGGGAAAAAAAATACACTGTCTTGTTCTCTTTTCATGAAAGCCATGCAGAGGTTCAGGGCGGAGAACCAAGGCAAAGGCAGCACAGCACCACAGCAAGCACTTGCGCGACGCTTCCTTCCAGGTCGAGCGAGCGCTTCGTCAGCACCACGCCACGTAATCCTCTCCTCTGTGAGCACGCCGCGGCGCAGCCCTTGGCTCGAGACTCTGCGTCAACCAACGCTTGCTGGAATCTGCGTCCACGTAATCCTCTGAGATGCTGTCGTGTTCTGGCGATGCTTCGACGGACCGGGAGCCTTGCTCGAGGCTGTGCTGCCGCGCAACCTGTTCCGTCGTCGCGAGCACCCACGCGGTGCACAACCGAGCTGCTCCCGATGGAAACTGCCGCGGCGAGGCAGCCGCCGTCCTCGATCAGGGCGGTCGGAGTCGAGCTTCGCTGCTGCTGCGCCATGGTCGCCGGCGTCCAGCCCGACCAGGGGCCTCGGAGTCTCGGACATCCGTCCGTCCTCCGGCTCGCGCGGGAGACAACGACCAAGTTCATTTCGGCATTAACGACGGGATCTGGACCGCAGGTGGTCGATCGAACGTCCGCAAGGTACCCAGGGGGTGGTCGCTATTTGTAATAGCGACCACCACCCCCGACCTGGCCAGGGCACCCGTGAGCGACTCCCCCTGCTTCGCGTCTGGCCTCGCCGGAGCGCCGCTGCGTTCCCGTCGCTACTCGCCTCTATGCTTATCATAACGGCCAGTGGCTTGGCACTTCGCGCCGCGGAGAGCTCCCCGTCATCGAGCATGATGCCGCCGCGCGTGTTCATCAGGCTGCGCGCGTGATTGAGGAGCCACACACACGGTCCTATCCGCTGCCATAACCCGGCGCTAGATCGTCCACCTCCGCGACATATATCAACGGCGGGAGAGCGAGATGACGGAAACGCCGGCGGAGATTGTCCTTGACGCACGGGTGTCGTGTCGTCGATGCGTCCCATGAGCATGTCGGCCATCTGCTTTCATGCCCTTGCAGCGCGCTCGCCGTCGTGCCGTGGACACCTCTCTGATGTGGCGCCGGTGGTAGAAGCCGCTGTTGTGAGTCGCCAGCTTTTGGAAATTCAGCTGTACTTAATTTTCACTCAGCTTGCAACCTGCGTGCTCCGGTGGTGCACGATCTTATTCCTGATGAATGCCGCCCGCCTGATGCAGGTTGTAGGGAAAACAATTGGAGGAAGCATGCGCGGCTCAAAATGCTCCATCAGCATACACGTCACCTGGAAAAACAGTTGCATATCATTCTTTCACGGCATCAACCTTAACTTGGAGGGACGAATTCAGGACACATCTCTCTGTTGTCAGTTTTCATTTATCTCTGCATTTCTGAACTAGTTTGTTCTGCTCTCGTAACTGTGCAGGCTCAGACTGAACCAGGTGATCACGACACAAGCTGGAGTAGTTGCACAAAACAAGAATGTAACTTGTTGTTATTCATTTCAGTTTGCGAGTAGGACAGAGGCGGTGCTGCATGTTCCCTTGGGCGCAAAATCTGACCGGAACAGAGTGATGAGTAAAATCGAAAGGATTAAACACAATTTCATATTCGCCCAGGAACGTTGTCCACACAAAGCTCTAGCAGGCCAAAGTCCAAACCTGAAGGCCCATATGGCTGCTGTCCGCCAGATCATTTTTTTTTGGGGTCCGCCAGATCACTCAGTCACTATCCCTACCATTTTGGGCTTATGCTTGCTTGAATCAAGTGAAGTTTGAGCCCAATTTGTATCTTAGGCCTGCGAATCTCATTTTGGTCCCTCTCTCTCTCTGGATGTAGCCCATCTCAGGGACCTATCCCCTTTGAATTTTTTTTATTTTTAATCGAATTTTTTATTATATTTTTATTAATAACCGCACGTTTTCGAAAATTGCAAAACTAGTCGACCAGTCGCCCGAAGGACGGGCGATTGCGGCCAGTCGCCCGATGCGCGGGCGACAAGGACTAAAATCCCCCAGGGCGCGGTGTGGTGGGGCCTAGTCGCCCCACACGTGGGCGACAAGGGGAAAGTCGCCCACCTGAAGGGCGACAGGAGCCAGTCGCCCACTAAAAGGGCGACAAGGAAAAGTCGCCTACCTGGAGGGCGACAGGAGCCAGTCGCCCGCCTAAAGGGCGACAGGAAGAAAAAAACATATTTCGTTTTTGTTTTTCATAAATTTTTTTTCGATTGTTGTGGCATAACTTAATAAAATAGGAAACATGGAAACTGATAAAACATCGTACAAAATAAAAACCATGTGCACATGAGTACATATCATACAAAATAAAAGCTATGTCACACACAAATGATACAAGAGATAGCTAGTGCCTGCCACGCTTAGGGGGCACACCCCTAACAGTGCCAGGCTTGGGTGCCTTGCGACCCGCTCTGACGTGACCGGCTGAGTACGTCAACGGCGAAGGAGGAACCACCTGACGTGTGGGTCGACCTCCAGCAGGCGCTGGTGTGTCGTCGTACTGCTGCGAAGGCTGTGTCATTGGTGGTGCGCCACTCAACTGCGAAGGACGAAGTGTGTCGTGCTGCCCCTCAGCCATGTACGCGTCCAGGTCGAAAGGCGTCGGAGATCGTCGGCCATAACGCTCGGAATGTCCGGAGACCTCCTCGTCGTCGTAGTCGTAGTCATCCATCTCAGACCCTATAAGAAGAAAGTTATTATGCAAAAACTAACAATAATTTATACTATGAGGAGAAATTAGTAGTAGACCTTACCTGGAGCCATGCGTGGCACCTGCGAAGACGAGCCAGCAACGTCGCCAGTTGGTCGCCAACCACTATAGCTTAGACCTGCGCATAATAAATGAGACATGTCAGTAAGGAAAACATGTCAATAATCATTTGAACGAAATAGTATAGGGTTTGACCTGTTGTGAACACCGGAGGAGGAGGAGGAGGTGGTGCTGCAGTCCTAGGAGTGTAGGCCGGATGCTGAAACATAGGTCGCTCCGCCCTGGGTGCTGACTGAGAGGGGTGCGGGATGGCATCGGTATGCCGACAACAGGAAGTGCAAGAGTTGAGCTTGACGATGTCTGTGGCGGAGTCGTAAATCCTCTTCATCGCAAGAGAGATCTCGTGTCCGGTAAGCTGAATGCCCTGCCTCATGCGCTGTAGAACTGATCCGGACTCCACGGCGATCCGCTGTGCTAGATCAATCTATTAAGAGGACATCGAGTTTAAAATGAGTATTGACATATAACAGAAAATGATTTCAAAGACATAAGTTAGTAAAGATCGTACCGCCAGCGACGAGGCCTGGTCCCTGTGGCTCGGGTACGTGTCTCTCAGGGTCGGGGTGTGGCTTTGTCGCACCGTGGGTGTGTGCGTGACCCTGGTCCGTGTGCGAGGGATGTACTAACGTAGGTAGTCCTCGTAGGCCTCGGAGGTGAACGGCCTCGTCTCCTGTATGACGTCCTTCAACGCCTGGCCCCACTGTACCACCCACGGCTCCAAACGTGTCCACCAACTGGTGCCTGCCGCCTGCCCCTTCCGCGTGTAGCTACATAAAGAGTGGAATTAGACAGAAAAAACCAAATATTTTATAGATTTAGTAGATGTAAGTTGAGTAACTTACGAGTGAACTGACGGCGTAACAACACGAGGAACCGTCAACGGGAACTCTTGGTGACGACCGAACTGACGCATCACCCGGTGAGGTGAGTACTCCTCGACGAAGATGTCGAAGACGAGGGCTTTCCGCGTAAGCCAGTACTCGCTGTCGATCGTGCAGAACGTCGACAACCCAGCCGGTGCTCGGGCAGCAACGTCCTCTGGGCTGTAAGGTGTCCAGCGCACGTCCTCGTCTCCTCGAATCCTGTCGAACTCCCAGACGTATTCAGGATAAGCCTTGTGAACCTGCAGGTTTGCCCAAGTAAGCTGCATAGAAATAAAACAAATCAATTAGATATACACAATGAAATAAAAGTGTACAAAATCACGGCAAGTGAGAAGAACTAACCCGACGTCGGCACCACAAGGAGCCCATGGTTGGGCCGTCTTCCTCGCTGTCACCGTAGAAAACTCCTCCGTAAGTCGACAGATCCATGTGTGGACGTCCGATACTGAATCGCTCGTATGCCCACATCTGGAGGAGCAATGGGCAACCAGCGAGGATAGCGTTGGGGTCCGTCTTTGTGCAAGCGTCACAAAGGCCTCGGTACGTTACTGCCAAGATAGCAGAAGCCCAACTGTACTGGGGAACAGCGTCAAGCGGTGCGTCCGCAATCGCACGGGCAAAGTGGATCAGCTGCTTGCCCATGAAGTTCCCGTGTGAACTTGTGAACATGATCCAACCAAACAACCAAAGGAGGTACGCCTCCAAGTGCCTCGACACAGTGGCCTCATCTGCATCCGGATGAATGTAGTCCGCCTGCATGTCACGATAGAAAAACAAATGTTACCTATAGGTATCGAAAATTGAACATGCAGATGAAATGTACGACATGATGTATCACTTTACCTGAAACTGTAGTAGCCACTTCTTCGTTGGCCCGTGGTGCTGGTCACCAGGAATAGTCCGGTACGGTGGAGCACCCGGCGCACGAACGATACCCTCGAAGCGGACAAGAAGGTCGTGCCGCCAAGTGTCTGGCACGTCGGGAGAGGAGACCGCCTGACCAGCAGTGCGTACTCCAAGCAAGAACGACACATCCTGAAGTGTCGGTGCCATCTCCCCACAAGTAAAGTGGAAGGTGTGAGTCTCAGGCCTCCAGCGGTCCACTAGTGCAGCTAGCAGAGAACGGTCGTACGAAAACCGTCTGGCAGGATCGGCCTGCTCGTCAGGCCCGGTGGCCTCAACAAGCCTACAAAGTGGTAGGAGTCCAGCTGCCTGTAACCTGCAAAAGTTAAAGTGATTAGTTTTCGACAAAAAATTAAAACAAATAAATAAAAAAATTGAACACATAATGATGCATACCTCGGTATCCATCGATCGTCTAACCGCAACAACTCCAGAGGTACCCTCGGGCGTAGAACAGGCAGCTCGGCTGCAGTAACAGCACTCAAGTAGGATCGGTGCCGACGGTCCAAATTGGAGTCCAGTAACTCCAACTCAGCTCCACCCCCCGTCGCCATACCTATACACGTTGCTTATAAAATCAGGAAATAACATACACATTATAGGAATCTAGTCGCATTACAACTCAAAGTCTCACAATACATTACAACACGAAATACAATGGCCATAATAACTTAGTTCGCATGACATAGTTTACACAACACGAAACGCATTAAAGACGTTACTTGACATACAACAACATGGATCAACCTAGAGTAAAGAACAATAATGCTTCAACGAACTGTTCCATCCATCCTTCGTACTCCACGACGTGTACGAGGACGACGACCATCTTGTGGATTCCCGGAAGGGCCTGCTTCAGCTGCTCGCTCTGTTGTCTTCTTACCGGGGCACTTCTTGTAGGTATGTCCGGTCCCATCACACTTCGTACATCTGTCCTCCAGTCTTCCTGTCTCAGACTCGTCCATATCATTTCTAATACGCCGTGTCTTGCGACGACCACGCTTCTGCCTCAATTTTTCTTTATCAGGACCACGTAGGTAGTTACGGCCAGGGTTGTTTGTGAATGTGCCAAATATAGCAAACCCATAGATCTCTGCATTCCATGTTGTCATGACTATCTCCTTTGAAAAATATTGCGACACATAACGCTTGGGTGCCAAATTTGTAAGTGAACAAGCTGCTATAACATGCGAGCATGGCCTGTGTAGAAGCTTTGGCTTCATACAGGAGCATGTGCATGACTCATTGCGGACAATGCACTCTTGTACTGTCCTCTCGCGGTTGCCACCACGACGGCCCCTGTCTCTACAAAGAATCTCAAAACGATTCTCTGCTGTGCCCATAGGTCGAGCACGGTGGAAACTTGCCTTCTTAATTTTTTTTCTCCATGTAACTTGTCATGAATGACGAAAATACCAATTTATTGTCGGCCATAGCATGACAAGCAGCTGCATGTCTTTCACGAAAGTACTTGCATATCCCATGCAAAATCCCCTCGACTATTGCAACAAGAGGCAATCCTCTCAAAAAACGAATAGCCCAGTTGTACACCTCTGCCAAGTTTGATGTCATTATTCCATACCTACAACCATCTGTATCGTACAACAATGACCACTTTTCCTTTGACTCATGCTCAATCCAATCAGAAAAGCACCTAATAGATGACCCTGATCTCCGGACAACGTTCCTCGGGGCATCCGTGGGAAGGCCACAAAGAGGAACAAAGCTATCATCAGGGTTAGGGTTCGGCCTGTTCGACAGCTCTTCAGTTTGTTTTGTTGTCAACTCATCAAGGCGCTGCCACATTGCATTAAACTTTCTCTGTTGATTCTGGTTGCATAACCTTTTAAACATGTTCATCAGATGCTCATTTTTGAAATGTCTAAAAAAGTTCGCACCCAAGTGCCTCATGCACCACCTGGATTGTATGTCAGGCCAACGAACTGGAACACCACGCTCAACGAAACCATGTTGCATATCCATTATCGCCTTCAGCAAACCTGGATGTCGGTCGTGTATGACACAAACATTAGGTCTTCCTTGAACCACTGCCAGCTTCACACGCTCCAAAAACCAATACCAGCTATCTGTGTTTTCACTCTCCACAAAGGCAAATGCCAATGGTACAACTTGATTGTTCCCATCGACTCCAATGGCAGTCAAAATCTGCCCTTTATACTTTCCTGTGAGGAAGGTACCGTCTATGCAGAGAATTGGCCTGCAATGACGAAATGCCATGATGCATTGACCCAATGCAAAGAATGCACGGTGAAGGATCAATTTCCCAGGCTCTTTTTGATTTGGCAAATCCATGATATCATAATACGTACCAACATTCCTCTGCCTGATGGTTTCTAACAACTGTGGCAGGTTCTCGTAAGAAGCTTCATATGAACCAAATCTCTTCTCTATCACCTTCTGCTTCGCTTTCCAAGCCTTTGAGTAGCTTATGGTGTACTTAAAATCCTCCTCTATAGTGTTGATTATAGATTTTGGCTCATACCTTAAGTTATCCACAATTCTAGGATACATGTAATCAGCAATGAATTTGGAGGTCAGAGCTGAATTGCACTTTTTCAATTCTTCCAACTGACATGTATGATCCTTCACTATAGAGCATTTCCAGAACAGACTCCACTTTTGCTCGTAAGCATGCACCCTGAACGGACACTGTGTGAACACACACTTAACGTCATACAGTTTTCTGCTTGATTTGACAACCACAAAGGACCTTTTCACCGATAGAGACCAGTACTTCACAGCAGTCATCACATCATCTTTGTCTTTGTAAAGAGCTCCCTCTGTCACTTCATTCTCGTGGTACTCTCATGGGACAGAGTACCCTTCATTGATAGTCAAATTTGCAAAATTTTGATTATTCCACTCAGCTGGGACAGGAATCTCATTCTCGTCATCTGAAGAGTCAACATCAGGAAGATTCTCATGCTCCTGGTCCTCCCTCCTTATTTCCTCAACTATATATTCTATCCGTTCTCCTTCGTCTGCTTCACCGGTCGGTTCCACAGATGCCGGATTTTGCTCACCCTCCTCAATTTGTGTCTCGCCTTCCTCTTCCTCCTCGCCTTCCTCTTCATCCGCCATGTCTGCACCACCTACCTCGTCGACAGCATCTACCTCGACCACCTCCTTCAGATATGCCCGAGCAAGGAGTACAAGAGGCCACCCACGTTCTACAGCCTTCTCCACATATTTCCTCCATGTCGATGTTGCATTCAAAGGCACTAACTCCCAGTAAAATCCCTCACGTGTACGACTGACCATACCCATCAGGTTCAGTCCGTGTTGGTCTGTATCAAGCTGAAACAGCCGCATCAATCAATTGTGCACACCAGTAATTGTCCTCTCATTTGGCCTTGTGATTCCTCTATAAACTGATGGAAACCCTGACAGATCAACCCCCTCTACCCCATGAACAATATCCCCTTCTCCATAAAAAATTTGGAACACTATCTTATCTGACATACCTGTCAACCACCGAGATTCAAATTAACTACATTTTTTAATTGAAATTGCTTACAGCCTTATAATACATCTATATCTATTAACTACTAATTTTTTAAAAATATTATAACTATCTTACATAGTATTATATGACAATTGTTTCTATTATATCTGAACTATTTATTTAAATGCTACATAATCTACAACTATATAAAAATAACGTTTCTATTATATCTAAATATTTATTTACATAATCAGAAAAACTTTTTATTTAAATACTAGTAAATCTATACCTACAACAGTCGCATTTAAATATAAATACAACTATAGTATGCTACATTATTTATTTACATACTAGTAAATCTAGATCTAGCTTAGAAGATATTACTTCTACTAAAACTACATTATTTCTAAAATAGAATAGTACATCTAAAACTACATTTCTAACTACTGTCGAAAAACTTACCGAAATGGCGACACGTCGAGCAGCACGCCGCAACCACCTCCCCCTCTCTTCTCTTCTCTTCTCCCCTCCCTCTCTCTTCTCTTCTCCCCTCCTTCTCTCTTTTGTTTTTTTCCGAATTTTTCTGCAATTTAGGCCGAAATTCGCCCATTTATAGGGCTCGGTTCCTGTCGCCCGACCGTTGGGCGACTGGGCCCACCACCCACGCGTCCCCTGCCTTGTCGCCCGTTGGGCGGGTTATTTGAACCGTTGTCGCCCCGTCGTCGGGCGACTGGGCCCCACAAAACCGCGCGTCGATCTTGTCGCCCTCTCAACGGGTTATTTGAACCGTTGTCGCCCCGTCGTCGGGCGACTGGGCCCCATAAAGCCGCGCCTCGCCCTTGTCGCCCAACGGGCGGGAGATTTTTTTTGTCTGTCGCCCTTCGGATGGGCGACTGGGCCCCACCCAGGCAGCTCTGCCACTTTATCGCCCGTACCTCGGGCGACAGGAATAAATCGCCCGTACCTCGGGCGACTAGGTGGCTAGTTTTGCAAATTTTGAAAACGTGCGGTTATTAATAAAAATATAATAAAAATTTCGATTAAAAATAAAAAAAAAATTCTATCCCCTTTTCTATTTCTTCCACCTCTCATCCTATGTCCATGGCCGCCTCCTCGCCGCCCGGCGTCGCAGCCACCCGGCTGGTCGGACGCCACCCCTGCGGAAGAAGCTCTAGCTGGCCGGAGAGTCAGCGCGCGGCAGGATAAGACCACCGGAGGCTTTGTAGGTCAGCAAGATGGCTTCTAACTTCTTGCTTGTCCCCACTGGACGCTAAAGACCTTGACCTGCACAGTGTTTGATGGAGGTTGGTTGCTTCCTCATCCAGTTATTATCGCTTGGGTAATGCCACGACCAATGCGACTTGGTTTTGGGCCAACTTCCACTGTCTGCTTCCTGATTTATCATTGGAAATGTGTTAATGTCAGTGACCTCATCACAGTTTTTCCAGTGCCAAGTTTTATCTAATGTTGGGGTTGCTTTCGGTACTTGAACTTCAATAGAGTCAGTACCATATTGCTGTCACCGATAGATTAACTTCTTTAGCTTTCTAGACTCTACGAAGTCAGTCTTGTCCGATTTCCGATGTCAATCAATGTTTGCAATACTAGTTTAACATCCCTACCAATGACTGACGAATTCCTTATATGGCAAGAAAATTCGCGGCCAGTAAGCACCCAATTGGTTGCAGCTTGTACTTGTTAAATCAGAGTCAACAACATCGTACGGCGAAAAGAAATAGTGCCTTCGTAGACTCTGTAATCTAGATGACATATTTTATGCAAACATTTTCCTGCATTAACATGTTGCGATAAGAGAAGGCTTCATCAGAGAATAGCTCATTTCAGCCATGCCCCTGTGCTTTTGCATCTTTTCTCAGCTCATGGTAATTGGTTGTAGTAATCTTCCTGGCATCCGTTTGATCAAGTGAGTCATTCTTCCGCTTTTAATTCATTCCTGTTTTGCATGCGCTGTTCATGCAGAGGTAGCAGACTTTTGATGCTGGATAACCAGGTTCTGTTGGAATACTGGTTGAAGAAATCCTGTTGGGAGCAAAAAGACCTTACATTTTCACATACTGATCTCCTTCAGCAAGCACTCTGATCATTCCTGTTCCAGTTGTCAATTGACCAGCTTTCGGAATTCAGTTACTTTTATGCACTGATCATACAGAGTAGCAGATGTTTGATGCTCAGTGGACCCATATCTGTTGGACCTCTCATTAAAAAGATCCAGATAAAAGTTTTCGCATTATTCATATTGATATCCTTCAGATGCACTCTTATCCAGTGTTTCATCAAATGACTCATAATCAGGTATGTATATCTCCATAGCTCTATAGCAATAACTGAAGCAACTTTTTTCCTCTAACAAGCACTCATCCTTTCTTTCTTTTTGCAGGTGTAGAAGAATGGCCTGTGGCGTGCGAATGATGATTGCCTGATCTATTCTGCTACATATTTTATACTTTAGTCAATCAAATCAGTTACTTTTCATATACCATGAGCTAAGTCTTCTCGATGGTACAGTGATGATGGGTTGATCATCTGAGCAAACTATTTCTGCAAAGATGGTTACTATTGTATCTCAATATCAACCATTTTCTATTGCTGGATGCTAGGTTTGTAAGGTAAGGCTTCTAATGTTACTTCGATGCTGAATCTTTGTTTCCATTAGCTATTGCAATTTGTGACTTCTGTGGTGGTCTGTAAGAAGCAGCATGAAAAAGATGTTATAGACAAGGAAATGATGCCCATAGTTAATTGCGTGATTTATCTATGCAGTAGCGAATCAAAATGTAACCATAGGTAGTACAACCAGAGTTTCCATAGGTAGGATGCCAATATCCCAGTTCATAACCCTCCAATTGAGGCCTTGTTAGCTTACTTACACCGAAATCCCATATAAAGGAACACCATGCTTTTTCAGGATGTGGTACCTCAATACCTCAGTTAGTTAAGAACCATCATCATGCATATCCTCATCAATATTGGCTGGCATTATTCGAGTTACTAAAGGTGTTTCAGAGTTCAGGGTTTCTAGTAACCTATATGTCACGTAAAACCTATATCCTGTGGCAAATCAGTGGTGATATATGATAGTTTCTTTTAGAATGATTCGATTTAGTTTACATTTTCATATTACTATGACTAATTTAACACATTTTTTTTATTGCTAGCCTGCAACTCTTTTGCTAGATCTTCCTCACCGTCTTCATCTGATGGCAACCATACTATATACTTTGGTTGGATCATGCATCAAGAAGTTACAAGATATTGCTACAGAAGAGGCCATATTAGTTTTAGGTGTAAAAGAAGAGATCATAGAACTGCAGCGAAAAATGAACCAAATACGGTGCTTTCTTCATGATACAGAGCGCAACACAATCGAAGAATCAGCTGATAACAATTGGCTTGGTCAGCTTAGAGGTGCCATGTATGATGCTGATGATATTATTGACATAGCTAGATCCAAGGGAAGGAACCTACTGCCAGATAATTCCTTGGCATCATCAGGCAAATCAATTACATGCAGTGGCCTTTCCGTTTCCTCTTGTTTTTCTAATATCCGGACACGTCATGAGGTTGCTACCAAAGTTAGAATCCTGAACAAAAGAATAGAGAACATCATGAAGGATAAAGTGTTTTCCTCACTCACGCATACACAATCTACCGAAAATGTTTCAGCACAAGAACTGAGGAAGAGTTCCAACCTTGTCGAACCCAACCTTGTGGGTAAGGAAGTCGCACATGCTTGTAGAAAAATAGTGAATTTGGTTCTTGCACATAAGGGAAATAAGTCTTACAAGCTGGCTATTGTCGGAACAGGAGGTGTCGGTAAGACAACACTAGCTCAAAAAATATACAATGACCAAAAGATAAAAGGGATCTTCAACAAACAAGCATGGGTTTGTGTTTCTAAAGACAATATTTCTAATGCCGCTCTTTTGAAGGAGGTTCTTCGATATATTGGACTAAATCAAGAGCAAGGTGAATCAGTTGGAGAGCTCCAAAGCAATCTAGCATCAGCCATTAAAGATAAGAGTTTTTTCCTAGTTTTGGATGATGTCTGGCAGTCTAACACATGGACAGACCTACTGAGAACTCCATTGCATGCTGCTGCCACAGTTATAGTTTTAGTGACCACTCAGCATGACACTATTTCTATGGAAATTGGTGTTGATGATATGCATCGAGTTGATTTAATGTCAGTGGATGTAGGGTGGGAGTTACTATGGAAGAGTATGAACATCAACGAAGAGAGAGAAGTGTATAATCTGCGGGACATAGGGATTGAGATTGTTCAGAAATGTGGTCGTCTCCCTCTTGGAATCAAGCTTGTTGCTAGAGTTTTAGCAAGCAAAGATCAAACAGAAAATGAATGGATGAAAGTTTTAAGAAAAGATGCTTGGTCCATGAGCAACCTTCCAAGTGAAATAAAAGGTGCTTTATATCTAAGCTATGAAGAGTTACCACACTATTTAAAGCAGTGTTTTGTCTATTGTGCTTTATTTCCCGAAGATAAAGTTATACTTCAAAATGATTTTGTCAGGATGTGGGTTGCTGAAGGTTTTATAGTTGAGAAAGATGGTCAATTTCTGGAAGATACAGCAGAAGAATACTACTATGAGTTGATCTGTCGGAATCTCCTCCAACCTGACTTTTCAGTTTTTGACCATAGCAAATGCAGAGTGCATGATTTATTAAGGCAACTCGCTTGTTATTTATCCAAAGAAGAATGTTATGTTGGAGACCCAGAATCAATAGGGATGAATAATCTAAGTAAAATTCGACGTATTTCAGTTTTCACTGAGAAGGATATGGTGGTGTTGCCTATGATGGATAAGGAAAAATATAAAGTGAGAACTTGGAGAACATCATATGAAAAGACATTGAGAGTTGATACTACAATATTTAAAAGGCTTACTTGTATCCGAGTTTTGGACCTGACTGGCTCACTTGTACAGAGCATTCCATCTTGTATTGGAAGTTTGATCCATTTACGATTACTTAATTTTAATGGGACTGACATATCTTATCTTCCGGAGTCCATATGTCATCTCATAAATCTTCAGATATTGAATTTGGATTGTTGTGGTAATTTGCATAGTCTTCCTTCTGGAATCACTCAGTTATGCAACTTAAGACACCTTGGTCTTGCTGAAACACCAATAAATCAGGTTCCAAAAGGTATAGGCAGGCTAAAATTCCTCAATGATCACTACAAAAAATCTGTAGATACATGACGTTCATATTTTGTCATAGGTTGCCTGAAAACCGTCACAAAACGGTATCTATGATGAAATAGACTACGGTCATGGACCTCGCGTCATAAATTGAACCAGGTGACGTTTTTATGTTTTCGTCACGGATTGGCACAAATCTGTGACGATCTTAGTCCGTCACCAAGTAGCCCAAGCCCAGCCAGGCCCAAACCAAATCCGGTTGTACAAACGTGAATCATCACAATCGAATTATGCCTTTATTGGATCATCTCATGCAAATCTCAGCACACAGATCTCATAAACAATTGCATTCCTCATAACACTTGATTGTGGCAGTACAAAATCATTACAACAGCAGCACTAGAAACGACTGAAACACATACGGCAACTGAATTTTCTGAGTCAACTACAAATTAGGGAGAGCCATGAAACTACAAATGGACAAATACTAAAAACTATGACTAAGTATGGCAGTCGAAGGAGATGCTTCAGTCTCTATCACTCGATCAGAAAAGGTTGCGCCGGGATCCGAGGGACTGTCAGTACCAATTTTCTTGAACTTGCGAGAGTACACCCCCAATCTGACAAATCAACAACATTGCAGTGCATCAATTGCTTAGCTCAACACACAAAGCAGATAGGCGTAAAGCAGCACCGCGACTGCATACAGCACTGAATTAGAGTAGTAGTACTAAAAGCAGCACCGTACCTTAGCCGTCCGCCGCTGCTTCTTGTAGCCGCTCGGCCGCTCCGCCGAAACCCTAGTCGACGTCGCCACCCGACCACGCCGCCGAAGATCCCGCCACCCTGGCTCCGCCGCGTCCCGAAGCTGCCACGCTGCTCCCGGATCTGCCAGCCCCAGATCCGCCGCCCGGACAGGATAGAGGGCCGGGGTGCCATGCCACCGGGGGATGGGGAGGAGGATGGAGGCCGTGGCGCCGCGCCGCAGGGTGACCGCCGCCTACCGGAGGGAGACGAGCTGATTAAAGGGAGATGCGCTTCATGGAGCCGGGAGTGGGGTCGACGGCGCAGACGGAGAGGAGGGAGCTGACGCGCACTCGAACAGCGGCCGGAGATGGGGAGGCCGGGGCGCCGCTGCAGGGTGTCCACCGAGCCGGGCTGATGTCGGGAAGATGCTCTCCATGGACAGGAGCCGGGGAATGAGAGGGTAGAGAGGCGACGGCGGCTGAGGAGAATGAGAGAGGTGAACGAGTGGTTAGGGTTCTCGGTGTTTATATCTGGACATGAGTACATGCTTTGGGCCTAAGCCGGCCGGCCCATTTGTTCAAAACAGACGGTAGCATACCAGGTGGCATGAGAACTGTATCTCAAAAAAGAAAAAAGGTGGCATGAGAACTGAGTAAAAAAAAAAGCAGCATGCGGACTGCTAAAAAATGCGGACTGCTAAAAAAAAAGTATACACTAGCACGTTCAATCAATTAACGCACTGATACGTTTCAAAAAAAAAAAAAACAAATGCACTGATTTTTTTTTGCAACTGTAATGCAGTCATATAAGATACAAACAATTGGGGTTTCCAAAAAAGAAAAACAGTGGGGACCCGTGATGTTTTGTTGTTTCAATTCATGACGGTAGATAACGTTGTCGTCATAGAAATCAACCCACTGGTGATCCATGACAAAATTCTACGAATCGTCACAGATAAGCTAATTCTGTGACGCCAGCGTTAACCGTCACCCAAGAAACGTCACGGATCTCCACATTTGTTGTAGTGGATTTAGGAGGATATCCAGTTGGTGGTGACAATGATAACGATGCTAAGATACAAGATGGATGGAACCTGGAAGAGTTGGGCCCTCTTTTGCAGCTGAGGAAGCTTAATTTGATTAAATTGGAAAGAGGATCTCATTGCGCTTCGGATTTTTTGTTACTTGACAAAAAACATCTCAAAGAATTATGGTTGAATTGCACTGAACATACAGATGAACCATATTCTGAAGGAGACGTAATCAATATCGAGAATATCTTTGAGATGTTAATCCCTCCACGTAACCTAGGGCATTTAAGTATTACATATTTCTTTGCTCGTAGGTTCCCCTCTTGGCTAGGTTCTGCTACCTATTTGGCTTCATTGAAAAACTTGAGCCTCACAGATTGCAAATCATGTGTGCATCTTCCTCCAATTGGGCAGCTCCCCAACTTGAAATATCTAAAAATCAAAGGAGCAACCGCGGTTACCAAGATTGGACCCGAATTTATTGGTTGTGGGGTGCTTAATCCTGGATCTACAGGGGCAGTAGCTTTCCCCATGCTTGAAGGCTTGGCCATCCGGGATTTGCCCAACTGGGAGGAGTGGTCTTTTTTTGCTGAAGAAGCAACAATATCTGGTGAGAAAGGGGGAGAGGATAGGGCTGCTGCAAATAAAAAAAGGGAAGCCGGAACTTCAAAGATGCAGCTGCTACCACGTTTAAAGAGGTTGGAACTTTCTCTCTGTCCCAAGCTGATATCTCTCCCATGGCAGCTTGGAAAGGAGGCCACTGGCATGAAGGAGCTCCTATTAAGAGATGTGGACATCCTTAAGGTTGTGGAGAACCTCCCGTTCCTCTCAGAGTTAGTTTATGTCGCATATTGTGAAGGCCTAGAGAGGGTCTCGAATATTCCTCAAGAAAGGATGATGCGTACAGGGGGCTGTCCAAACCTGAGGTGTGTTGAGAACTTGAGCAACTTGCAGCAGTTGGGACTTCATAGAAGTATGCGTGAGGTCTCCTCATTGTGGATACATGGGCTTCAACAGCAATGCAGAGAACTACACGGCGAAGACTTGGATGTCTACGATTGGATATGATGATGATTTAGAAAGATATGAAAAATGCAAGGTATGATATTGGTATATCAAGCATTCTTTCTATCACATGGCTTCGTTTGCCTATGTTCTGAATTTCTACTATGAAGAACAAAACACATGATGTTTGTTATTCACGGACCCTGTATGCTTCCTGTTCCTTTCATGTAAACTGAACTCGTGTTTGTTGCTACTTCCGAATAAATATTTCTGTAGCTACACTCAGTTCTTCGCTGTAGTCTGCTAATTTATTTTGTAGCAGCAAGTAGTGCAGTTTGAAATCATCTCTTGCATTTTGTGTTCGCAGGCCTGTCCGCCTGTTGATGTGTCCTCTGCAGTTGAGACGAGTGGGCTTGTCCAGAGAATCAAGATGACACCCACAGCTGCTGCACAGTGAAACAAACCAAAAGGATGCTGAATACTCACTCCACTTTGTTCCAGTCCGATGTTTTTCATCTCAACTGTCAAGGACTTGTTACTACTGTTTGAACCGTATGCATTTGTGTAAATAGTAACCGGTAGGAAGAAATTGGAAACAAACGCCAATTAATCGTCAAGGACTGAAAGCTTGACTGTTTCGGGCCGGGAAAGGTCCTGTTCCTATGCTTGTTGCATCGCTGCATCCTGTACAAAAACGTATCCGATGATACTATGTGCTAATTTGGCAAAGCCTGCCCTGTTCTTCAGCAAGCAATGAGCATGCTATGCACAAGGTCACGCAAGCTTGCCAGTCGTGGTCATGGTGCCATCGGACGCCGTGGAATCCGTGGAACATGGCAAGACGATGAAGAAATCTACAGGTAGGTCCTCAGCATCAATCGACAGACAACCACGACGGCCGTCATCGTCGCACTTCGTCGGAGCAGCTAGAGAGGCAGCACGGTTGCGGTCGAGCTCCGCCGCGATGATGGCCAAGTCCTATCGCTATATTCTGCCACGTCTGGCCCCATGCTCTGTTCCCGCTGCTGCTACGTCGTGCTGGCCGGCATCAGGAAGCAATGTGAACGTGTGCTCCATGTCAACCGTCGCAGCCACGGAGGTCGTCTTTGACGCACGGGTGTCGAACTGTCGATGCGTGGCGTGCGCCAGCCATCTGCTTTTTTCCGCCGGCGGCTTTGTCTTCGTGGCAAGTTGCCCGTAACGTCAAGCGGGAGTGCAGGCCGCCAACATCTCCTTCCTCGCCCGGGTACGCGTCCTCGAGCAGCGTGCTATCGCTGTCGAGCTCCACCATGCTGCAGGCACTGTGGAACGATCCTCCACGGCGACCCGCAGCGGCCTCGAGTCTGAAGTGGCGCCGGCGGAAAAGGCCGCTGCGGGTCGCCTGCGTTTGGAAATTCAGCTGTATCAAACTGCTGCATCAGCATACACGCCATCTGGAAAAAGATCGCGTGCTTGATTTTTCTTTCACGGCATCAAGCTTAACTTGGATGGACAAATTCAGAACACGTCCCCCCTGTCGTCAGTGTTCATTTATCTCTGCATTTCTGAACATTTGCAACTCACTCTTTTGTTCTGTTCTAGTAACCGTGCGGGTTCAGAGTTCAGAATAACACCGCACAAAAACTCCATCTGCTACATTTGTTGTTCAGCTCTGAAAGTTACGTACGTTGAGCGACGAATGGCTGGACGATTTACTCCTGACAAACTGTGGTTGCACGAGGAGAGACGAAACAGCTTCAGCCTTCAGCTGTCCCCGAACACTGTTATTGAACCAGCTAACAGAGATGACTAGTGCAACGTACATGTGCAACTAATGAAAAAAAAAAAGACGTAACTTGTTTATGTACTGTTACGAGCAAGGAAGGGCAATAAGATTGCAGAGACGAGGCAAGGACTTGGGTGCAAGCCGGAGCAAAACAAATGGGTCGTCTAATTAGCCAGTAATCCTCTCTGTAACAGGGCATCCGACTGACATGATCAGGAGGACGGGTAGGTCCGTGTCTGTTCGTGGCCTACCTAGTTTGTAACGACATTCGCTTCTTAATACAACAACGATATGCGGCCTTCCTGTGCGTTTGAGAAAAAAACTTGTTGTGTAAGAGATAAAACAATTCAAATGTGCAGCATCTTGGCTTGAGCGTAAAGTTAAGAATTTAATAGCCAGAACAAACTCGTGATCCACGAAGCAAACCGGTGATAAGAGTAAAATCGGAGGGAAACTTTTAAACCCAATACTTGATATTCCAGCCCACGAGACGTTATCCACGAAGCTTTAGCAGGCCGAAGTCCAGGTATCAAGGTCCACATGGCCAGCTACCTTTCTGGGCTTATGCTTGCCTGAATCTAATGAAGTTTAAGCCCACTTGACTTTTCCGTTCCCCGTGTGACTGCCGTGAGCTCCGGCAGTCCCTATATTTAGCGCGCGTTATTTTTAGCTTCATGTAGCGCGCATCAAGATTCGTGCGGAGAAATTCATCCAACAGTGCGGAGCGGAGGAAGCAGGCGGGCGGCGCTGAAGGAAGCTGGCTGACGTTGAGTTCAGGGACACGTGGCGAGCTGTCACTGGCTGGACGGAGTTTTGTGTTAGATACAAACTTCAAATCAATTTTTCTCCTCCGATTTCAAATCCGTTTGAACCATCGTTCTTCTTACAATTAATGCAATAAAACAAGATTCCATATGAATATATTTTTTTAATTTTTTTAAATTTAACATTGTTCTCGTACGTTGGAACAATTGTTCTTAATTGCTGGAACAAATGTTGTTATCTACTGGAACAATTATTTTCAATTATTGGAACAAATGTTCCTATCTACTGGAACAATTGTTCTCAGAAACAAATATTTCTATCTACTGAAACAATTGTTGGAACAAATGTTCTTAAGTGATGGAACAATTATTCTTTATTACTTGAATAAATGTTTCAGGTGATGAAACAATTATTTTCTATGGGTAGAACAAATTATTTCCATCTGGTAGAGGATCTGCTATAGCAACTCCTTGCTTTGCGACAGAAAAATTTGACACTTCACGAGACAGAAAAAATTTTCACTTGTCACTTCACACATGGTACACTCCTACACTATGAAATCCCCACGCAAAAAGCTTTCTGCGCACAAAAGACCTGCAACGCCGCGCGGGAGTTTGTGGGCCTTGTGGGCCGCGCTACAAGGCAGCTAAAACTAGCTCGCGTTACGTATAGGCGCTCCCGTGAGCTCCTCCTCCGTTCATAGCCGCCGCCTCGCCACCCGGCATGGTCGCCGCACCGACCGCGCCGCCACCCCCCCCCCCCCCCCCCCCTCCTCCTCCCCGGGATGAAGGTCTAGGTTGCCGAAGATTCAGCGCTTGGCAGTATAGGACCACCACCGGGCCTTTGGAGGTCAGCAAGATGGCTTCATTTGCAGCTCGTTGTCTCCACTGGGCGCTAAAGATAATGAGCTGCGCAAGGTTAAAGGAGGTTGGTCGCTTCCTCATCCAGTTATTATGGCTTGAGAAATGCGAAAATCAGTAAACCTAATTAGGCCAACTTCCACTGCGTTTCCTGATTTTTCATCGGAATGTGCTAACGTCAGTGGTCTCATCAGAGTTTTTCTAATGCCAAGTTTAATCTAATGATGGGGTTGTTTTCGGCGCATGAAATTCAATACAGTTGGTACCACATTGCTGTCACCGATAGATTGATTTCTTTAGCTTCCTGGACGGCTGGACTTGACTCTTTGTTCATTGTGCAGCAACTTGCTTCAACAAGGTCCGAAATGGGGTGGGGGCTTGCAAAAGTAAGTGTTCGCCGATTTCTGAATTTTGAAGGAGCACAGATTTGATCGTGAAGTTCCATCCCACGTCCTTATCTCTTCGGCTGTTGGTCAGTTAAGGTTAGTGTGCCAAGAATGACTTGGTCGTAAATCGGACAAATACACCTAACCAAGGCATCATATGAAAGAAACATTCTTTTGTGGAGGTCGGGGGTCGGTCTATCTGTTTAAGGATCCACAACATGGAGTTGCTTCCTTTTTGTTTCTTGAAGTGCAATGGAATTGGTTCCTTGTCCAGTTATTATCTCTTGGGTAATTCGACGACCAATGCATCCAGATTTTGTGCCAACTTCCACTGTGTGTTTCCTGATTTATCATTAGAAACGTGTTAGTGTCAGTGACTTGTCAATCTTTTTCCAGTGCCAAGTTTTATCTAATGTTGGGGTTGTTTTCGGTACTTTAAATTCAATAGAGTCGGTGCCATATTGCTTTCACCGATAGAATAATTT
Source organism: Eragrostis curvula (assembly GCA_007726485.1). Taxonomy (NCBI): domain Eukaryota; kingdom Viridiplantae; phylum Streptophyta; class Magnoliopsida; order Poales; family Poaceae; genus Eragrostis; species Eragrostis curvula. The sequence goes on along the minus strand of CM017440.1, from coordinate 2,885,300 downwards.
CTTTCGTTTTGTGGACTTGACTGTTTTAAAATTTTGCAGCAACTTGCCATAAACAAAGTTGGAACCGGGGTGGGTGGATGCAAAAGTAGATCTTGTCCAATTTCTGATGTCAATCAATGTTTACAATACTAGAATAACGTCCCTACCAATGACTGACTGAGTTATCTTATCTGACAGGAAAAATCAGGCCGATAAGCAGTCAGTTGGTTGCCGCTTATACTTGACTACTTGTTAAATCAGAGTCAACACAATATGGCGAAAAGAATGGTGCCTTCTCCAGTATTTACATGTTGCGATCAGAGAAGGTTTCTTCGCAGAAAATCTCATTTTAGTCATTCTCCTGTGCTCTTTCATTCTTTCGGCTCATGGTATGTTATTGTTTGTGGTAAGCTTCATGACGTCTGTTTGATCAAGAGACTTGTTCTTCCTCTCTTAATCCATTCCTGATTTGAAGGTGCTGTTCATGCAGAGATAGCAGACTTGTGATGCTGGATAGGAAACCAATTTCTTTTGCAACACTGGTTGAAGAATAACTGATCTCCTTCAGCAGCATTCTGATCTTTCCCATACCAGTTGACCAGCTTTCTGTATTCTGTTACGTTTTGTATGCTGAACTGCTGATCACGCAGAGTAACAAACGTTTGATGCTCGATGCACTCGTTTCTGATGGACCTCTCATTAAAGAGATCTGCCCTAATCAAAATATTCGCTTCAGCAGCACTCTGTTAAGTGTTCTTATCTATTAACCCATAATCAGGTACTTCTACTTTACTTATCTCCACAGCTCTACTTCAGTTGTAGTTCTTGTTTTCTGCTGAAACGTTAAATTTGTAGCTATAACTGATTTATCCTCTAGCAAGCATTTATTCTCTCCTTTTTTTTTTCTGGTGTCGCAGTCTGGCATGTTGTTTTTTATGTTTACCTGATGAATTACACTCATTCAAATATGTTACTTTTTTTTTTCTCCATGGGCTCTTAAAGTGGTGATGAGCTGATCATCTAAGTTAACTATTTCCTGTAAGATGGTCACTAGTGAATCTTATTATCAACCATTTTCTCTTGCTGGACTCTAGGTTTGCCGTTTGTAAGGCTTCTAATGTGACTTCAGATATTGAATCTTTATGTCCATGGGTTATTGCAATTTGTGACTTTTGTGGTAGCGTGTAGAAAGTAGTTACTTTTAGTGATGCAGAAGATAGATTAGAAATGATAGCCCATATTTAATTAGATTATTCGTCGATGCAGTAGCAGATCAAAATGTAACTAATGGCAGTATTGCTAGACTTTTTGTATGCAGGATGCAAACATCCTAACTAATAACCATACAATTGAGGCCTGTTAGCTTAAATCCACTGAAATCCCAAATAAAACAGATACCTCTATTTCAGGAGCTTATATCTCGACACCTCGCTTTATTAAACACCATTATGCGTAGCTCCTCATCAGTATGGACTGGCATTATGCATGGCTTACTGAAGGTCCCTATCATTCTGGATGTCTAGTAACCTATATGTTGCGTAAAACCTATGCAGTGCAAATCAGAACGATTTAGTTTAGTGAACATTTTCAGATTATTGAGACCAAGTTAACACATTTGTTCTATCATTGCCAGCTTGAACTCTTTCGGTACATCTCCCTCAGCCTCAGAATTTGATGGCAACCATAATAGATTCTTTGGTTGGATCATGTGTCCAGAAGTTGCAAGATATCGCTACAGAGGAGGCCATACTAATTTTAGGCGTAAAAGAAGAGATCATAGAACTTCAACGAAGAATGGATCAAATATGTCACTTTCTTCATGACACAGAGAGAAATAGATTGGAAAAATCAGCTGATAACAATTGGCTTGGTCAACTAAGAGATGCTATGTATGATGCCGATGATATTATTGATATAGCTAGATCTAAAGGAAGGAACATATTGCCAGATAGTTCTTTGCCAATATCAGGCAAATCAGTTACATGCAGTGATCTTTCTTTTTTGTCTTGCTTTTCTAATTTCCGGACACGTCATGAGGTTGCTGTCAAAGTTAGAAGCCTGAACAAAAGAATAGAGAACATCATGAAGGATAAAGTATTTTCGTCGCTCACACATACACAGCCTATCGGAAATGTTTCAGCACAAGAACAGAGAAAAACTTCCAACCTTGTTGAACCCAACCTTGTGGGTAAGGAGGTCGCACATGCTTGTAGAAAAGTAGTGGATTTGGTGCTAGCACATAAGGAAAATAAATCTTACAAACTCGCCATTGTTGGAACAGGAGGTGTCGGTAAGACGACATTAGCCCAGAAAATATATAACGACCAAAAGATTAAAGGTACCTTCAACAAACAGGCATGGGTTTGTGTTTCTAAAGACAATATTTCTGATGTTGCTCTTTTGAAGGAGGTTATTCGGTATATTGGAGTGAATCAAGAGCAAGGTGAATCAGTTGGGGAGCTCCAAAGCAATCTAGCATCAGCCATTAAAGATAAGAGTTTTTTTCTAGTTTTGGATGATGTCTGGCAGTCTAACACATGGACAAATCTACTGAGAACTCCATTGCACGCTGCAGCCACGGGGATAATTCTAGTGACTACTCGGCATGACACTGTTGCTATGGAAATTGGGGTGAATCATACCCATCGTGTTGATTTAATGTCAGTGGATGTAGGATGGGAGTTACTATGGAAGAGTATGAACATCAAGGAAGAGAAAGAAGTGCAAAATCTGCGAGACATAGGGATCCAGATTGTTCAGAAATGCGGTGGTCTCCCTCTTGGAATTAAGCTTATTGCGAGAGTTTTAGCAAGCAAAGATCAAACTAAAAATGAATGGCAGAAAGTTTTAAGAAAAGATGCTTGGTCTATGAGCAACCTTCCAAATGAATTAAAAGGTGCTTTATATCTAAGCTATGAAGAGTTACCACACCATTTGAAGCAGTGTTTTCTGTATTGTGCTATGTATCATGAAGATGCAGTTATTTACCTTGACGATATTGTCAGGTTGTGGGTGGCCGAAGGATTTATAAATGAGAAAGATGGCCAGCTGCTAGAAGATACAGCAGAAGAATACTACTATGAGTTGATCAGTCGGAATCTCCTCCAACCAAATCATTTAACTGCTGGTCAAGGTGAATGCAGAATGCATGATCTATTAAGGCAGCTCGCTTGTCATTTATCCAGAGAAGAATGCTTTGTCGGCGACCCAGAATCAATAGGGATTAATATTCTAAGTAAACTTCGACGTATTTCAGTTGTCACCGAGAAGGATATGGTGGTGTTACCTATCATGGATAAGGAGAAATATAAAGTGAGAACTTGGGTAACTCTATATGCCAAACCATTAAGAGTTGATAATACAATATTTACAAGGCTTACATATATTCGAGTTTTGGATCTGACTCATTCACTTGTCCAAAGCATTCCATCTTGTCTTGGGAATTTGATCCATTTACGATTACTTGATCTTGATGGGACTGACATATCTTATCTTCCAGATTCCATTTGTCATCTCATAAACCTTCAGGTATTGAATTTGAATCGTTGTGATGCGTTGCATAGTCTTCCTTCAGGAATCACTAGGTTATGCAACTTAAGACGCCTTGGCGTTGCTAGAACACCATTAAACCAGGTTCCAAAAGGTATAGGCAGATTAAAATTCCTCAATGATTTAGGAGGATATCCGGTTGGTGGTGAAAACGATAACAGTGCTAAGATGCAAGATGGATGGAACCTGAAAGAGTTGGGTGCTCTTTTTCAGCTGAGGAAGCTCTATTTGATCAAATTGGAAAGAGCAGCTCATTGCAGTACAGATTCATTGTTAACAGACAAAAAGTATCTCAAAGGATTAAGGCTATATTGCAGTCCGCGTACAGATGAGCCATATTCTGATCAAGATGTGGTCAGTATTGAGAAGGTTTTTGAGATGCTGACCCCTCCACACAATCTTGAGATTCTGCGGATTCAAGATTTCTTTGGTCGGAGGTTTCCTACCTGGCTAGGTACTGGTACCCAGCTTCCTTCATTGAAGCTCTTGGAACTCATAAATTGCAAATCATGTGTGTATCTTCCTCCAATCGGACACCTCCCCAACTTGAAATATCTAAGAATTACGGGAGCAGATTCAGTTACCGAGATTGGACCCGAATTTGTTGGTTGCGGGATGGGTAATTCTGGATCTCTAGAGGCAGTAGCTTTCCCCAAACTAGAAACGTTGGTAATCGAGAATATGCCCAACTGGGAGGAGTGGAGCTTTGTTGTTGAAGAACAAGAAGAAGAATCAACGGCAGCAGGTAACGTACGGGGACAGGATGGAGCTGCTTCAAAGCAAATAGAGGAAGCCCCGCGTGCAAAGATGCAGCTGGTACCTTGTTTGAAGAAGTTGGAACTTAACCACTGCCCTAAGCTGAGAGCTCTCCCACCGCAGCTTGGAAAGGAGGCCACCAGCTTGAAGGAGCTCCATTTAAGAGAAGTGGACAGCCTTAACGTGGTGGAGAACCTCCCGTTCCTCTTAGAGGCCCTTGAAATTGCAGAATGTGGATGCCTAGTGAGGGTCTCCAATCTTCCCCAAGTGATTTTGTTTCGTTTAAAGCTGTGTCCAAACTTGAGGTGTGTTGAGAAGCTGGACAACTTGCAGCAGCTGTTTCTGACAGAGGATATGCAAGATGTTTCCCCGCTATGGCTACCTGAGCTTCAAGAGCAGCACCACCAACTTCACGGGGAAGACATGGATGTCTATGCTTGGTGATGTTGATGGCATAGCTTCCCAAGTAGGCTATGTGGATAGGAAGATACAAGGTATGTCATTATCTGGTTTGGAGCAAGTTACACATTATCTATCTACTCTGATTTCAGTTCGTGCTCTGTTTCTTTTTCATAGACCACTGACTAGCTAATATACCCTCTTTCTCTACAAAGGACAATGTATCTCAAGGATGGAAGTGACTGGAACTCTTTTACATAATGGATCCGGCTTGGATAGGAGCTACAATGATGCATGAGAGGCCTAGTCGCTGCTGCATATGGTTTGCTCTCTGATTGGGCCCATGAGATGGCTTCATGTTTGTAGGTGTCAGTATTTTCATGTGCGTACCTGAATAAAATGTGATCTACTTGGGCTTCTTGCCTTTTGTGTTGTGTTGTATGTAATGATGTTGCCTTGATTCGTTGGACGTGGTTTGTGAATTTGTACAGCGAAGAACTACACATGATGTTTGCTTCATGTGCGCTCATGTATGTTGCTTGTACTGAAACTGAAGGAACATTTCTGCACTCGGATCGTATGCCCCTGATGTGGTTTCCCTGTGAACACTGAAGCGTGTGTAGCTCTGCCTCTAGCCATTTGCTTCATGTTTGACTGTTAAATGCGACCAAATGGTGTTGTGAGTTACATTGCTGAAGCGTTGCAGTTCTGAATGAGCACATGTGAATACTGAATTTGCTGATGCAAAGGCGACACGCGATGAATTTGCTGATGCAGAGTTGCAGACCACAGCCGTCACAAGACGAGCCAATGGCAACGCGCACGCGCCGTACAGACAGCACGTGGCAGCAGCCGTTGGGGCCTCTCTGCAGTGCGTCCCGTCGGTGGCGAGGCTTCTGGTGCCTCGATCCTCTGCTTCGCGTCTGGCCTGGCATGGTAACCTCGCACATTGCCCGCTTATGACGACGTCACCATGGTGGCGCAGATCGCCTGGAAGCCGCCGCGAAAATTCAAGAACGCACGTTAACGACGGCGGCGGTTGCTGGGAGCCCGCGAACACGCGGCGCTGCTGCTGCTGCGCAACCGTGACGCCCTGCTGATCGATCCACGTGCGGGCGGCTGCACTACCAGAGTAGACCGACCCGCTCTAGACTAGAGAAGATGCTTCCGGCGTCCTCGAGCGGCGCGTGTTCGCCGCAGAGATCCGCACCGGAGCTCCGGCGTCCTCCGGCTCGTCGAGGACCAAGTCCAACCTGGTGCCAGAGCGCCGCCATATTCCCGCTGCTCCTCGATCGCATTGCCATCATCGGTACCAGCCAGCCGTGAGATCCTTCACTGCAGTGCGTCGCGGCCATATGTGACGTCGTCACGGTTCAGAGCAACACGCAGGCAGAGGCGCCGCGTGCCAACCATGGCCGCGATGCTTTGACGAACATGGCCCTGCTCGAGGCTATGCTGGCGCGCAACCTGTTCCTTCGCAAGCACACTACTGAGTACTGAGCTGCTTAATTTCGATGGAAACTGCGGGGACGAGGCAACCGCCGTCCTCGAACACAGGGCGGTCGGCGTCGAGCTCCGACGCTGCTGCGCCATGGTCGCGGCGTCCAGCCCGACCTGGGGCCTCCAACATCCGCCCGTCATCCGGATCGCGCGGGAGACAACCAACGACCAAGTCCATTTGGCATTACGACGGGATCTGGACCGCACGAGCTCGATCGAACGTCCGTCAGCTGCCCAAGGGCGACCACCACCGTGAGCGCCTGCTTTGCTTCGCGTCTGGCCTGTTGCCGGAGCACCGGTACGTTCCCGTCGCTGCTCGCCTCCATGGCGCCCTCACTTACGCTTCCATAGCGGCCATGTCTTTGCGCCTCGCCAGCAGATATCGACGTCAAAGGGAATCAAAGGGAATCTGGAAAATGGAATGATACAAAATCTGTAGTGTTGGAGGTAGATCTGCACCTTGACAATTCTGACTCGAGAAAACAGTCACATCCAACACCCAATAGGATCATACTATTTTTATGTGAACTGAATAGCTTGTCGATTTATTCTTCCTTTCTGTTGATATATTTTCTTTCTTTTTCTCTAAGCTGCCCGTTACTATTTTCTAACTAAGGCGAATTCAAATTCTGCTATTCAGCCCAGGAAGCCCACGAGGCCTGTTGTAATACCAGAGCGCTTTTGCTGGCCGTAGCCCATCTAACGAACAGCGGTAGCCCGAAGGCCCATCTGAACGCGCAAGGTTCCCTGAGTTGCCGTCACTTCTTCTCGGTCCCATTTCCAACTCCCCAAGGCCGCCGCTTCGCCGTCGCTGGGCGCCCCACCTGCCGCCGGGATGCAGAGCGCAGCGGAAGGAGACCCACCTGGGCGCTGGAGAGAGAAAGGTGGTTCTGATGTGTGGTCTGCGCGATGAACCCTTCGTCGCACAGAGCGGATGGAGGGGACAAGGGAAGGTAAGTCATTGGTTGATTTGTTCTGTAGAGTCCAGTTTCCTTCCAGTAACAATGGAAAATGGGCACCATGAGATAATGCCTAGACGAACGCGTCTGGGATTCCTTTCTGTAGCCATGTACCGACAAGTGGATCTGGTGCCGAATTTTGTTTGGTTGCTAGATCACACCGGATTCCACTGTGCTTGGGTTGATTTTATTTGCTTGAAATGTGCATAGCTCAGTTGAATGCGTCTTCAAGCTGCAAATTAAGCAGATCTTGATGTAAATCTCCTCCTCGTAAGTTCTAATATGTCAAGTTTTATCTAATGTAGTAGTTGCACAACTTGATGTTCCCTTTGCTGGTTAGCATCATACAGAACTTCAAGTTGTTTTTCTTGGACTTAACTGTTTTTAGTATTTGCAACTTGCAAAATAACAAAAGGAGGAAATCTGGTTGGACAGAAGAAAAAGTCAGTCGCGTTTGTTTTTCTCTGGATTTCTTTTCTTCTGACGAGGTTTAGGAAAAATAAACTACCTGAGCTTCTCTCGAGAGTGGAGACACTCTAGCACAAGAGTTTGCCAGGCAATAGTTTAAGATTCGGGTTTGAAAATGTGCAGTGAAGCATGGTTCACACACAATATGCGGCCGAGCCATGTGTGAACCAGTGCATAGGTACTTCTCCCTTCACCAAGCCCTTCAGATTATACCTACTGTTTAAGTAGCTCATTCAATATTGATTATTACTCAAGTTTAAAAAACGCAACTTCTTTATGTTAATTGTAAAATCCCCTGACTTTTGCAGCTCTTTGTACTCTCCTTGAAAAAGATGGAGAATTTCCCCTCTTTCCTACAGTGTAATGTACAACAGTCTGACCGACATTTAAAAAAATCTCTGAATTGGCAAGATCTGGTGGCGTTTGTCAAAATGAAACCAAGAACAACACGCTGGTTTCACTTGTGCTCGTGGAATCTCAAAGCAAACACTTAATACTACCAAGGCACCAACTAGGATAACGCCTCTAACCAGTGAGTGACGAATTCCCTTATCTGACAAGAAAAGTCGGGGCATATAAGCAGCCAGTTTGTTGCGGCTTGTTAATCGATACATAAATTTGTTAAATCAGATTCAGAGATTGTATTTATTTTTTTTTACAAAAAAACTCGTCACCGTCATATTGCGAAAAGAGATCAAACCTTTGTAGACTGTGTAGTCTAGTCCGCGTATTTTACACAGGGTTCTCAAGTATTCACATGTTGCAAGAAATGATCATTTCAATCATTGCTCTGCTATTGAGTCCTTTCAGCTCACATTGTGCTAGTGGCTATGGTTAGCTCCATAGCATCCAATTAATTAGTAAGGAGTTCTGATTTCCACCTTTCTCATATCATAACACGTCTGATTTGCACATTCTGATCATGCAGGGATAGCAGAAGCTTGATACTGAAGAGTTAATCAAGAAAAATCAGTATGTAGATGGATTTCTTTCACATTTTGGCTTTTTAAGTTATTTCCAATTATTTTTCATGACTTTTGCCAATATAAAGACCAATCTGCCCTTGACTAAAACTCTGTTTCCTTTCTTCTTCATGAGCGTCTGTTTTGTTTCTTTCTCATCTACAAACAGGGCCGCCGGCGCCCCAAACTGCTTGGTGCCACCGCCACCACCTCGTTTCGTACTGCTGCAACCTGCAAGCGCCTAAAGGCAATCAAAGGGTGTCCTAAAACTAGAAAATGTCAACTAAAATCTGTGTGAAACGACTTGAGCCTCTTTTAGAGGAACCGACTGATTTGATCAGGCGGCATCAGGCAAAACAAAACTCTAGCACGCGGAGGTTTCAATAATATACACATAGCGGAATTTCAAGGTGAATTAAAAACACAAAACCCACGCAGATGCATGTGACTCACACATGTACACGCAGAATCTCAGGGAAAAATAAATATGAGTAATTAATATCAATAACAAATCCTAGGGCTACTAAATCTACTTCCTCACCCTGATGCATACCCCCCCAAATCCCTAATAGTTAACATGAATCGATGCCAGTAAGCAGCCAATAGGCAGGCGGTACTGCTGATTTTTCTCACAAGATTCAAATGCCACAGTGCTGGGAACAGAATATTGGAGCCTTTTTGAAGACTGCTATCTGATCTGCGTGCATCTTTTATCACAGCAAGTGCTCTCCAGTTTCCAACTGCTACTCTGCTGTTGCGTCCTTCAGATCTGACCTTCACTGCTCATGGTACGTCGTTGGCGGTGAAAAACTCCTTATACTTCCTCCTGTAAAATCAAGAAAGAATTCTGATTTACTCCTTTTCTTTTCGTAACACGGTTCTGATTTGCACACACTGATCATACAGAGATATTAGAAGGAGATCCTATTGATGCTACATAGTGTGTTCGTTCCTGTTGGACTACTCATCGATGAGCTCCTATTGGGAATGACAAGACTTGCCTTGACACATACTGATCTTTGTATAGAGCACTGGGACAAATTCCATTTCTGTGGGACCCGTATTCAGTATTCATCAGGTATTTTTCTAGTCCTAGTATCTCTGATTTAGTTGGTGGTAATGTTTTGTATTGTCTGCTAAGATCTTCTGGTTGTAGCAAATGATTCAACCAGGATTCATTCCATGAGCATGCTCTTCGCCTTTTCATTTTTACCACTTTTTTCTTGCAAGTGTTGCAGCTTGACCTGTTAATTTTTTTATCTAGGTGATTGACAAAAAGAAATCATGCCTTCGTAGACTGTGTAATCTAGTTGACACATTTTATGCAAGGTTTTTCAGTATTCAAATGTTGCAATAAGAGAAAGCTTCATCAGAGAAAAGCTCATTTCAGCCATTCTCCTGTGCTCCTGCATCCTTTCCATTGGTTGTGGTAAGCTTCATGGCTTACGTTTCGCCAAGCTTGTTCTTTTTCGTCTCTTAATTCATTGCAGATTTACATGTGCTGATCACGTGCAGAGGTAGAAGACTTATGATGCTGGATAAACAAGGTTTAGTTGCAACACTAGTTGAAGACATCCTGCTTGGAGCAAAAAGGCCTTGCATTCTAACATACTGATCTGCTTCAGCAGCACTCTGATCATTCCAATACCAGTTGACCAGGTTTTGGCATTCATGTACCTTTGTGTGTGGATCACGCAAAGTAGCAGATGTTTGATGCTTAGTGCATCCGCTTGTGTTGGACATCTCATTAAAGAGATATGTCCTGATCAAATTTTCGCATTGGCTCGTACTAATAATCTTCAGCAGTCCTCTGATCAGTGTTCTATCGATTGACTTGTATTCAGGTACTCTCTGTATCTCCATAGCTCTACTTCAATGGCAGTTCTTGTTCTCTGTTGAACCATTCGATGTGTTGCGACAAGTGAACCAACTTATTTTTGTTCGGTACCAAGCACTCATTCTTTCTCAAATTATTTTTGCAGGTATAGCAGCCTGGTTTGTTGTTTTCTAGTGATGATTGCTGATAAATTCTGCTACCCATTATAATTTAGTTATTCAAATCTGTTACATTTTATCTCCTGTGGGCTTGGTGTGCTGGATGTTTCAATGGTGATGGGTTAATCTCTGAGCTAACTATTTCCGCTAAGATGGTCATTACTAAATCTTATCATCAACCATTTTCTTTTGCTGGAAACTAGGTTTGTAAGGTAAGTCTTCTAAGTTGAATATTTGTTTCCATGGGTTATTGCAATTTGTGACTTGTGTAGTAGCATGTAGTAAGTAGTTACCATTAGTGATGCAAAAGATGGATTAGACAAATAATAGCCCATATCTGATTATGTGAGTGAGTCATCGATGCGGTAGCAGATCAAAATGTAACTTACGGCGGCACAACCAGAGGTTTCGTATGCAGGATGCGAAAATCCCATTCGATAATCATCCAATCAGGGCCTTGTTAGCTTACATCAGCTGAAATCCAAAATAAAAAAGGACACCATGCTATTTCAGGAGTTTATTCCTCAATACCTCACTTTGTTAAATAACCATCATGTACTTAGCTCCTCATCGATATGGTCTGGCATTATGCATCACTTGCTGACCCTTCAGGATGTCTAGTAACCTATGCGTCATGCCAAATAGCAGGATTTTGCAACAACCTATTATTTAAACAGATTGTTATAATGAACTAAAAAGTTGTTATGTGCAGGCTTTTGGGCCTTGGCACTGTAGCGGCCCAATGTACTGTAGCGGCGCGGTCACTGTAGCCCCGCCCTTACTTAGCCCTCAGGTTAGGTTAGTTAGGGATAAGATTAGTTGGTTAGAGTTAGGGCCGGCTCTCCCTCTATATAAAGAGAGGCACGGCAGTCATTAGGAAGGAATCAATCAAGCAATGAATCAATGAAGAAACCTTCTCCTAATCCCCCAATATCTCTCAAGCTCTAGGCAAAGCATAAGGTCTAATTATCCATCCACCCCCCACCATTACATTTGGTATCAGATTGCCAACGATCCTTCCCATGGCTTCTGCTTCCAGTCTACCCAGATCGTTTGACCACTTGACCCTCAAAGAGCTAGCAGATCTATTGAGGACCAGACTCACATCCAGAGAGGGCAGAAAAGAGTTGGCGGCTGAAGAGGATCAGCACAAACACAGCGACGAGGTGGTTGCTGCCATTCAGACTTCCTCCCATAGTCAGCAAATTGAAGACGACGACCAGCAGATCGGTGACGTTGACCAAAAGATCTCCAATGAAGATGGTCATGGAGTCGCAGAAGGTGGCCACCAGATGGAAGAAGGGTCTCCGGGAGCAGCCCACGCCATGCCGCCGACGTCCGGTTCCCTGCCCCCATCAACGCCAAGGGCCGCTGGGAGCATCCCGCCATCAACCGCAGTCCTGCGTGCCTCATTGCCAAGTGTTGTCGAGCGTGATACGCCTCCACCTGTGACGCTGCACTCTGTCCAGATCAGGCCGCGGCAGGCCACTATGCAACCAGCTAGATCGTCAAGTTGTGCCCACGTGATCAAGTTCAGTTTTGACAACAGACTCAGTCGCTGGATGTGCAAGTGTATTTATTGTGTTGGCTTACCACTACGGTTCAGCTTATCTTTGGTGATGATCTTTGCACCAGCGCTGATATTCCTTGGACCATGGGATGTTGTGAGCAGAACCTTATGTTGGGATGCTGTTCCGGTTGGAGCTGACAGGTCCTCGAATTTTCCATGGGAACCTGGAGGAAGTGCAGTCCTCATTATGTTGCTGGAGTCTGGGATTGCAGGGAGGGCTACACAGATGATTCAAGTTAGCAATAAGAAAATAAGTCGAGATGTAAAAGGCTTATTTTTAGGTATTTGGATTTTGTTTAGGAGTCAAATTAGTCGTCGTAGTGTGGAGTCTCAGCAGCTCGAGGGCGAGCTGCATCTCAAGGGGGATGGAAAGGGGGTTAGGACGCCAAGGGCATGGTACATGGTTCAGCCGTGGCCACCATCCCAGCTCGAGGACGAGCTGTCTTGGAAGGAGGGATGGAGATGTTATGTGCAGGCTTTTGGGCCTTGGCACTGTAGCGGCCCAAGGTACTGTAGCGGCGCGGTCACTGTAGCCCCGCCCTTATTTAGCCCTCAAGATAGGTTAGTTAGACTGACTCCAACAAAGGACCCATAGGGTCACTTGTACCCAATATAGATGCTAAAATATGTAAAAATGCTCTCCAACAGAGTACCCAAGCCAAGCCGTCTACCCATTTTCGGCGCAGCACCGTAGGCGACCTACCAATCGGTGCGCGAGCGACGCGACCTTGCGCCTCCAAGCGCTCGTGCCCGCCTCCTCGCCCTCTGCCGCGCCGTCCGAGCTCGGAGGAGGCGCGCCAGCTGCAGGCCGCCGCAGTGAAGGTCGCCGCGCCAGCTGCAGGCCCCTCCCCCTCCCAACGACCACGCGCAGCGGCCCTTGAGCGGAGGTCGTTGACGGCGCGGATGGCGTGCGCTGCAGCTCGGAGACGGCATCCTCCGCCTATACGCGCTCTCGCCTGATTCGCCCGCACGCGGTTCCTCCCCACCATCTCCGACCCATCCAACCCAACCCAATCCAAAAATTCCCTCATCACTTTGGCCCCCAATCCTTCTCCTTCGATCCGGCAATCACCTGCCCCCTGTCGATTTTATGCCATAGTCGGTTAGTTTTTTCCCCCGAACAGTCAATGATTCGGTTGGTTTTTACTCCGAGAGCTTATCGCCAGCTATGCGGATTGATTCGGTTATGTAAATTTGCAATATTAATTTCCTGATTTCTTCTTCGATTCTCTTCGTTGTTTACCCTATTCTGGATTGGTCGTTTTTAAATTCATGAACAGTCTGTGCCTTAAAGATCCGGTTCAGATTTTACTCTGCGATTTTCGCCATTGAATCCGCGGTGCCAGTTCGTCAGCTCTCGAACCCGGGCCATAGGAATCGAACCAAATGAATCAAGCTCGCGCGACGCGTTGTTGATGCCACCCGGCGATGGATGCGCGCGGCAGTGAGACCCGATTGGCGGCGGCTGCGCACGGCGGCGACGGCGTCGGCGGCTGCGTGCGCGCCCGCCTGAGCTGGAAGAGGCGGCAGCGGAGCCGATTTTCGGACTTCTGTTGGAGATGGATAGTTTTGGATGGTGCCCTTCCAGCCGGATGACCACCTATTGACTGGTATGGGTGTCTGATTTAAGGTTGCATTGTTGGAGTCAGTCTTAGGGATAAGAGCAACTCCAACAGCTTACCTAAAACTGGTTACTCAAAAGCATACTCAAAACAGTTTTCTGTGTTTAGGTAGCCTGTGCTTTTCCAGACTACCTAAAATCAGACTAATATTTCATTTCATTCTTTTTCTCTTACAACATACATATATTAATCATCTCCAATACTATTTTGTCATGACAATAATCCAAATTTTCATGTTTCAAGCACCCACAAATTCAACAACAATTGAAGTCCATGTTTTCAAATTCAAATTTAAATTTCAAGAGAAGTTCAAATATTCTGGACATGTAGTTCATACAATAAGAAAAGATGTAGCAAAAGCATAGTTCATCCAAAATAAATCCCCCAACATAAAGCATCACATGCTCCCATCTCCACTGTTGCCCCCCATGTTGAAGTTGCCTCCCATGTCTGAAGTGCCCCCCATGGTAGAACTCAACAACTCGGCGAGAATCTGAGAACGCTTTGCATGAACAAATGCCGTCTGCGTCTCATCAAAATGAGTAATGTCCATGAACATTATTCGGTGCTGCTCCTTTTTTTTCTTGTGCATCATCATCGCCTCCTGAATGGCAACCTTCCTCTCCTCCATGGCCTTGAACTCCGTCCATCTTGCATTCTTTTCCTCCTTCTTCCCGGCCTCAATCTCCTTCTTGGTGGTCATCATCTCCCGGAGGGCCTCTTTGTACCCACCACCTTCATCTCTCTTTGCCTTCTCTTTCGATTGCTTCCTTCCGGGTGGTCGGTTGTTGGTGGCAGCCGTCGAGCTTGGAGTAGGGCTTCTACCTCTCTCCACTTCCCCATCCTCATCACCATCAGCGCTTGCATAGTTAGGGTCAGGCGAGTTGCTTGATTTTCTTCTTTTTGACTGAGGTTTATCGTTGTCTCTTGCGATCCACTTCTCATTGTGTTCAAGCAACATCCAACAATGATGCATGCTGAACACTTTCCCACTTGTCTTCTGCTTGTAGTATCGCTGAGCAACCGTCGCCTACATCATTGATCAAGCCATAAGCTACAGGTATGAATATGTGATCATAGTTATAATCAATGGTTGATGAGGAGATGAACAACAAGTACGCATTGTAATGATTGTACTCACATAGTCCTGCAAAGGCACACCACTAGGTGGTATTCGGGACACCTCGTCCATACAACCTGCCCATCGGCTGCAACAACTCCTGATTGATCCCCAACGATGAGAGAGTGAAGTAACTGACCGACTGGATGGCGTCTTGACATTGCGATGGAAGTGCTCTGAGATGCGATCCCAATAGATACCTCCTGGTTGATCATTGCCGGTGACTGGATCATTTGTCACACTCTCCCATGCCAAGACCAAAGCAACATCCTCATCGATACTGTAATTTGAAGTCCTACAGCTCATATTCCTTTCATCTGGAGTGACTTGAAGAGAAGTACTGCTGGTCGGAAGGGGAACATCATCAATGGCCGCAACATCTTCAGTCATCATGTCAAGGTATGATGGGTCACTAAATTCAAATGCAATGCATCAGTCCAATCTGATCAAAGAAAAAAAAATCACAATGCATTGAAACATTTGAGTAGGATTATCACAATGTGTACCTTCCGGCCTCCCCATCGGCCTCCTCTCCCATTGTCTCATCAGCGACGGAGTCCGGCAAGGTAGCGGGAACGTTGGAGGGCACGGGACGAGGAGCTTGAGATGTTGAAACCGTGGACTTCTTCACATTGCGGCCAAGACCCAAGGTCTTCCTTCCTTCTCCTTGCTTCCAGGGGGGACAACAGCCTTGGGGTTCTTTGGTGGTCGTCCACCAGCACGACGGCCAGTCGGAGCGGGAGGAGCAGCCACGACCGGGGTGGGAGCTGCTGGAGTAGCAGGGGAATCAGCCTCCATGGCGTATCTACAAAAAATGTTCAAGCAAGCAAACAATTGACTGAACTGAACTGAAAACAGGCACTGCGCAAGCTGAACTGAATTGAATTGCACAAGCAAAGCCTGCTGCCGCTACTTCAATACAAGAACAATTTTTTGGGCAGATGAATCAAGCCAAGAACTGAACTGAACAAGCTGTACGCACAAGCTATTGAGTTGAGTAACTGAACTGAACAAATTTAACAATCAGTGAAGTAGTATTTCAGAGCAGCAAACAACTAAACAAGCAGGAGCAGCAGTACGAGCAAGCCACTGTTTTTTTTTTTCAGCTATCAAAATCTGACGAAACTGAAACATACACTAGGTAGTAGGAACAAGCATTGTGCTCTCGTGCAATACCATCTCCGTGGTCACCGCGGACAGCAGTTCGTTCAATACGCATAACAGGAGCTGAGAAATTCAACCACGAGAAAGCAGTAGCACAGGCGGGCGTTTCACCTTGCAGCCGCAGGGAGTGGAGCCGGTGGCGGAGGCAGCAGAGGCGGCGAGACGGCTCGGGGCAGGCGACCTTGGGGCAGGGGACCAGCAGCAGCAACACCGTGGGCGAGGCAGCGAACATTAGGCTGGGCAGGCAGACGGCGTCGTGGAGGCCTTGGGGTAGAGGAACGAGGTGTGGCCTTCCCCACGTAGATCCGGAGGGGGCACGCCTTCCCTGAACTGCCGTGCGGCTTCTCCGGCCAGGGCCCGGCGCCGGCGAGGAGTGGCGGCACGGCGAGGTTGGGGCGGAGGCGGAGCTTCAATTCGGCGGGAGAGAGGCCGAAATCGCTCGGGATTTTGATGGGGGGTGGAGGTGAGAGGCGGTGGAGGTCATCGGGGTAGAGGAACGAGGTGTGGCCTGGCTGCCGGCGACGGGGAAGGCGGCGGCGCACCAGGCGGAACGCGGTGGACGACTCGGGCGGGAGGCGAAATGTCTCTCCTGCCAATGGAAACAGTCGATGCGTAGGCTCGCGCGGCTACTCTTTTTTGCATCCGGAGTTAGAGGATTTTGGTAGCTATGCAAAATATTTGGGTATGGGTAACCACATAGGTACTCTGTTGGAGCAGGTTTGGTTACTCAAAAGTCTGTTTTTAGGTATAGGGGCTGGGATGGGTAAGCTGTTGGAGATGCTCTAAGATTAGTTGGTTAGAGTTAGGGCCGGCTCTCCCTCTATATAAAGAGAGGCACGGCAGTCATTAGGAAGGAATCAATCAAGCAATCAATCAATGAAGAACAATTCTCCCAATCTCTCAACATCTCTCAAGCTCTAGGCAAAGCATAAGGCCTAATTATCCATCCACCCCCCACCATTACAAAAGTAGAAATACGGAGCTTCTTTGGCTAGCTTTTTAAATATGCTGATTTTCCAACTAGCAGAAGCTTTTCCAAAAACAGGTCCCATATACTGTGAAGGAACTCTTAAATCAAGTAAACTTGAAACAAAAAGCAGATACAGTTGTCCCCTCAAAATCCATCCATAGACTCAGCCAACCGTAGAAGACTGCTGCGACTAGCCCGTGCAGATGCTGGCCTCTCTTTTCCACTTTGAACAGGTTCCAAGCAAAGCTGAACTTGAGGAAAGCTACGGCCTTTTGCAGGAGAAAATTATATTGAAAATTGAGGATAAATGCCAATGTCAGAAACTTATTTGTAGGTACACCACGACAAATACTCAGCCCTTACTGTAGGTAAAATGCCAATGTCAGAAACTTATTTGTAGGTACACCGCGACAAATACTCAGCCCTTACCTAGATAAGAATCACATCCCTGAATAGCTAGCATGAAAGGAAACAAAATATCCATCATAAGAAAATAAAGCAAGAGTACAAATACAAGCATGTGGTTTTGTAAATCTTATCAGTGCTGCAGTACATACTTATTGAACGTAGTGTTGTAAACTTTGTACATATTGATATCTGAGTTTTTATGCATTATGGATTGACAGGGTGAAAGAAAGGAAAAATCTCACTGCTACCAAGTTGCCTGTAATGCTGGTTTGTCTAGCTCTGGAAAAAGCATTACTCGTGGGTCTGCATAAGAGTTCACCTGATGGCAACCATGTTGTTTTCTTTTGCTGGCTCATGCATCCAAAAGCTCCAAGAAATAATAACAGAGGAAGCAATACAGATGCTAGGCGTCAAAAAAGATCTCAAGGAATTGCAGCAAACAATGAAACAAATACAATACTTTCTCAAAGATGCTGATCGTAGAAGCATTGAAGACTCAGCAGTTAGCAATTGGTTTGGTGAGCTGAGAGATGCTATGTATGAGGCTGATGATATCATTGACTTGGCCCGATTTAAGGGAGGCAATCTACTAGGAGAATATCCTTCCTCATCATCGTCAAGAAAATTAACTACATGCAGTGGGTTTTCAATTTTCTCTTGCTTTTCTACAATTTGTACACGCCATGAGATTGCTGTACAAATCAGAAGCCTCAACAAAAGAATAGAGAATCTTGCAAAGTTAGGTAAAACATTCTTGAAGTTCGAAGTTGAATCTGTTGGCAGCATCACAGTATCAAATATTAGAAAAACATCCTACCTCATAGAACCCAATCTTGTGGGGAAGGAGATCATATATGCGACCAATAGATTGATGGAACTGGTGCTAGTACACAGGGAAAACAAGGTAGGTATTGTTGGAACAGGAGGAGTTGGAAAGACAACTCTGGCTCAGAAATTATACAATGATCATAGAGTGGAGGTGCACTTCAAACATCGTGCATGGATTTGTGTTTCTCAACAGTACTCTGAAGTTGATTTGTTGAAAGAAATACTTCAAAGTGTCGGAGTTCATTACCAAGATGAAAGTGTGGGACAGCTCCAGGGTAAACTTGCTCAGGCTATTGAAGAAGAATCCTTTTTCCTTGTGTTGGATGACTTGTGGCAGTCTGATGTATGGACCAATTTGCTAAGAATTCCATTGCATAAAGCAGGTCATGGAACAATTGTAGTAACAACTTGACATGATACAATAGCAAAGGCAATTGGAGTTGAACATATGCATCGAGTGGACTTGATGTCTGAGGAAGTAGGATGGGAGCTACTTTGGAAGAGTATGAATATTAATGAGGAGAAAGAAGTGCACAGCCTGAGGGATATAGGAAGGGAGATTGTTCAAAAATGTGGTGGCCTTCCTCTTGCAATCAGGGTTATTGCTAGTGTTTTATCAACGAAGGAGATAACAGAAAGTGAGTGGCAAAAGATTCTAAGAAATGATGCATGGTCTTTGAATAAGCTCCCTGCTGAACTGAGAGGTGCTTTGTATTTGAGTTATGACCAGCTGCCACAAAATCTGAAGCAATGTTTCCTTTACTGTGCTTTGTATCTTGAAGATCGGACACTTTGCCTTGATCATCTTGTCAGGTACTGGATTGCTGAAGGCTTTGTAGGTAAGCACGAGAACCAATTAATGGAAGATATAGCAGAAGAATACTACTATGAGTTGATCTCAATGAACTTGCTCCTTCCAGATCCTCTTTATTTTGACCAAGGGAGATGCAAAATGCATGATCTTTTAAGGCAGCTTGCTTGTGTCACAGCCCTTAGCTGCAACTGGACGTGTTCTAGCTGAAGAACGTAGATTGTACGGGTGGAATACAGGAGGTCGAGTACGCGCCGCCGAACCGCACGCTTGCACGCCGGCGTCGTCGTGGACGTCGCCGAGTTGCAAGGCACAGGATAGAAGAACCAGACTTTGGCTAATACTTTTCTTGCCGATTCAATTGACCCTGGCGCCTTATATAGCAACCAGCCTAAACACAGTCCGGCTAGATTACAATACGAAAGCTACCTGAATTACTATAAGACTCTAAACTCCAAACTAACTAGAATTCTAACATGACTTGCAACCGAAGACTATGTAGCTAGCCTTGCCGCTGTAATACAAACACCGGCGTACTATACGTACATATCTTCAACTAGGACTCTAATTACTGGCCATGACATTACTCCCCTCTGCGACATGCAGCTCGCCCTCGAGCTGCTCGATCAGGCGGCGGCCATGGTTGAAGCCCGAGCAGCCCCCATGTCAATGAATGATTGTAGCGCCGGTACCCTCCTATGCGAGAACACAACGGTCCTGCTGAAAACGCCTTGAATTGCAATCCAGCCTTCTCTGCATGAAGACGGTACAAACAAGAACATCCACGTCGGCCATGCAGCCCGAATCTTTTGGACGGTCGCTGTTTGTGCTGAAGCTGCAGATGGACATGAACTTGCTCACCATGGAACACCGGTGCTGTTGCCCTGTAGCTGTTCTGCGGCTCTTCCGCCTTCTCGCAGATTGAGGACGTGGTCGTAGCCATCACCGCAGGGGCAAACAATTCTGCCCGCTCGCCGAGTAGCGACGCTTGTATCGTCGTAACCATCTTCACAGGGGCAACCTCATCGATCTGCTGTTGCTCAGCCGCCCCATCGCAGGATGAGAACTTCACATCCATCTTTACGAGGACGGGCTCGACGATCTGCAGCTGCCCGGTCTCAGCGACCTCCTCACAAGGAAACACCTGATCAAGCAGTTGCCCCCGGTCTTGCATGAGGCCAATGAGCTCGTCGAAAAGCTTGGTAAGTTCATCGCGAAACTCGGTGAGCTGAGCGCTCAGAGCATCAATCGAATATTCTGTTTCGCCCATCGGATCGTTGGTGGAATCTGATACCAAATTGTCACAGCCCTTAGCTGCAACTGGACGTGTTCTAGCTGAAGAACGTAGATTGTACGGGTGGAATACGGGAGGTCGAGTACGCGGCCGCCGAACCGCACGCTTGCACGCCGGCGTCGTCGTGGACGTCGCCGAGTTGCAAGGCACAGGAAAGAAGAACCAGACTTTGGCTAATACTTTTCTTGCCGATTCAATTGACCCTGGCGCCTTATATAGCAACCAGCCTAAACACAGTCCGGCTAGATTACAATACGAAAGCTACCTGAATTACTATAAGACTCTAAACTCCAAACTAACTAGAATTCTAACATGACTTGCAACCGAAGACTATGTAGCTAGCCTTGCCGCTGTAATACAAACACCGGCGTACTATACGTACATATCTTCAACTAGGACTCTAATTACTGGCCATGACAGCTTGCCATTTATCAAGAGAAGAATGTTTTATCGGAGACCCACAGTCTCTGGAGGATAAAAGTATACCTAAACTTCAGCGCATTTCAGTCGTAACAGAGAAGGAAGTGGTTGTTTTACCTAGTTTTGACAAGCAAAAGTTCAGAGTGAGAACTTTCATAATGTTTTGTGACAAGACACTGGCATTTGATCATTCACTTTCCAAGAAACTTTCATATGTTCGTGTTTTGGATTTGGGTGGGTCAAGTTTGCAAAATATTCCAGATTATATTGGAAGTTTGATTCATCTGCGCTTACTCATTCTTTCTAGTACCAACATAAGTTGCCTTCCTGAGTCCATTGGTTTACTCAAAAACCTTCAGACATTGAGCTTGCAAAATTGTGTTGCTTTGCACAATCTTCCTTTGGCACTCACTAGATTATGCAATTTAAGGCACCTTTTACTCCGTGGAACACCAATAAACAAGGTTCCAAAAGGATTAGCTAGACTCAAGTTTCTCAATACTGTAGAAGGATTTCAAATCGGTGGTGACAGTGATAACAGTTCCAAAATGCAAGATGGATGGAATCTTGAAGAGTTAGGCCCTCTTTTGCAGTTGAGGAAACTTAATATGATTAAATTGGAAAGAGCGGCGCCATACAGTGCAGATCCAATTCTAATGAACAAAAAGTATATGAGCACTCTGGAACTCTGGTGCACTGAATGCACAGATAAACCATATTCTGAAGAGAATGTTACCAACATTGAGAAGATCTCTGAGCAGCTAATCCCTCCACAAAACCTTGAAATTTAGTCATTGGGAATTTTTTCGGTAGGAGTTTTCCCACCTGGCTAGATATTGCTACCCATTTGTCTGCCTTGAAGTTATTGCAACTCGTGGATTGCAAATCATGTGTGCATCTTCCCCCAGTTGGGCAGCTCCCCAACTTGAAATATCTGAAAATCATGGGAGCAAATGCAGTTACCACGATTGGATCCGAATTTGTTGGTTGCGGGGAGGGTAATCCTGTATCTAGAGAGGTTATAGCTTTCCCCAAGCTTGAAACATTGATCATCGATAATATGCCCAACTGGGACAAGTGGACCTTTGTTGTTGAATAACAAGAAGTATCATCAGCAGTTAAAGAAGGGGAAGAGAATGGATCTGCTGTGAAGCAAAAAGGGGAAGCCCCACCTCCAAGGATGTGGTTGCTGCCTAGTTTGAAGAACTTGGACCTTATGCGCTGCCCCAAGCTTAGAGCTCTTCCAGCTTGAAGAAGCTCCAATTAAGATGTATGGACTGCCTTAAGGTGATGGAGAATCTTCCGTTCCTCTCAGAATTGCTTTTAATCGCAGATTGCAAAGGCCTACACATAGTTTCAAATGTTCCCCAAGTGCGAGAGCTGCGTGTGGGGGGCTGTCCAAAATTGAGGTGTGTTGAGAAGTTGGGCAACTTGCAGCGCCTGGGACTGCACACGAGTATGCTTGAGGTCTCCTCATTATGGATGCCTGTGCTTCAATAACAATGCAGAGAACTACGTGGGGAAGACCTGGATGTCTACAACTGGACATGATGACGATACAGAGCTGCCAGTAAGACACAAATGAAGATGCAAGGTTTGACATCTAATCTAGCCTGCTTTCTTTCTATTCACGCCCTGGTTTTGTTCCTTTAGCAACACGCTAACGATCTGTATGTGTTTGCTTCATATAAAAGGTTACTGTCTCTTGAGGATGGAGGCGACTAGAGCTCTTTTACATACGCATCGGTCTGGCAGGCTACAATTCGTTGTATGCATCTCAGGATTGGGGCTACAACAGATTTAAGCAACAATGATGCATGAGGGCTCTGGTCACAGCTGCATATGGTTGTTTGGCGTATGAGATGGTTTCATTCTATGTTATTTTAGACGTTTAACTTTTCTCATGTGAATATATTACCTGAATAAAAGGTGTGCTAAATGGGCTTCTCGCCTCTGTGTTGTGTTGTATGCAATGATGTTGCCGCTGTTCGTTGTACGTGGCTTGTTAGATTTGTACTGCGAAGAACAACACCTGGTGTTTGTAATTCATTCACAGAACCTGTATGCCAAAGTGAGCTTGTATTTGTTGCTAGTACTGAAGGATTTTTATTATTATTATTTTTTACTCTCTGTTGTTCATTGTCTTCTGCCGCTGCTTATGTTCAGTTTGCTGGTCCAAAGGTGACACTCAATCCCTCCCTTTTTCCTGTCATGTATACAATTTATTAAGGGACAGGGGTGGACATCAGCGATGTGGTGGCCTGGCCTGAGTGGAGGGCGGGCCTCCTCTGCTTTGGCCGCCCAGGTTCCCGCTGTTGCTGGCTGCTGCGATGCGTTCCACAGCACAAGACAGCGCCGATGGAGACGCGGCAGTTGACGGCGGGGCCTCGTCAAGTTGGAAGCCTCTGAGGAGTCTCGTTGGCGGATGTCCTCGTGCGGCATGGAGAAAAGCTCACCGCACAGGCTGGACACCATGTGTGCCATTTCATTCCTGCAAGCCTCCGCCGCTGTTGGGACTACGCAACCACGAGCATGCGGCGATGCTTTCATCCAGCGTCGTCGACCTCCTCTGCCGCGGCGTCGTGCAGAGGCGCCGCCGTGACCCCCACTGCTACTCGGCGTACGCGCCAGTGCTGCCGACGTCCCGGGCCTCTTCCACACCGTCCCTCCACCACCACAAGTTCCCGACCATGCATGGAGAGCTCTCCGTCAAGCGATCGCGCTTCGGAACCATGGGCTGCTCTCGATGGAAACTGCGGCGGCGAGTCTGCCGCCGTCCTCGAGAAGCCCGGTCGCTATCGAGCTCCGCTGCTGCTGCGCCATGGTCGCTCGTCCGGCGTGCCAGTGTCCCACCCGACCTGGGCCGGTTCACGCGGGAGAAAACGACCAAGTCAAGATAGTATTATGCCGGATCTGGACCGCACCTGCTCGACCGGACGTCCGCGATCGAGGTACCCAAGGAAATAGCGGCCGCCCCGGACCATGGGCAGGCAGGGTCTGGACCGCACGTGCTTCGCGTGTTGCATGTCGACAGACTGCACTGCAGCAATGAACTTTGAACGACGACCGCCCGCGCGGGTAAAGGGTTCGTTCACATGGCTCTGTTAAAGGCGGCGACCGCGCCGACCATATCTTAGCGGACGAAGCAGAGGCGACAGCAGGGAGTCAGGGACTTCGCCGTCGAGTTCTGCGACTGCGCCGTGCGCGTGCCAACAGCCCTCCTGTCCTGTATGTATTGCAACTGGGGGTCGTCAGCTGCACTGCACCACGCGGCTGCCGTTGACATCGCGGCAATGGAGGCCGCTCTGGGAGAACGCGTTCACAGACACCAGTCAAGAGCGACGCGTGTTCGACATGGCCTTGCTCTCGACGCGGTTCCTGCACAGCGACGGTATCATCGGAGAACATGCGTGCCCGCGTCTCGTTTCATTGATATGATTACCGCAGGTGTATCTCTGCAGTTCTTTGGAGTATTATTTTTGGCATGGATCATTGGAATGACAAACACTCTCCCAATCTCAAGCGATTAGTTTCCTCGACCTTTGGATTTGGAATGTAGGCAAAGCCTCTGCTCTGAACATTTCTACTCGTCGTGTCATGTCAGCGTTATTGTTCCGTAGGCAAAACTTCTGGACATTTATAGTGTTTCTGCTCAGCAGGAACAAGTAGAACACAGCAAACAAACAGTGATACAAATTCTACAGTATTGGAGTTGGAGGTTGCACTGCATCTTGACAATTCTGACTGGAGAACAGAGTTACAACCAACACACCAGGTGGCGAACTCAGCTGTTCGTCACTGTAGTAAAATTATATTTGAAAAAAAAAGAACTCAATAACTTTCCTTTTTCTCTAATTTGTCCGTTACTATTTTCTAACTAAGACAAATTCAAATTCTGTTATTCGGTCCAGGAAACCAACCAGGCCTATTGTATACCGGACAGAGATAACGCTGGCCGTAGCCCATCTCGCGAACAGAGGTGGCCTGAAGGCCCATTTGACAGTGCAAGGTTGAGAGGTGTTCCCTGAGTTGCAGTCACTTCTTCTCGGTCCCATTTCCATGACTAGTGATGTCCAAACGGGCCGCCCGGCACGGCCCGGCCCAAGCACGAATTAGCCCGGCACGAATAGTTTTGGGGCGTATCGTGCCGCCCGTCGTGCTGAGCCATCGGCCCACGGCACGATCCGAAATTACACAACCGTGCCGGACCGGCCCATTAAACACGTAAGCCCGTTAGGCCCGTTTAGCCCATTAATGTAAATATATAGCAAAATAAGTGTTAAAATGAGGGACTTGAGATTTGAACCAAAGACCTCATGATCTAGAGTGAAGGGTCTTACCATCAGACCAAGCTTTCTTATTGAGTCTATATGAATTCAACATATATTTACACTACTTTTTAATGGACTCGTGCTTTAATGGACCATTAACGGGTTTTTTCGTGCCACAGCTTAAACGGGCCGTGCTCGTGCTGCTCGTCGGGCCGCGCCCTCGGCCCAAGCACGGCATGAAATTAAACGGGCCGTGCCGTGCTTGGGCCGGGCCAAAAATTACGTGCTTCGGGCCGGCCTGCTTGGCACGGCCTGTTTGGACAGCACTATCCATGACCCCCTCTTCGCCGTCGCTGTGCGCAGCGCGCGGCGGAACGATACCACCGGGGGGGCGGAGGTGCGACAGGTGGTTTTGGTGTGTTGTCTGGGCGAGCAACCCTTCGCCGCGCAGTGCGGATGGAGGGGACAAGGGAAGGTAAGTCGTTGGTTAAATTGGCCTGTAGCACTCAGTTTACTTTTTCAAGAGTAAGGGACTCAAACCTGGGCGCCCAGATCCAACCCTCTTTCTTGCTCGTTCTGTCTCCTGGTATCCCTTAACCAGGCAGTGATTCCCTTTTGCACATGAGCTTGCTGTATTGTCCAGTTTCTTTTTTGTTTTGGTGAATGACAAATGGGCAGAGCGTGCAATGCGAAGATCAACCCGCCTCACAGATTCCTTGCTGTAGCCATGTGGCTGCGGGCTGATCTGGTGCTCAATTTTATTTCGTTGCTATATACCTCACATCGAATTTTACTGTGCTTGTGTTGATTTGGCTTGACATGATGACATCTGATTTCTTGACATCTTTTTGGTAAATTCCTTCTTCATATGTTTTCATGCGTCAATGTTTGGTTGTTTCTTTAACTTCAAATTTCAATATAGTTGGTAGCATGCTGCTGTTTTCGTTGAATCAGACTGCCTTTGCAAATTGCAACATGAAAAGAAATATGACAGTATTAGTGAGGTTCCATGGTAGGAGTTGTCAGCCTTGTTTTTTTAGAACTTCTTTTCCTGTCAAGATTGGAGAATTTAAATAGACTAGTTGAGCTTATCTGAAATCACTAGTAATGACCTAATTGTTGTCAGTGACTCTGCTTTTACAATTAGCAACTTACTAAATTAGAAAGGATAGAGTCAGGGAGGATGATTGCCTTTTGCAGGATGATTGTCAGTGACTGTGCTTTAAAATTAGTATTGTTTGCTTTATTCTGTTTTTTTAAGATGAGAATAATTAAATAAACTAGACTCTAGCACTTTAGCTTGCTTGCGCGCTCAAGTTAACTGGCTTCACATGGCTGAGCAGCATTTAGTAATTTCGTATGGGTTTGAAAATGAGCAGTACGTCATTGTTGGACAAAATATATGCAGTGGAGCAATAGATGTACAATTCTGTACATACTTCATTATCACGCTTCAAAGAATTCCAGAATTAGACCTCATGTATCTTCTCTTCATGCTTTCGCAAAAAACTACAGAGATTGCTCCGGTAGTCTCAATCTGACACATTGGTGCCATTTCATGCCTGCCAGCAGTGTAAATACAAAGAGCAGTGCTCCTGCTCATGGTTGTCAATAACAAAAATAAAGTTAGCCTGAACAGGCAAGATCAAGCTGTTCGTTTTACATATGCTCGTGGAAATCTCGAATATGACACACCACCAAGGTGTCAACTAATCATATCAATATACTATGACTCAGGGTGCCTCAAGCCTAGTCTATTTCGAACTCTGAGCCAACATGGAACATCTTCTATATGATTAATGAATAATGATATGAGCAGACTTGATCTGGAAGTTAAAATTTAAGCAAATGTGGACACGCTTTGATCTACTTCCTCTTTCTTCCATTGGGTAGCTCTGCTTGAGTTCTCTGGCAATCTGGATTGGCCAGTGTGTAGTGAGGATACATAGCCTTTACATCTACTCCTGTAGTTAGGTGTACAACTTCTCCAGAGAGATTATGAACTGTTGCTCTGAACTAATCATTAGATAGAACTAGTTAACCATTTTGTAATTTTGTGAATGTCAACACACTCACTTTATACAGCGGTATTAACGTTTTAACGGGAATAAAACACAACCAAGCGCATGCAGGTTGCTGCCAGTTCACATGTGCTGTTGGAATCTTCAGGCAAAAATATCACGACGTCAATCAGTCTTAGCAATACTAGGATAGTTCCTCCACCACTGAGTTACGATTTCGCTTGTCTGACAAGGAAAGTCGAGGCAGCCAGTTGGTTGCAGCTTGTTAATGAATAACTTGTTAAATCAGAGTCAGCACCATCATATAGTGAGAAAAAATCGTGCCTTCGTAGAATGTGTAGCCCACATGTATTACATAAGGTTCTCAAGTATTCACATGATGCAATAAGTGAAGGCTTCATCAGAGAAGAGGAGGGTTGTGCAGCAAGTGTTCTCTAGTTTCCAGTTACTCCTTTGCTGTTGCGTCCTTTAGCTCTGATCTGTTCTCCACATGGTATGTCCTTGGCTGTGGAAAACTCCTTGCATGCCCTCGTGTAAAATCAAGAAAAATTTCTGATTTACTCCTTTTTCTTTTCATAACACGGATCTGATATGCAAACGTTGTATCACCTTTAGCTCTATCTGCTCTGCTCATGGTTTGTCATTGGCTGTGGAAAACTCATTGCAAAGCCTCCTGTAAAATCAGGAAAGAGTTCTGTTTACTCCTTTTCATAACAGAGTTCTGACTTACAGTTGATGATGATACAGATATATTAGAAGGTGGGATCCTGTTGATGCTACACAGTGTTCGTTCCTGTTGGACTACTCATCGATAAGATCCAATTGGGACCTTCAAGACTTGTGTTAACACATAAGTGTTCGTATAGAGCACTTGGACCGATTGCATATCAGTCGGAGATGTGTTCGGTATTCATCTGGTAATTATCTAGTTCTAGTATCTCTGATTTAATAGGTGTTACTGGTTTGCATTCACTGCTAAGCTCTTCTAGTTTTAGCAATTGATTCAACCAGGTTTTTCATTCATGATCATGCTCTTTGCGTTTTCATGTTCACCACTTTTTGCAGGTGTTGCTTGCCTTTCTCTGGGTGATTGACTGACAGTTGTCATTACCTATCCTATTGGCGTCAAGGAATTGTATTTAATCTCTCGTTGGCATCACTTTTCTGAAGATTGAGAAGTACAAGCAGTTGTATTTAATCTCTCCACGGTATCACTTTTATGGAGATTGATAAGTACTGATGGGTTGATCATCTGAACAATCTGCTTCTTGCAAGATGATTAATTTTGATTCCTATCAGATCAGAAACTGGGCTTCAAAGATCATCCCAATAGTTTTACTTTCTTACATTCTTGCTATACTGAAATGGGTACAGATCACTGGTCGGAGAATTTAGAGAAGTACCTGGAGCATGTAGCGCTGAAAAGGACACTAGAACATATCAGTATATTGACTTTTGTTATATTTTTCCCAAATTACACAGGAATTCAAAGTGAAGAGGACTCCCCTTGGTGAAGATGTGTTGTGCAGCATTCATGAAGAAATCTCCTCCTTCATAGTGAACCTGGTGATCGATGAGAATGGAGAATTTTATTGTCGCCTGTGATCTTTGTGTCTGCAGGCTTGTGATCAATGAGAATGTGAACTTGTGATCTTGTCTATTTGAAGATTTGTGAGCCTGTTATGTTTATGATCTGAACTGAACCTGAGAGATGTTTAAGTTAGTTGAACCTTTGTGCTCAAGGCTGTGCTGTTTATGTTTATGTGAGCTGTTGCTGTCAAAGTTGTGAAATCTTATGATTGTGTATCTGGGTTGTTGCTGATTGCCGCCTGTGATGTTTGTGTTGTTGCTGATTGCTGCCTGTGATGTATGAGTAACAGCTGGTTGATATGAAATTGCATGCCCAGCTGGTTGATATGTTGTATGGATGTATGGAGATGTCCAAACCATTGCACATGTTGTTTACCCCGTATTTACTAGTGCTTATTGAAGGAACTTTCTTTTTTTGTCTTAAATGCCTTGTCATTGTGTTTATCAAGACATTTTCCATGTATGAACGTGCACAGAGATAGAAGTGTCATTGCGGAAGGCGCGCACTTCAGCCAGTTTAATATGTTTGCCTTTGGAACTGATGTTAGCGAGGATGATGCTCCTGACCCTCGTTTTCCTTTCGCTGGTTCCAGCGACCAGTTTTGTATGGATCAGCATAAGGGGGGCAAAGGTGAGCCGGGCATGCTGATCTGTTGCCTGTATTGTGCGCTGCTAAGGAATGAAGAAGGTTCAAGCAACCCTGTTCGTCTCGCTGCAGCTGAGGCTGCGCCTGCAGAAAAATAACTGCAAACACTGTAGCTGCTGCTGAGAACATTGTAGCTGCTGCTGAAGAAATAACTGCAAACACTATAGCTGCTGCAAAGCAGCGAGACGAAGACGCTCAGTCATTCGAACATTTCGAACTGGTGGAAACTACTGACAATGGGTATCCACCGTATCATGATTCAGTTTGTGTGCTGTCTTGGACTGGGCTGCAGAGCCTGTTGTATTGTAAGCAACGAACGAACAAGCGTGTATTCTCTTTAAAAAAAAATAAAAAAACCGAACAAGCGTGTATAAGGTAGGGAGTCACGCGCGGTCATCGCCGATGAAAAGATGTCCCTGCCCGATACCTTCCGTCGCACTAGGGTGTGTTCGTTGCACTGTTTAGACCCCTCTAAAATTTAGCTCTAAAGAGAATCTTATTATTTAGGAGTATTAAATAAAGTCTAATGACAAAACCTTTTTACAGATGGGTACATCTTTACGAGACGAATCTAATGAGCCTAATTAATCTATGTTTTGCTACAGTGATGCTACAGTAAATATCGTCTAATCACAGCTTAACTACCCTCGTTAAATTCGTCTCGCGATTTAGAGAGGGGGTTCTGCAGTTAGTTTTGTAATTAAACTTTATTTAAGACAAAATTCTTTTTGTTTAAACCCTCTAAATTTTAGACTCTAAAACGCCGAACACGCCCCGGGCATGCTTAACGGTCATGATGCCTAGGCCTGAAACTGGATGCCGACCAGCTCTTGATTGAAACAGCAGGGAGTCATCGAGTAGACCACCGCACCACCGAGTGAGTAGACCACCGCACCACCGCCAGCACCGGCGACATGCAGCGAGGCCAGGCATAGCCGTGAATGCCATCGACCAGCCAGGAAATGACCAAGTCAAACTCTGTTCTGTCGAACTTGATCTGAACCTCACGTTCCTTATCGCACGTTCAACACGACCCTGTGCTTGCCTCTGCTTTGGCCGCGCAGATGGAGCTCCGCCGCGTTCCGTCACAGCGGCGCTCTCTCGGGAAACGGCGGCTACCAATTAGGTGAGGCCACGTGGCGCGGTTGTCGACGAGCTCCGTTTGTAGAATGAAGCAGCGGCGGGGATGCCGGCTTGGCTTCCGTCCGAGCAGGAGGCGCTTCTGATCTGAGCCGCACGTTCCCCATCGGACCGCCTCCAGCCACCCAAATAGCCGACCCCGGACAGGGGAACCTCTGCTTCATCCCTCGGCTCGCCAGTTCGCCGCCTCTGTTCCTACAGCTGGCGACGGCGAAGTGGGCCCATCTCCCCCGCCCCCAAACCCCCAACTCCTCCCTCCCCCAACCAACAAACTGCGCCCCCCACCATTTCAGATTCGCTCCTCTCCCGACCGCTGGACATGGCGTTCCGTCGCCTAGCGCTCCGCCTCTCCGAGGCCGCCCACGCCTCCTCCTCCTCCACCACCCGCCTCGCCGCGGCGGCCAACCCTCCGGGCGCATCCTCCGCGTCCGCCGACGTCCTCGCCGTGTACGTCTCCGAGGCCGTCCTGGGGGCCCTCCGTACCAGCGTCGGGTCCGCCGCTCGCCGCGCCGCCGTGGCGCGCGTGATCTCCGCACCGCGGCGGAGCGGTCTCCTGGACAAGCTACTCGGGGCCGCGTCCGCGTCCAAGCGGGAGGCCCTGGAGCAGCCGCGCCTCCCCTCCGCGGCCGACCCATCCGCGTCGTCCTCGCCCACGGCGCCGCCTCCGCCCGCCGCCTCCGCCTCCGGGAGCATCATCTTCGCTCTCTACGCATCTGAGTGGGCCCGGTCTTCCCTGCACCCGAGCTCCACGGCCGCATCTGCCGCCCTGGGTGAGGATCTCCTCTTCCTGGCGCCGCCCACCACCGCCTCGGGGATACTGCTTCCCACCGCCGCCGCCGCTCGGGCCGCGGCCCACATGCCACCCGTCGCCGCGTTCAGGGTCTCCTACTGCTACCCACCTTCTCAGTTTGCTCGGGCGTGCTCCACCCGTTGCTGGGAGGTGGATGATTCATCGCTTCAGCAGGTACAAATCTCTCGAAGCTGCGCATAATTTCATTCCTGCTTGCATGTAATGCGTGAGATGCAGTGGCGTTTCACCCCTTGGTGTTCCTGTGCGAGTATTAAAGTTTGGTGCATTGGTCTTTAGTTGGCCCCCCTTGTGTTCGTGTGCGATTTGTCTTCAGCTGAATGAATAGTTAAGTTTGGCCTAATCTGCTAGAAATATGTAACGTGGTGTTTTAGAAGATGGTTAACGCTTGTAACCTGTAATTTGGCAACTTGCTTGACGTCGTTACCTCAAGTTTCCTCAGGGCGAGGAGTTTTGATAAGTCGCCGGTAATTTAGTGAGACTCTTCCCAGAACTGTGCATTATCCAACTGAAGTAAGTATATGTCGTTACCTCAAGTTTCCTCAATGGCACTTAGTTTTACATAGGAGGGAGATTACCTCACTGAATGGGGTTTGTTGGGTACAGGGCGTGAATAGTCTTGGCCGTGGAGTGCTGGTATGTACTATGTGCAGGCGTTCTGTTAGTTGCATAGTGATTCTTTGGCTTAAGATAATGGGCTATCTTCCTGTGTTAGCAGGTCATTTAAAAACATGCTTAGCTACTGATATATTGTGAATTTGCTGCTACACCTGGCCCAGTGCAACACCTGTTTCCGCAATGAATTTGTGCAAACTTGTTCCACAGTGAATTTGTACACCTGTTTCTACACGACAAGGGATTTCAATTTATACAGCTACTATTCGTGGCTTAAATTATGAAATATTCATGATATATTACCGTGTTTTGCAGAGCATGATGCTAAGGACCATGATGAGCTTTGAGGACAACGTGATGCTAAGGGCAGACAAATTTTCACAGAAAATCATTAAGGTAAGTGTGAACTTTTTTGAGAGAGAGAGAGGCATGTGTATTTGTGAAAAGCTTGATTGAGTGTCTTTGCATAGCACTGGTTCTTTGTTGAAAAGCTTGATTAGTGTATCTTGATATTTCAACCATAGCATTATGCTTGTTTGAAAGTCCAAATCTGCTGGTGCTTTTATTTATTGCATCTGTTACCTGTGAAATTTCTTCTTTTGCATCTGATGCTCCTCAATAGTGTCATGGCGATTTTTCCTAGATTCTAGTATCTGCTCTTATGTGCAGCAATACAA
Organism: Eragrostis curvula; assembly: GCA_007726485.1. Lineage (NCBI taxonomy): Eukaryota > Viridiplantae > Streptophyta > Magnoliopsida > Poales > Poaceae > Eragrostis > Eragrostis curvula. Next base: position 2,852,758 of record CM017440.1, on the reverse strand, counting down.
TGGAAACCTGATGCTTGTTTTCTTTTTCTTAAGCTTGCTGTTGTTGAGCGATATTTCCAGAGCCATTTATTCACCTCTGACGAGCTGTTTTACTTGCTGGTGGCCCTTAAAGATGTGAGTGTTGCTCTTTTTTAATTTTTCAGCACTATATTAGCAAAGATAGTGATAAAACTGCAATGCGAATTCAATTTTTATCCAACTTGTGTTAGGATGAGTGGCATGCGAATGTGGATGCGAAATTGGATGAAATCTTGGTGAAGCTGGATAAGAGTGGTGTGGACACCCGCAAGCTGTTGACTGAGGTGAAGAACAACAACACCAGGAGCTGGACTACAGTCGTGATAGCTGGCAAAAAGATGTAGGTTTAACAAAATCAGCTAATCGTTTCTGCTTCTCTTAATGTCACTGATGCATTTATATTTGCTGCAGCGATTTGAGTAGCTGGGCCACCTGGGTCTTGAGCTTCGTCTTTGGAGCACCTATGCCTTGAGCATCTGTCACCTTGGGTCCGTGGTGAGTTAACTCAAATGTTTGTGGCAGCATGCTAGGTTGCACATAGGAATAACTTTGTTTCTCTTTCAGTACTGACGAATAAATTTATTCCATTGCACATGGCGTTTTGGCGCTTCCAACGTAGGTGATTTAGGCAAGCTGAAGACAATTGAAGTGAGTGTCCCCTGGATTGCGTAGTGGAGCGATCCGGTCTGTACATACGGAGTATATCGGTTGTATGATACCAGTTGCCATCATTTGCCACGTATCTTGGTGACTTTAATCGTTTCTTTGGATCTATGTGCCGCTGCCTCTCTCTGCACTGTATTGAAATAGTTCTATCATGCTGGGATCCTTTTTCAGTTACTGACATGTGAATCCGGTTCCTACTGGCACACATGTCAGTCAGTGAACCTCTTCATCAGTTCAGAATGCCCAGCGATTTCTTTTTCCTGTGCTGTTTTCCTTGTGAGCGTTTACCGCTGTGATATTGGTCGGCTGGGTGATTCAGCTGAGCCTGATCACACTCCGTTGGTCACGATTGTGTGGTGATTGTGTCGGCGGCTGTGGAGATGATATGCGGTTGCTCCGTTCCGGGTCGGCGCCATGGACTGAAGCGAAGCCTGTTCTGTTCCGTTCTACTAGTACTAGTATAGCAGATGGGGGATCCGGTGGGCCTGCCAACGACGGGCTGTTCCTTGCGGGGGTGGGCCGGCGGGGGCATCCAGTCCATGGGGCATTCTCTTGCCACGCGGCCGCGCATCGGTTCAGTGCTGATGGCGCGTTGCAACAGCAGGCGTTGGCGGCCGACTCTTCGCGAGTTCCCCCTTGCATCGGGGCACGGCTGGTCGCTGCCACGTCCATGCGACAGGACCTCTGTTCCGATGGCGCGGACGTGACGCGATCTTGTCCGTCCGGCCGGGTTCTGACGGCCAGATGATGCGCGGTTGCCAATTAAAGCGGAGGTCGATCCGACGACGAACCACCTCGTCTCGTCTCGCTCGGTATTCAAAAAAAAAAAAAAAAAAAACTCGTCTCGCTCGGCCACGTGTTACGCTGTCCGAGTCCGACCATGTCGCGAACTCGAGACCGATTCGTGCGCGCCATCGCATGCGACGCCCCTATATATATCACGACGTTGCGCTCCAAGATCGACGCAAAGCGACCGAAGAGGAAGAAACTTCTGGATCGCCTCCTGTCGCCCTAGTTGTAAACAATGTCGGCGGTGATCCGGTGTGCCGGCCGCGCGCTCCGGCGGCCTTCTTCGTTCACCAGCAAACAGCAGCGCTTCGCCGTGATGCCGATGGAGGTCGTCGGCCCGCGGCGGCTCCACTGCCTCTCCGAACCCCGGTCGTGCATGGTAACCTCCACCATCTCGATCGTTCTGAGTCTTAATTTGGATTAACGCGACAGTTTTTTTATTTTTGTTTATAATTTAAAAAAATGTTCCATGTCACCACAGCATCGTCCCTACTACCTTGGAATGTATCCCCTGGTGCAACCGCAGAGGGTGAAAGACAGCACCCTCCTGAAACTCGACCAAATATCGCGTTGCCTGGATAGGGACAATGAGTTGATGGAGAGACTTGGAGAAGCCATACGGGCAAAGATCAAACGCGACAGGTATTTATGTACACATAAAAATTTAAGTCAGAGATATATCTGTCGCGTTTTGATATATCCTGACTATTCATCTGTCTCAGTCCCCCCCCCCCCCCCCAAAAAAAAAAAAACAAAAACTTCTAGTACTTACTGATTATTATGCTGCATGCACTGGTTTGTCTGCAGGCGTAGACGAATGTTGGTGCGTACCTCCATCTTGGGTACCTTGGGTGCAGCTTTTCTTTGGTGGAGGTCATCAAGAGGACAGGGAGACCACACGAAGCAGTGATTAAACCAATCTTTAGCTTGCTGGGCATATAGTATATGTACATAGCACAGAACTTGGTTATACATTCCTTCCATTAAGTATTATACTACTTTTGTTGTTTCACTATATATTAATTCCTACGGGAGTCAACTTGTCGAGAAATTAAAGTTTCATAACGTGCATGGCCTCTAGATGGCACACTACTAGTCCGTCAGAATCGCCGTTCAGACTATGCAGACAGGCCTGATGGGAAGGTGCAATCCAACAGACGCGTTATTCCTTCCTTGTACTGTCAGAAGATACTTTCGTACTGAATAGTCAAGGCGCAAACTGAACGTACACAGAGTGAGATCGCGTTCGTGTGCGCGACTGCTGCGGTACTTCGTTTCTTGTGACTTGTGCTTGAAAGCTGAAACGTATGTTGGGTTGGAATAGATTGAATCGAGAACAGGGGACAGGTACAAACGGAAGTATTCAGAATGTTTTTTTTTCGCCCCAAAAAAAAATGAAGGAGGAAAAAGCCAGCTCCGATTACTGTCAGCTTCGATTCATCCTACTGATCACTCCTGAGAGGTCACCTGTCTTCCTTTGCTCGTTGCCGTGACGTGATTCATCTTCCTCAAAACAGACTCATCCGTGAACGATAAACCACCCCTTCCTGCGTGTTGCAAGCATATAGGTCACGCGCGGTCATTGCCGAGGGGGAAAAAAAAAAGAAAAGAAAAAGATACGTGCCGTGCCTCGCGCCGTCGCACTAGGGAAGCTTACGTGTCACGGTGTTGAGATACTACAACTTGCTCCTGACCGACGGGCTGTGAGTGGAGAAGAAGGGCGCCTGTTCTCCATGGCAGCCGGGACGGAAGGCGGTGCCGCTGCTTCATGGCCGCCGGGGCGTTGGTCTTCGTGTTGACAAACTGACGGCGCCGTCCATCCTCCTCCTCCTTCCCTGCGAGATATGCTGGTGCCATTCGGCAGCTCCATTGCATGAGAGCGCCACATTGTCAAAGGGATAATCATTGAGCCATGGGCCTAATGAACAACAGGTCCACGAGTCATCTTAATTAGAATGTTAGTCTGAACAACGTCTAGTACACCATTCATGTAGTAACAACTTGAGTTCAGCTGATGGCAGATATTATCACCCATTGAACGTACCTATGGACCAATAAAAATCAGGTGCTGTCCTTACTTGCCGCACGTACATGTACTACTTGGGAAATGGTTAAGTCACGGTCTCATGCACATTAGCTTCACCTACTTTTGCATTGTTTTCTCCTTGAATAAATGTCAGAATACGTGAGCATCAAGGGCTACCGAAAAATGCACGATTGCATCTCATCAACAGATACAAATTATATATCGTCAAACAGTATCCCCAAACACAGGACCTGCACAAACGAGCATAACGAGCATGTGCTAGAATCTGGGTGCTACAAATTGTAATCATTGTTGATTGTTGTGTTATTCAAGGAGGTATCCCTTTCTTCTCATGCACTTGCTGGTTTGATAATTGCATATCTGCAAGCAACAGCAAATAAATGACCAGACGAAAGGAAGTTTCTTACATTACATATGTAATTGTTGCAGACTATTTGTACACATAATTGGGGGAAACCGAACGTATGTTCTCTGACAGGAGGAAACAGAAATACTGTTTGTGGAAGCATGAGGTTTGAGCGAACGGGCGGTGGCATAGTTTCTTAAGACAAACAACTCAAAAGAGCTAATTTTAAGCAATAGACGGTGAGTTAAGGAATCAACAGCTTAACCCAGATACAAGACCCATGTTAAGACACCTAAGAAGTACAATGCTCTGCAATCTGCATCACAATATGCTATGGTAGTTCAAAATTGGTTTGAGAAACTTCTGTGAGGTCTTGGGAAGGACGCATTCCTTCTGTCCCAACTTCACAACAGTCATCGTTCGCTTGGCTGCTTGCCCATTCTTTGTATCTTTTAGGAGAAAGAGACGTTCTTCAGCTGCCTACAGTTAAAACAAACTTGATAAAAGCAAGAACACATGATTTTTAGTACACCAAGAGAAAGTTGCTCCCGTTCAGCTGTTTAATTTATCATATAATTTGGAGAGTTTTTACCAATTAGATATAAGTGAATGCAGGAAGTATGAAAGAAAAAAAAAATATCTTTAATGGTCTGGGTTTCAATCACCCACTTAGTTCCTCCACGCTTTTAACAATTGGATATAGACTTATCAGTGTTTCCAATACATAAATGAGCTAAACCTAATCCAATATTGATATTCTGTTGGGATGACATGATATGTAATCTAGTAGGTAGTAACTCTGCTTAAGGTGTAGTATGAAAAGGTATAGCAAGCATAATCAAAAGCACATTTGAATTTCAACTGTCAAAGGATGGTCTAATAGGCTGAGCACAGATGTCAATTCCATCTTTATCTATGCAGCCCTAATACCAAACTAACAGTGATAACAAGCTATGATAAGAACTTGCAACAATATTCATCTCACGATCTCGTCTAGCAAGTCCGTTCAGGATCTTAATCATACATTTGTTCCATTACGTATTACTACTGTTGTTGTTTCACTATATAATAATTCCTGCGGTAGTCAACTTGTCAAGAAATCAAAGGTGGGCATAGTAGTGGCGGACAGGGTGATGTCATCCTGTCCGCCACTGCTGTTTATTATTCCAGATTCGAATTTTGTTTTGAAATTCAAACAAACCTGGTCCAGAATTCAAATTCATCCACAATTAAAATATAACATACATCACAGATCATCGCCGAACACCATATCGATAATAATAACAAAATAGCATGTAGCAACAAGATACAAGTGTTCATCCATTCATAGTTCAAAGCAAAAAAGATACAAGTGTTCATCCATGCATACTACGAAATGAGACTAGTGTTCATGTGACCACAACCTAGGGATCCACTTTAACATACTCATACGGCCAACTATAGTCTACCAAGTTCCTTTGAGCGATGTCGTCCTGCCAGCTCTTCTCAATCTTGGTCTGGTGGTGGGTGGTGGCTTGTAGTTGCTTCTGAACAGCAATGCCTAGAAATCAGCTAGCATGGTCATATTAGCAAAACAGACATCCACTTGTAACATGGCAGCAGCTAGCAAGACTAGGAGTAAGTTAGGGCCTAACGCAGCGTCCTTAATTCAGGGCATCAACAATTTCAGATTCAGGAACTGATCATTGCAGTTTAATTCTGAGAAAGGAAAAAACATGTAACCTGACAATGTGCTCATCGTGAACTAGCAACTAAATGCTAACACAAGGTCCTTATGTGGTTATCAACAATCGAGCATTAAGAAAGGATCATTACTAGCATCATTACTTCACTAGCAGCTAGCAGATTCAAAAGAACAGCACCTAACATCCAACAGCAGCTAACATCCACCAACAGATAGCCATGAACTCGAGTAATTAATACACAAGTGCTCCAGCTCAACAGAGCAACATTTGCATACAGGGCATGAACAGGACAGCTGCTCGAGCTCAAGATTTTTGCTCGGCCAAGGGGAAACAGAAGAGGGGGAGAGGATGGAGGGGCGGGGCGCACCTGGATTGGGGACGACAATGCTCACAGCGCAGGTACGGCGGCGCTCAAGGGGCGTGGGGACGGCGCTCACGGGGCGGGACGACGCTGCTCGCCAGGTCCAAGGACGGCGGTGCGGCGCTCGCGAGATCCGGCCTCCGTGGTCCCGCGAGGAGGAGAGACGGGGTCCCGCGACGGCGGCGCGGCGAGGAGGAGAGGCACGGTCCCGCGACGGCGGCGCACGGGGAGGCGAGATCACGCGACGGCAGCGTTGCGAGGAGGATAGGCACGGCGAAGAGGAGAGGCGCGGCGGCGGCCGGCGGGAAATTTTGGCAACCTTAAAGGCGTCGCGGGCGGGAAAACGAGTTGTGGCGGACGCGTGTGATGTCACGGAGGACTATCAGTCTATCAGTGGCTGACGGTGATGTCGTCGCTGCCGCTGCCATAATAAATACTTAAATACTCCCTCTGTTTCATAATATAGGTAGTTCTAGCATTCAAAATTTTTGCCAAAATATAAGTAGTTCTCGATTTTCAAAACTGCTTTCCCACTTTCCAGTGCATCGTTTCCTGTGTCTATCTCTATCTCTCTCCTCCTTCACTGCTCATTATTTTCTGTGTCCATCACCTTTTTCACCTTTTCTTAGTTATCGTGACCAAATCCAAAACTGCTTATAATATGAAACGGAGGGAGTATAAAAAAGCCGAAACATCCGAACGTCGCGCGTAGCCTGGTGGTTAAGTCCAACGCTTCTTATGCTTGTGGTGCTGGGTTCGAATCATACCCAAGCAACATTTTTTTATTTTCCTTTTTTTTCCTACTCGCTTTAAATGTAAATTAAAATATTTTCTGATCGTATTTAATTAAATGTGAACAAATAGTATTTCCCAAATGTAAAATAAATATTTCTAATGTCTTCTTTATTTTTCCTTTTAATTCGGTTTTAGGATTCAAATATATCATAATTTGCATGAAAAGTATGAAAATACAATTACAAATGTATAAATTGATTTCAAGTGCATAACTAAATAATAATTTGTGTCAATTCAAATACGATCATAAGTAATAGTTAAAGGGTGTCTCTCACTAATACCAAATATATATTTTACAGTAGTGGTGGACGGGTGATATCAGCGTATGCCGCTACTGAAGAGACTTTCAGTGGCAGATGTGGTGATGTTAGCGTCCGCCATTACTAGCCGCGTTTCAGTGGAGGACGGCACGTGAGCTCGTCCGCCACTGGTAACCTTCACTATTTATGTAGTAACGATGAACGTCATTCCGTCCGCCAGTAATACTTGCTATGCGGAGCTAGGAAAATGTGTTGTGTCATATTAGGTCGTTTTTGTAGTAGTGATGGGAGCTTTCCTTCCTTTTGTGAAATGTACGGTGGCTAGACTCTTACATCGGACTTTTTTTTTCTTTAAAGGGACCACGTGAAGTACATGGAGCTGATATGAATTAATATCGAATGCGGGAAAGTATCTTTTTCCGTCCCAGTTATCTATGGAGCTCTGACCATATTCTTTTTCTATATATTTCATGTATCTGAAATTTGTTTACCCTGATTTCTTTTATAGAAGCAATATATGATGGTACAAACAGGGCTAAACAAAATGTTGATATCTATTCGACGATCAGCAACTCCCATTGGCAATTTCTGAAATGTGCTTTACGGATAAGATAATATGTTTGCTCCCTCTTTTTTCCTGCTAACTTATTGTGGATTACATTCCAACATTTTACTCACACATGTCGCATATGCATGTATCCATGCTGGATGTTTGTTTGGTAGTCCAAGACATGGATGACTTGGATGTGCTACTGCGTCACGTTCTCCACTTCATGGTCGCGTCCAAGGATCCTGAAGAACTCGATGGCTGAACGGACAGGAACGGCCGTTTGCCGCCGGCGAGGCCTCACACGAGCTCGTCTAGTATGTCCATCGAAAGAACTTCAGATTTTGGCAAATGCATTAAACTCCCGACAGCCAGATCGTTCCCGACTCTCAGCTGCTTTTGGCGGAAGTCAAGTCACTCGTCGATGAGCTCAAGGAAATCAAGGTTAGACACTGTGTTAGAGATCAAAATAGAGTTGCTGGTAGCTTTAGCTTCTTATGCTTGTGTTGAGGGTTTGTTTTGTATGGTTAAGACATATCCCGCCCATTGTATCGCATCTATGTGATGCCGATTGTAACCCTGTTTTGAGCTAATGAAACCTCCCTTTTCCCTCGAAAAAAAAAAAAAAAAAAACGAGAGAGAGACGGAAAAACTTCAGATTTTCCGAATGCATATAGAACGGATGGTTGCGGCTTGTGAGACATCATGTAGAATAGTAGAAAACGAAGACATATAGAGGGTGTGTTCGTTTCACCGTTTAGACCCCTCTAAAATTTAACTCTAAAGAGAATCTTATTATTTAGGAGTATTAAATAAAGTCTAATGACAAAACTTTTTTACAGATGGGTACATCTTTACGAGACGAATCTAATGAGCCTAATTAATCTATGTTTTGCTACAGTGATGCTACAGTAAATATCGTCTAATCACGGCTTAACTACCCTCGTTAAATTCGTCTCGCGATTTAGAGGAGGGGTTCTGCAGTTAGTTTTGTAATTAAACTTTATTTAAGACAAGGTTCTTTGTGTTTAAACCCCTCTAAATTTTAGACTCTAAAACGCCGAACACGCCCAGAATATAGTAGAAAACTTGTGAGACCCAACTTGAATGCATATAGAATATTGGATTTGGAAAAGTCTGCAGATTTCCACCGTGATGGAAGTTTGGTATCATAAACTCTTGTTGGAATTAGGAAGCTATACGGCAAACAAACAAAGCAGTTCAATTGCATCGTTTGCTGCGGCGGCGAGATGTGTGGCCAGTCAAAATCGCCGAATTCTTCGATCGGCGCAGCGCCGCAAGCCAAGCAGGTCGCGTGGCGTGGAGTCTCGCGGCTACGGCCTGATCGCTATGGGGACGGCCGTACGAAGCCTGGCTCCGTGACCTCATCGGTGCGACGACGCCCTGCAGCTCAAGATTCCTTCCTTGTACTGTCAGAAGATACTTGCCGCCGTTGGACGTTGCAGCAGACAGCCGGGGGAGAGACGTTCTTCTGCCTGGGAAACACGTAGTACGAAACTCGCAAGGGTACGCGCGTTTGTCGACGAGGTCCGCGACTAGAGGCGGAGGAGCGACCGGGAGGGCGAGCTCGGCCGGCGTTCCCCGCGGCGGCGGCGGGGACGGGGGCGACGGGTAGGGCGAGCAGCAGCGGCGCGGGGCGGAGGGCGACTTCACCAACACCACGAGCGACGACTACGACGACGACAGTATTTCAGTCAGAAACAGCCACGACCTGGTTGGTATATAACCCGATGAGCGTCAGTATTTCAGTCAGAAACAGCCACGAGAGAGACAGTGTCAAATGTTTTGGATGGATACGTCCAATTTTAGGAGCAGTTTTTCTTCAAAAGCTTTGCTGTTGTGTGCACGAGCTTGAAACTGTCATGGATTGATTGATGACTGTCAGCTTCGATTCATCCTACTGACTCCTGAGAGGTCGCCTGTCTTCCTTTGCTTTGTTGCCGTGATGCATCTTCGTGAGCGATAAGTGCCTGCCTGCGTGTTGCAAGCAACGAGCATGCTTGTACAAGGGAGGTCACGAGAGCATGCTTGTACAAGGGAGGTCACGCGCGGTCATTGCCGAGGAGAAAAGAGGCCCCGTGCCTCAGCTCCGTCGCACCAAGGAAGCTTACGTGTCATGGTGGCATCCTTGGAACAAAAGGCAGGACGACGAACAAGGAAAGCATCAATCTGAGCAACGACCGCCGGCGAGATGCCGCGTATCGCATCGGTGTCAGTCGACACTGCAGCCTTAAGACAGCCGGGGGAGACGTTCTGCTTCGGCAACCTCGATCCTTTGTCGGAGTAAACCACTGCGCCACCGGCGACAAGCATCAGCGTTGCCGTGCGTCGTTGGAAGCGCCATCACGTCCGCCCTCTGCGGCGCTGATCTGCCTCCCGATCGAGACGACGACTAGTCAAGTCGACTGTTCAGGCATCTGGGCCTCACGTGCCCCATCAGATGGCTGGCTTCCAGCGACCCAAAGGGCACGGGGAGCTCCTCTGTTTGTGCCTCGCGTTCCCGCTCTGCTGCTCGCCACGGGCGGTTGTGTGACACGCGCGAGGGATCCGCCATGGGCTCGCGGAGCTCCTCGTGCCAGCGGACCACACCACAAGTCCTCTGCCTCGACACGGTGGCATCTGGGCCGCACGTACGTGTCCCATTGGATAATTTTCGGCTTTCAGAGGAGAGAGCAACGGCACTACTGTAGTAACTAGGACGAGCTAGCGTCCTCAAACTTTATTACGCCTTCCGCATCTGAATCCGTTAATTTGGGATTTTCTATTTGCGAATGGAATTGAGTTGCTTGCCATCGCTTTTGGGAGGGCTCTCTCTCTCTCTCTCACACACACACATCAAAAACCGGTGGACTAGACCGGATCTGTTTCCAATTTCCGATCTGGTTTACCAAGGTTTTACAAACCCTGTGCTTGAATGGTGGTAGATCCTTGAAGGTTACTATTCACTATTATTTTCCTTTGAAGGTGGTATGTGTTTCAGAGAAATATCATAAAATCATCTCTTTTTCTCATGAAAAGCTTTCTTATTTTAAACTTTTCATAAAAAATAAACTCCTTTCCCTATGAAAAAAATATTTGGTTGCCACTTGCCAGTAGTGCTGCAAGAGCAAACGTAAAATGATTTTTCTTTCTGGGAAATTGTGACACCGTCCGCGTGTCACGACTCCAGCCCAGCCTATTTACTATAGCCCACTCCCAGGCCCAGCCCAACCCACTCTACACAAGTCGCAGCTCCACCCAAGGACGAGTCTGATCCTAAAAAAAAAAAAAAAAAAAAAAACCCAAGGACGAGTCACCCTAGCCGCCAAGAGGCGAGCTTTGGCGACGCCCAAGTGGCAGGCAAGCTCCGGCGCCGGCCGGCGGCGAGACGGGGAGGGATATGCCGCGCGCGGAATGGGCGAGGGGAGAGTGGCGGTCCACGGCAGCCACCCAGGCGGGCGACGCTCGACGAGGACCAGCCTACCTGACCGCTGGCTAGCGACGCGCGGGGGCAAGAACCGGCGAGGGGAACTCGGCCGCCAGCGGCGGCTACCCAAGTGGTATACGCTCTACGGTGACCGTCCCAGCCGTACAACTGCGTCAAAGCCTCAAAGGTAAGGAGTTCCTAATAGATTGGTCGTAATTTCGTTTCTTTGTCTGTCTGAAACTCCGCGAGAACTGAAACGAAGCATCATGGCGGAGCTTCCTTGTGGCCAAGGTAGGCCACGCCCCCCCCTGCCAAAGGAAAATTTACCCCCTAGGTTTGTGCTCAAGCTTCACTAGTGCCAGCAAGTAGTAGTCATCCAGTAGACTTTCCAAAGTTGTGAACATATCAGGCCTTTTTTTTTTTTTTTTTTTTTTTTTGAAATAAGGCCTGCCATTCATTAAGAAAGGAGTGAAGAGTACATCCTAAGGGTACATGGACTAACCCAGCATTAGAGCTAGGCCCGGACTTGGTCATCACCAAACCCGAGAAAGAAGACAACTAAAGAAATTAAACCAGAAGGCAGAACTTGAGATGATGGTAGCTGATGAACTTCGAACTGATTAAAGCATTAACAACTAAGGAGGTCACCTGCAAAAGGACTGTCTTTATCAACACACCAACTAGCATGTAGGAACTCATGATCTTCAGCAGTACTCACTTCACTGGTTAAATCAGGGAGTCAAGGATTGGCAACTGCTCCTACAAAGCCCTCTTCATTTTGTTGTTATTGCAGGATGATGCTTGTGGCTGATTGCCTTCTTTTTCTTCTTTCTCATCTTGGATGCTTGTGTGAGCTTCCTGATTTCTTGCATAAGTATAGCCAATCTGGTAGCCTCAATGCTGCTCGCACTCGAGAGCTTCTTGTATGTGTCTAGGAATCGCCGTAAGGACCAAGAGCCCAACTGCTTATCCTCCTTGACAAAGACCCATTTCTTTGTCAGCATATCCCGAACCACCTTGAAGGCGGGCTTCTGAGGTTTGATATTAATTGCCGGTTTTTGGCCACAACACTGGTTGCCCTCCATGCTCACAACAGAAGCTTTCTTCTCGGATGAGGTGTTTGACACAATGGTGGGAGATGGATGGGGGGCCTCATTATGTTTGAGGTTGCCCAGGGCTTTGATCAGTTCATACCCAATCTGTTGGTCCGCTTCGCTTCTGATCATCAATGGAATCTCACTATGATGACTCTGCCTCATCCATTCTTCAGTGGAAGGGTTGACAGCAAGCAAGGGTGTGGCAGTCTGCTGTTGTGTGATGGAATCACCCACAACATCATGCACCTGGTTCATGAGGAGGGCCTCAAACACCATTGGGTCCAGCGACTTCTCGCAGGCTTTCTTATATTTTCAGTTTATAGACATTCATGATCTTATTAGGTCTTATCATCCTTTTTACCTGTCGTCGTGTATTCTACATTAGAAAGTGATATTTTTTTTTGACTGTCAACGGGGGGGAATTTAAATCCCCACCTGATTTCCATTAAACTTGATTAATGGCAGCCCAAGTCGGCTCGGTACATGTATAGAGTAGTTTTTACATGGGAGAGAGGATTACTAGAGTCTACATAATTACAGAAAATATATGACACCATTCTTCTGAGATGTTAGTATCAGCACGGGGTAGTCTGCAGCGCCACAAGAATGCTTCTTCTTTGCATGCTGTCAGTAGTCGAGGGATGGACGCCTCCTGAGACTGAAAGACGACCTCGTTCCTGTGTTTCCAGAGCTGCCAGCAACAGAGGTGCAGGAAGCTATCATAGTGAGCAGCAGGGACATGAGATGGTCGCTCGATGTCCCCTGGTGAACTGACAGAGACTCCTTCTGTGAGCGTGAAGCCAATACGATGCCAGAATTGTTGTGCGAAGGGGCACTGAAAGATAAGATGGTCAGGTGTCTCAGCAGAGGAGGAGCAAATGTCACAATCAGCTTCATCGACCACATTCTTCGTGAGCAGGTTGGACTTGCACTGCACTCGCCCTTGGACTAACAGCCACATGAAGAATTGCACCCGTGGAGGAGTACAGTTTTGCCATACGAATCCATAGAAGCTACATGCAGTTTCATTTTCAGTGATCAGCAGGTGGTAGAGCGGCGAGGTGCGCAGCTTGTTTTCTGAATCGAGCAGCGGGCTGATCCTGTGATCACGGTCATCAGTCAGCTGCGTCTGCCCAATGAGTTCATTTACCTCGTGAAGCTCGGCAGCTGCAATCCGGGTTAACCTTGGCACCAAGATGCTCTCAAGGCCATTTGTCAACACATGCCGGACAGTGATGTGCTCCTTTGTTGTATGGCTGTAGAGAGCAGGGTGTGTATCTGCGAGCCTACCATGGTGATGCCAATGATCATGCCAGAAGGAAGTACTTCGGCCATCGCCCAGGCAAACTTCAGTAAGCTCTCGGTAGGCAGGGAGAAGCTGCTTCAAAGCGTCCCAGTGATCTCCAGCGAGGTCGCCTTCCATGGTAACCAAATCGACATGTTCATGCACCCAGTTTGCCCAAGATGATTCATCAGCAGAGTGAAGGCGGTGCAGCAGTTTTAGGAGAAGACATCTATTCTGAATGTCTAGGTCTCTGACTCCCAGACCACCGTGAGTTTTGGGTTGCACAACCCTGTCCCAAGCAACTAAGCATTGTGCACCGCTAACCTTGTCCTCCCCAGCCCACAAAAAGGCACGCCGTTTTGCATTATAAACAGTTGTCACCCCCGGTGGTAAAAGCATGGCCATCATGATGTATGTGGGTATGCTATCAAGAACAGCATTAATCAGTGTAGCACGAGCTTTGCGGTTGAGTAGCGCAGCCTTCCATCCCGCGAGATACTTGTCAGCCGCACTGATGAGAGGACAGAATGCAGACAAGCGGAGCTTTTCATTTGACAAAGGTAGTCCGAGATAAGTTTGAGGGAAGCCTTCTTCCCTGCACCCCAGAACAGAGACGCACTGTGGCAACACATCATCAGAAACGTGCATAGGCACAACTGTGCTCTTAGAGAAATTTATCTTCAGTCCGGTGGCCATGGAGAAGCTGTCCAGGAGTTCCTTTAGCCTGACCACATCCGACAGTTCAGCCCTGACCAAGAGTAAAGTATCATCGGCATATTGGATCACTGGACATGGCCGATCATCAACAATTGGATGCCGGACTCCACCATCTTTCTGAATGAGTGTCTGCAATACATCTGCCATCAGCAAAAATAAGTAAGGTGACATGGGGTCCCCTTGGCGTAGCCCCTTTTTGCAGCTTAACCATCTGCCGGGGCAACCATTTAAGAGTACAGCTGATCTTGATGTGCTAAGCAAGGCCCGCACCCAATCAATCCACTTTGCTGGGAAACCACGAACCTCAAGAATGTGGAACAGGCTTCCCCAATCAACAGAGTCAAAAGCTTTTGCAAAGTCTAACTTTAGAACCAAAGTGGGTACCTTACGTTTATGACAGCACTGCACCATTTCCATTGCATAAACAAAGTTCTCAGATATGGATCTTCCACGGATGAACCCAGTCTGGTCAACATCAATCAGTTTCGAAATCTGTCGTTGTAGTCTGCTTGTCAAGATCTTAGATGGCAGTTTGAGGCTACAATTCTGTAAGCAAATTGGTCGGTAGGAATCAGCAGTTTGTGCATCAGTTTTCTTGGGCAAAAGAACAATATATGACCGATTGATACGTTCCAGATCAACACAACCATCATGGAAAGCCTGCAGGTAGTTCATGATCTTGTCCTCTATCTCACTCCATGCAGCCTGATAGAAGCTAGGCCCAAAGCCATCAGGACCGGGTGCACTTGCCTTGTTCATTGCTCGGACAGTTGCTTTCGCCTCTTCTGGGGAGAATGGTGCAATGAGATCAGCAGCGTCGACACGAGGATGACCTTGGTACAGCTGCCCCAAGTTGAATCCCCAGCTGATGCTATCTGTAAAGTCTGAGCGGCATTAAAAAAAATCTCACCATTTCGTTTTTGCTTGTAGTTCTACAAACATGTTTGATCGCTGCCTCGAATCCTGCCAATAGGTTGAAGAAACAGTGAGCTGAACTCCATTCCTTTCTAAGGGATGTACATGCTGTTAATATCTGCATTGTTTCCATCAGTAGCTGTCTGCTGCTCACTGCAAATGAATGTTTCAATCACCTCTTAAGTGAAACCCTCTTCATCGTTTTGTTGTAATTCACTGCCTGTTTCTGTCCTTGTATTTACATTGTCTGCCACTGTATCCTCTGTATCTTTGCTTGATGAAGATGAACTTTTCAAACTAGTGCCTTTCCCAGTAACTTTGCATCCGGCATTGTCATCAATCTGTTTATCGTTACAAAACATATATTATTTACTCATGTTTTGTTATTTGATTCCTGCTTACTGGGTGTTAATTTTTAATTCAATTTCCTTACCAGATATTGATTGATGTTGAAGATGTCAAGTCCCCAGTTGTCCTCCTTCACTGCTACTATATGTAAGTTAAGTCTCCTGGTTCATATGATTGAATATGACACTAATTCCAAACTGTTTGAGTTTGAACCTTGTAATTTAACATTTCAGAGTTTTGACGTGTAACATGTTCTTTTATCAGCTGGATGGTTGAAAGTGTGCGCGATAGCAGGTCCGATGATGGTAGAAGCATGGGAGCAGTAGCATCTGTTCTGGTACTCGAGAGACTCTCTGATCTTTCTTCTATTCAGAACAGTTCATTTTGTGGTTTGCTTATGTAGTGAAAATTAAAGCGTATAGGTTCCATTTCTGTAAACATGCCCCTGCACTTAATTTGCCTTTGAAATTTGAGTCATGCATGCATTAGCTTGCAATCGAATTATTTCTTTCCTCAGCAATTTTAAATCGATAAATTATTTATAGGTGAACGTATTACACGCCGGGACTTCCAGCTGTCAAGTGCGGTCCCACCCCGCAAGGCCGCAACCAAACTCGCCTGCCCCCCGTAACAAACTCGGATCGCCGCGGCCGCCGCTCATTCCTCCCCGTTCCTCCTGCGATCCTCCGCGCAAGGCAATGGCGAAGCCATCGCTGCGAGCTTTAGCGGCCGCCGCCTCCGCCGCTGCCGCCCGCCTAGCGGCCGCGTCCTCCTCTTCCTCCTCCGCCTCCGCCGCCGCCGCCCGCCTAGCTGCCGCGTCCTCCTCTTCCTCCTCCGCTTCCGCGGCTGTCGCCTCTCCGGGAGTCGCCTCTGCGATGGCGTACTTCCCGGGGGTGTACTCGTCGGAGCTCCTCCTCCTGGCGCTGCGGGCCAGCATCTCCTCCGCCGCCCGCCGCGCAGTCCTGGACCAGATCGCCCGCGGCGGCCCCATCATCAGCTTCGAGGGCCTCGTCGGTGACTACCAGATGGCGGTGGAGGCAGCCCTCGAGGAGGAGGAGCTGCGCTTCCCCTGCGCCTCCGCCGCGTGCGAGAGCGGATCAGCCTCGTCCACGGCACCTCGCCTGTACGCCCCTTCCTCGAGTCGCCTCTTCGCCATCTACGCTGCGGACTGGGTTCGCTCAGCTCCGGGCCCCACCTCCGCTGCCGCGGCCACTCAGGGCGCGAGGGCCTTCGCGCCGCTGACCAGGAGCAGTCCTGCGCCCACCTCCACGGCCGGCCAAGCGGCGGCAAGCATGTCCTCCTTCGTCACCCTTACCGCCCCCTCCTTGGCGCGTGGATACGCCACCAACCACGATGAGGTGCTGTGACTAATCCATTGGGCACCTAGATTGCTCGAAATTTTGCAAACAGGCAATAATATCTGTGCTGCGACTAATCCGATTTCTATTTGGCAATCTAGGTAGAATGCTGCTTTTAGTAATTTAAATCCCATTTCCAGTGCGTTGAATGAGTTTTGAACATGTCCACCTTCTTGTGCAACTGATATTTCCCCATTTTACAAAATGAACATTTGGTGTATAACTTAGATGAACTGGCTATTTGGCCCAGGAACAACATATGTACTCCAAGAAATGTGCAAAAGAAGGTTTCTCAATTTCTCATAGGCTTTTCAAGATAGGTATAACATGTGGTGCATTTTCTAAGAAATGTGCAATCTAGGTAGATTGCCATTTCTTATGTCTGTGCTGTGAGTATCCATTGGGCTAACTGGTTGAATGGAATACTACCGTTGGTTCATTTACATTACCTGCGAACATGCTATAAACTTAATCCTTTAGCAATGACATAACTGAAACTTTTTGTAGCCTCAGACAGTTCCCCTAAATGAGTTATAGCAGTAGCTTGTTTTAATTGGTGATTTCATCAAATGATGTACTTGAACAGTTTTAACCTATCTCTTAGCTGTGTCATCTTATCACTTACAATTACATCTAGGTGCAAATATGTTACCTGTCTATATCAGCATGTATATTTCTTTTGAGTTTTTGAGGCATATGCTTACTTGCTAACATGCTGTTGCAGGACGTGGATGAGCTCATACGCAGAATGACCAGCATCCAGCTGAACAGTGATGATGAACTGCGCTTCAGAATTGCGTTTCATAAGAAGTTTTTCCCATATTGGGTAAATATTTATTTTTCTGTCATCTAATAATTTATTAACTTTTTTTTTATAGAAAATAGCCTCTTGGCCTGCTTCAGAACTGCTTTTTATGAAAGCTTTCATTAAAAGATAACATACTGCTCCTAATCATGCACCCCTGTTTTATCACAAAGATATAGTAGTTCTTATGCTTCCATTATCAGTGTCATATTTTAGTTTAATTAATGGCTTTGCTCTGGGGTATGGGACCTATAGAAGGAAACATGTTGTCCATGATAGTGTACAAAAGCCTTTTCTTAATCACCCTAACCTAGCATGGGATCTTGATGTTATTTCATACTTATTGTATTTGTAGTTGTAAGACGTGGGGTATTTCTCTTGAGCAAACCACTATCTAGGTTTTTATTTTATTTTATTTTTACGAATAGCAGGGGAGCCCCCTATATTAATTTAAGGATTTATGTACATGTTACAAGGTCCTAGGCCCAAAATAGATCCTACTGAAAAAAATATTATCGAGGTTTATGTTTACTTTTTGTGGCTAAGCTGTGGTCTCTGCATGATAAACTCATTGTGAAATTGAACATTGTAATCCCACATGCACAAATACACTGTGAACATAGTAAGCTTTATGCCCTGTTTTTGACCTCTGTCTCATATCACTGATCCTAGTCCAATGATTGATAAATGTCGCTCCTTCTTTATCGCTGTTTCCTTCCCACATTTTTAATGATCATGTTTTGTTTTGCCCTCCAGTCTACCTTTTGCCTTTCTAGTATCTTTGTTTGCAGACCTCCTCCTTATATTTCCTCGGGCTTAGATCTGAAACATTTTGAAACTGAGTCGTTTCTGTTCTCTTGTTTGATGTTTCATTACATTGCAAACCTATTGTTGAACTGTTGTATACTCTTGTTGCATCTTTCATTCAGGTAGTTAGATTTTACCCATTGGGTCATGTCAGTAAATGCTCAATACCATTTGAACCTGAGCTACTGTATCAGTTTGCTGCTGGCATATCCTGTATATGTTCCCATATTTGATTTTGAAAGGACAGTTGCCCATCGAAACATCTTGCCAAAATCTTGCTTTTTTGCCATTGCCTACTATGTATGATAGGCCCATGGCACATAGGTCTTTGGCTTGGTGTAGTCCTTTCCAGAATTTATGAACTTTTAGAAAGCAGTTTATCTGATTTGATCTTCCTTTTTTTTTTCCAGACTGCCATCCTTGTGAGCGAGTATCTGCAGTACCAGACATATTCATTTGAGGAATGTGTCCACATTCTTAAGGTGATCTACCCGAAGCTCGGGCCACAAAAAGAAGCGGTTCATGTTCTGCTAAAAGAGGTATGCACATAAAATGAATATCAGTTTTTATTTTGTTTTTGAGTTGCCTAATGAGTTGGAGAATGACCAACACCTTGGTGAACTGGAAATGTAGGACATGGACTGTAATGAAGCAAATGAGGGGTCCGACCCGGCACTTAATCTTGCCCTAGCGAAACTCGATGTGCTGATCAAGAAGCAAGCTGCACAGGATAAGGTTTTGCTGGCAATGAAAGAGGCAGCTGAAAGAAAAACGTAAGCAAGTCTTCAGTTCTGGTTATTATTTGTATGTGCATCTATGAGCGACTCTTGATAGTCATTTAGATATTTTAAGCCTTGCCTCATATTTAATTTTCCTTAATTTTTCTGTTTGTGAAACAGTGACTTTAGCAAGGCCATCACATATCTTGGTGCTATCGCGAGGTTCTTTGGTTTTTAAGTTCCATCCATGGTAAGGGAATACTCTTTCTCTGGCTTTTAGTTCTTATACAGTAGTTTCAGCAAGCTGATCTCTAGTTCTTGTATGCGGAAACAACGAAGATGTGCTGGTGACGCTGCACGCGATAGGAGAAGCCAACTCTCAAGACGGTGACGATGATTCACATACAGTGTGCTGCATAATTACAATTATCTGAGTTCTGACTGAAATTTGTGGCAACAGATGCATTTTAGTACTTCTCGATGTGGCCTTCTGCTTATTTGTGGAAGAAATTTTGCTGCCGGTTACTAGCTTCATTTTTATGTGATCTCTCATGAATTGTGTGCAACAAGTCTGTAGTTTTTGTAGCATGTTAATAGGAGCAAGTAGTTGTATCAGAGGTGCTTTCCAGTTCAACAGTCCATTGGAGATGATTGTTACTAGTGCTTCCCACATGCATTCAAATGCAGCAAGTAGTTGTATCAGACGTGCATACTGGCATATTAGTTCATAACCACTGAGACAAGACAGTTGAGTAGTTGTATCACATTACTGGTGGCAGTAGCACCAATCGAAATGCATATTGTTATGGCTAAGACAAGACAGAGCACAGACTGAAACTGGAACAGCAGACCGGAGGTTGCAAGCTGCACCTGCCCGGCGTGACGCGCATCACTGGGACGGATATCTAGGCGATGAAACAGAGCAGAGGTGGAGCTGGCCTCTGCTCAGGGTCGTCCTCGGAGCCGTCGGATAGGGAAAAGATGACCCAGCAGATAAGTTTGACTTGTTGGTCCTCTCGTACGTCTCTCGCTAACTAGCGGATGAGCAGGAGACCGATCCGTCTGGTCCTACGTCCGTGTCGACATGGTAGACAAGCGCCGAGACGACCGCTTGAATACCACCCCTCACCGCGGCCTCCCCGCAGAGCTCTACCTCCCTTGTCTTGCTAGCAATGAGAAGTGGCCCCCGCTGTCCGCCGGCGACCGGTGCCTGGACGGCGACGAGGCAGCGGCGGTAAGAAACTGATCCGGTGGACAGCAGACGAATGGGCCGTTTTTAGAGGAGCTAGATGGGCCTCTAGCCTACCGTCGTTAACGAAGTGGGCTTCGGTCTCCTGGAAACATGGGCCAATTTTACATGCTTCAGGGCTTTAGACAGAGTCGATCTCATGATTCCCGGTCAGAGCCGACTCTGCCGCGAGTTCCGACTCCGATTTATCCGTGGAGGGCCCCAGCCTCGGTCCCTATATTTATTTCACGCGCCGGCTCGATGCGTGCTCCAAAAATATAATCTCGGGGAGGAGTAGGAAGAAGCAGCAGTAGCGCCGTCTTCGAATCGCACCCACGTGCACATCCAAGCCAACAAAAACTAATTTCGCCCGTACGTCGTGTCTCTCCTCTCACCCGGTCCAACGAGAGTAGCTAGATAGCATGTCGGCAGCGGCGGTGCTCCGATCTGCCTGCGGGGCGCTCCGGCGACCGTCCTCGTTCCCGCGCGCGGAGCAGCTGTTCCTGCACCGGTCGCCGATCGCCTCGCGCCGGCTCCACAGCTCAGTCGACAAGCCTAATAAGTTGGCCAACTCGGCTGTTGTAGAACGCATATCAGACAACCTCGACTCCATGATCGCTTCTTGTGACAGGAGGATCGATCTATTGAAGCAGATTCAAGAAAACATGCACAAGCGTAAGATGTAAGGCCATTGATTGGTTGTCTTTTCAATTTGTTTTGACTACCTATGCTGACTGCATGTATATATGTGTGTGATTTGGGTTTTTGACTGTATGATGATTTGTTTGTTTAACCTACATGCAGAGCAAGGCGAAGGCGAACGTTATTTGGTGGCGTCTCCATCATCATCGGCCTTGCCGTGTACACCAAAAACCAACGGTCCAAGAAAAATGATACTCCTACGACCACGGAGCAGAAGATGTCCAACTAGTCCTAGGCTCCTAGCTAGCTAGTTTTCTTTCTTTTAATAAGTAGGGTTGAGGACTCAGACCAAGCTCTCTTACCAACGAGCCACGTACCAATCCTCCAAGTTTTTCTTTATTTGGTTCAGTAAATCCAGGAGGACGTAAAATCCCGGTTGCATAATGTATCTGTTTGAGTTTTCATTATATTACAAATAACTAGTAGCTACCAACAAAATGCCGCGACCAGCTAATACCATCATGGGAGTTCTGGGTTCCATTGCCACATCTCTATGCAACTGTCCGATCAACCATAGTTCCGGATTTCGCCGCGCCGCGCCATGCGCGACGGGCCGAGCTCGTCACGCCGGCCGCGGCATACACCGCCACGCCATGCCGCTTGGGGACGCCGCGCTTGGGCGCGCACGCCACGCCATGCTGCCAGGGCACGCAGCGTCGGGCCACGCCTGTTGACCTGCCACCTCGTCCTCTGCACCTCTGTTTCCGGGTGGTGGAGAAGGAGAAGCGGCGCACTGGTGGCTTGGGGGCCCAAGACGAGCTCGGCCATGGTGTGCACGAGTGGAGAAGAGACGCTTGGCAGCACAGGTGAGAGAGGTGGCGGGCCCCACGAGTGGTGAACTGGGAGCGCCGAGTGCCTACGAGACGATGCACCGGCCGAGGCGAGCGCCGCATGACGGCCGCGGGGCCGGGTTGTCTGCTCCATGCCACGGTTCGCCAGTGCGCCGAACCGCGTGTCTGCTGTTTGGTCGCTCCTGACGCCTGCCTGCTTGGACGTCCCGTCTCGCGGGTGTGCCTTTCCGGACGATTTCGAGTCCCCTCCCCTCATCCAATCCGAGGCGAGGCGACGCTGTCAATTCGTCGTCACCAGCTGCCGACCCTACGCACGGAGCGTCATCAGCTGAAAACGCGGCGTGGAAACTGCCCGTCTCGATGCCGCCACGTCGTTATATGGGCCGTGCACGGGGGTGTCGATGCGTCCCCTGACCACGCCAGCAGCCATCTTTCTCCGCTGGCGTCCTCGTCTTGGTGCAGCACGCTCGCCGTCGTGATTGCCTCCACACCAAGGTTTGCACTACCGACGCAATCGAGAAAACCGACCGACGCCGATAACCTCGGTTTGACCGATTTTCGCGGTAACCGGTCGAAATTCGACGGAAAATTCAAATTTGAAATTTCGAATTGGAAATCGACGAAACCGGTCGGTTTTGACCGGTTACCGACCGGTTTGTGTCGGTAACCGGTCGGTTTTGTCGATTTTTTACGCAGAATTGAAAATTGACAAAAAATGGCTTAAAATGTTGGATTTTTTTACATGATTTTTGGTGAAATATTCTAAGAATGGTTAACTACATATTGACAACATGGAATTCATAAAAAATGGTACCAACCAACCTCATACAACATACCACAATTCATACAAAGTCCAACATAAATTGTCCGATACATAGTTCTTGACGAAATTTAACAAACAACATAGTTTTGAACATAATACACGTAGTTTTGTGCATATCAACGTACAACAATAGATACAAACATACATTCAAACATGCTACATTCATTCATATACCTAAACCATATATTCATATACCTAAATCATATATTCATGCTACCTTCATTCATTCATATACCTAAATCAAACATGCTACATTCAAAAAACAGAAAAAAAAAAAGAGAAACCTCACATCTGTTGCGCGCCGGCCCCCAGGAAATCGCACCGATTTCTTCGGTAACCGACGCAGATCTATCGGTAACCGGTCGATATTACCGGTTACCGGTTACTCTTTTTTTTTTAATTCCTTTTCACCCAGAATTCTTGCGGCAATTATTTGACCCTTCAAACGATTTCGTATTCGTGTTCCGTTTGCACAAATGGTCTCCAAATGGCGTCTAGTTTTTTTTTTACATATTTTTTTTTCAAATTTTTAAAAAATTTCAAATTTTAAATTCGAAAATCGGTAAACCGGACTTACCGGACCGGACCGGTAAGTCCGGTTTTCGCGAAAACCGGCCGGTTTTCAACGGTTTTGACAACCTTGCTCCACACTCGAGCTCCGGGACCGGGGACAAGCAAACGACCCGTCCGGTTGACTTACTTGTACTACCTAAATCTGAGCTGCTGCACGTGTCCGACCCGACGCCTTCTCGGTTCGGTGCTCCTCTGCCCCTGGGCGCCTCAGCTCACGTTCCCGTTGATGCTCAGCGCCGTCGGGCAGGGATATATGTCTGGCACCGCAGTGCGTTCCACGCGTGCGTGACCGGACAGGACGTCGCTGAACGCGGACAGAGTGACCACGCTGCCCCTGTTGCGGACTTTTTTTTTTTTTTTTTTTTTTTTTTTTTTTTGGCAGACAAGGCGAGCTGCGCCCGAAGCTTAATGCCGGAACAACCCAGGCAGCGGCAAGGACGGCGGCGGCTGGGCCTCACTCGGCCATGCACATCGCGAAGGCGACGAGATCGATTCGGCGGCGTCGTGTTCTGACCAAGGGTGTCTCGCGGCAAGCTAGGAGGATTTGCAGGCTGGCCAGGAGCTGCCCGGCAGGCCGGACATGGCCAAGGCTTATTCGGCATGCGGCAAGCTGCCAGAGCCATCGACGTGCGCGGCTGGAAGTTTTTGATGCAGATCACATGCATCGATCTTTGCTTGGTCATATGGGATATTGAGTTTGCGAGAGGTCTCGCTGGCTACGGAGAAGACGACTATGCCGTTTAATTTCTCCAATCTCCAGATCTTGCAATTGGATTACGGTCACAATGATCTCTTATCTTGCTCCACGCCTTGCATCAGTTTGGTGGTTTATGTTCAGTGACTCAGCATCAGTTCATGCGCCCTGTATCAATTTGGTGATCGAGATGATGACACAGAGGGAGCAGGTTTGGTAAAGCTTGCAGCGACGGTGTTCTGTGGTGACTAGATCTCGCTTTGTTCGGGAGAGGCCAACAATGCCATGGTCATGGTGGTCTGCCGGTTTGGCTAAACCGTTGTCATTCCTATGTCAAGGTGACCGACTTCGGTATGCACAAGATTTTAGGCAAGGCCAGTTCATTGGCAAGGAATTCACGCAATGACAAATAATGCCGCGAAAACGTCGCGCGGTGCTCGGGGAGATGATTCATCTCCGCATGATTTGACAGACGTCCTTGTGTATGATGATAAGTGTGCAACGAAAGTGTCGCGCCTGTGCGCGGGGAGGTGCTACACCTCCGCACGACCTTGCCTGATGGAGTTTGGAGGTATGCTCAAGCGTTGTTTAAGCAGCGACAAAGTTTCTTGCATAGAAGATTCAAGTCTTTCTGACTTCTTCTGAGGATGAAAATAGGGCTGCAACAAGAGTGATTAATCGGCGCCATAGGATGTTGAAAGGGTTGAGCTTAATGTTCGAGTTTTCTTTGTTTTTAGGTGTTTTCAGACTGTTTTGTAGCAGCTCACCTTGGTGTTTGACATGTAAAGGCTAAATGTACCTCGTTGTGCAGAGGCCGGAACATTATTTCACCTCGAAATAAAAGCTTCCATTATCTAAAAAAAAGTTCAGATCAGAGATGTTCTCCCTGAAAGGGTAACACAGTGATTCCTCAGTTCAGTTCAGAAATGTTCTCTCTGTTTCATTTTTTCAATGCATACACTTTCCAACAATGTAATAATGATTTCGAGACATGGAAATTTTGCTGCAGAAGTTTGAAGATAGCTACCACGTAAGTGTAGCAAATATACATAATACGTTGTCTGAAATGATGGATTCTTAGACAGGGAGGATCAAAGATTTCAGTTTCTAGTGACGCGATGCAGCCTTAGATTACTGCCATTATCACTGTAAATGATGTAACTTGTAAGACCTAGTGGATTGCCTGTGGATGTAAATTTTTACTGCTTTCAGATTCAACAAAATGACCTTTTTTAAGTTAAAAAGTGAATTGAACTTCATGTGTTCAATTCTGTAACGTTGCCGCAAACAAGTCCTGTAACAGTTATTTTTCTATTGTGCTGCAATAAGGTAGAGGATCAACGCAGCAAGTTAACTGTTACAGGGCTTGTAACTGCTGCGAATGGTGCTTTTGATAAATGTGTAGTTGCCTCATAAATCATGGGCACTGTTTTTTTTTTCTTCTAGTAGTACAGTTATTGGAAATGTGGATATGCTCAATGAGGCCTTTACTCAAGATCCTGGATATATGAAGATTTAGTTGCACAGTCCTAAAAAATTGATTCTGTTGCACGCTTCACATTCAAGTTTGAAGTCTGGTCAAGAAAATATCTTGTTTGGCATACTGTCCTAGAGTAACACAGATTAAGTATGCTTCAAATATTGTAACAGACTAGAAGATCATTCAGAAAAGCTACTTGCCTAAAAATTAATGCATTCCATTTCTAGAATGAGTAGAAACTTTCCTTCCACTCTTTAGCTGCATCATATTCAAATCATAAATTTCTAGCACATGAAAACCAGCAGCACACTTTATAACATCATAGAACCGGGACACTTGATTAAAAGACCTTAAGAACTATATTACTGCATTGAACACTACAATATATATACATGGTCACCGTGACATACATAAAAACATCTAAGGTGTGTTCATTAATCTAACAAGTGGATGCTATTACACAAATATACATCGTGGATACTTGAACTGCTACATCCTAATGGTAGCATCTATGAAAATAGCGACCCGGTCTTCCACTTGACACGTGCATCAAGTGCTGTAACAAGAGTTACGAAATTCGACGTTCGCCTCTTGTCTATACCTCTTCATGCATGACAAATGTTGAAAACTGATTATTTGGGCACATATGGGCATCATACCACAAGCATAACTCTGCACCTAAATTTTCAGGTATTCTTGTTCCCTGTAAAATATTTTTCTAACAATTACCACAAGAGTACAAGCAAGCAACACCAACAAGAGCTAGCTATGTGGCGTTCCTACCTCACCCAATGTATTCCCTTCTCAACTTCAAATCATATGTAACCCTTCCCCTGGTATGCCGGGGTGTACTTGTATTTGTTAACCTGCACTTTTCGTTCAATGAAATCAAGTAGGCGGGGATCCTCTCCCCTCCGAATTGTTCAAAAAAAATAAAAAAATAATAATAATATGATAAACAATGTGCCGCGAGAGCGACGAGGCAGCCGTAAGAAACTGATCCGACGAGGCGACGACGACGAGGAAATTTTGCAATACCTCGAAATCGTTGTGCAAGCATATGCTCGTTATCCTGTACGCGTTTATCGGGCATGGATGAGTGTGGTATGTGGAAGATGCACCGTCGTTGACAGATAGATGGCTTTTTCAAAATGAAGATATGATGAATCGAAGCTGACAACAATCATTGACAGATGGCTTTTTCTTTGCAGACGCGGGACTGGACGGCAGTGCATCTTGAATGGGATGTTCAAGCCTGACGCAATCGGCAACATCATCCAACCTTCTCTCCCCGCGGCATTCACGGCGAGCTCGGCTTCCGCAAAGAGGGCGGCGAGGAGGAAACTGGTACGATGGACCGCAGTCAAATGGGCCCTTTCTGGAAGAACTAGATGGGCCTCGAGACCCACCGTCGTTAACGAGATGGGCTTCGTCAACGGCTTTACTAGGCCGAATATTGAACCGTGACCAAAGTTTATACGGACCGAGTCGGAGGAACTCGCGGCAGAGTCGAACTCGAACCCCCCGGGCTCTGACCGGGAATGCTGACAGTAACATTAGAAGAAGACACTTTGGTTTGGACTGGCCAACATGGGCCAGCTTGTACTGAAACTTTCCCCGGGCTTGAGCCTTATTGATCCACTGCATTTATCGAGAGGATTAGCCCATGCTATCTTTAAGGAAATTAAGCCCAGCGAGAGGATTAAGGCAACGAAAGGATTAAGGCAACGTGACCAACTTGTATGTTATATTTTGTTATTACAACTATTAGAGGTCAGTTCTAGGTATCTTTTCTGGCTATGTTGATGGTTTATCATTTGCATTTGCGACCGAAAGACCGCAAACTTGCTAATTTGTTGTTTCTGATTGATGTTTTTGATTGTTGAAATCTAGTTATTATTTCCCAACTCTATGCTATCATCTTGTTTTCAAATCGCATTATTTGAAAAAGATTTGGAGCGATGTCTCCGGGCTCGACCGTTAAGCCACAAATCCTGCCAAAAGTTCACTACAACAAATGTGGTCTTCTATGACGAATTTCTCGTGACAACATAATAATCCGTCATAAAAGCACTACGATTTATGACGTGTTCTAAGAAAGAGCTTGTTTTATGACGAAAACCAATATTCGTCACTAAATTCGACAACGGAATCATCATAAATAAACAAGCAACTATATTATGACAAATAGAAACGTCATAATTGTTAAAAAAATAAACATCACAAAATTTATGACAAGTATGAATTGTCATTAACTATTTTATTTATTTATACGTATCAATTGGGACCCACATGTCATCCTTTTATTTGAAAAATAAAAGCAAAATGTAATTTATGATAAATTTGAATTGTTGTTAAATAATTTTTTATACCATGCATACATGGCCCACATGTCATCATTAGTTTCACTACAACATTTGAAGTGGGACCCACATATTAGTTTTTTAAAACTATATAAGAAAATGTAATTTGTGCTAAAAATTGAACCCAAATGCTTGAAAGCTAGCAGCCCGGAACGGATGGCCAAGCGGATTGAGCAGGCCGCAATGGCTAAAGGCCCAAAGCAGTTGGGCCGCAAGCGGATTTTGCTCACAAACATTTAAGTGTTTGTCTCTTTAGGCCGTCGACAACGAGGCGCCAGTGGTGACTTCGGGAATCTGAAGAATTTGCCGGCTCAGTCTTCGAAGATGCTCATAGGGGTAGGGTTTGCGTATGTACGTTCATAGGGGTGAGTGTGCGTGCGTTGTGAGTGTCTGAATTGTACTGTGTAATATCTCAAAAAAAAAAAAAAAAAAAAAGTGTTTGTCTCTTTAGCTCAGACATCTAATTGTTTGTCTTTGACTCAGACATGTAATTGTTTGTCTCAACTGATGTATCGCATTTGTATCTTTGTTACCTGTTGGTGTTTGTCACAACAGATGTTATGGTATATGTGAACAGATTTGATAAAGTGTGTTTGTCTCTGAGATGCTTTCTCTGTCTATTTTGGTGTGAGCTCTGCATTTATCAATCGACCAAGCTCTGCTCTGAGCATATCTGTACATGGAGGAGGGCAGCAACACACATTTTCTTCTCAGTTCAACATGCATAAATACTAACAGAGACACATGTTCACTGCTGAATAAATACTCACATGTATATCAGATATATTAACAGAAACACATGTTCGATCACAGTTACATGCCATCACAACCAGCATTCCATGCCATCAAATTATCTACACAAACAGAACCCAGATGAACACTTCCGTAGGTAGCTACGGTTTACAGTACAGCTCAATGCATTTCAGAAGCAAAGTTAAGCTATTCTAATCTACTGACTACTGCCAGCATCGGCATTGTTTGCTTGCGAGCTTAGTTTGTCTTGAATTTTTCCGATCACCGGCTTTGATCTTCTTCCTTTCTCCTTCACGAAGTAGAATTTTCCATTTCTGCATACGAGACAGAGCGGCATATAAGATGTCAGCTGGGCTTCTTGGGAACTTCTCAATACCATTTTGTTCCTAGCATTCCATAACGCCCATGAAACTGCAGCAAAACAGAATAGTGCTAAAGATAATTGTATCTTTAAAACTTGTTTAATCCAGCTGTTAGTGAGGTCTTCCATCGAGGTTGGTCCCCTTGACCACCCGAAGGTTTCCCTCAAAGCGCACCAGACATAGTTAGACAAGTAACAATCAAAGAAAATATGGTTAGCTATTTCGAGTTGTTGACAGATACAACACTTCTCATTCCCTTTCCAATTCATTTTCTTCAAGCTGTCCCCTGCCTGAATTCTATCCTGGAATGCGTGGTCTTCTTGCTAATGATGTAGGCAACCATAGCCATCACAAGGAGTGGCACCAACACCTGCCGAACAACGGGCATAGTAGTCAGCCCGTATACTGATCAAAACTAGAACAACTGAACGTGTCAAACATGTGTGATCAGATCACCTGTAAACACAGCAATCTAACATAGCATCAAACAGCCAACCCATTTCTGGCCATGCCAGTCTAGAAGCAATCACAGTCAGCAAGAAGTTCTCGCATAAGAAGTCGTGATTAGCGAGGGATTAATCTACTCAGATCCATCTAAGGCTCGGCTAAGACAGAATGACAGATTATACAACTGCCTACCACTGACGCACTGCCGTCCCTATACTAGATAAAAAAATTCTTTTGTAATATGGTGAACCAACTCAAAAAAAAAAAAAAAAAAAACTCGACGGGAATAGGCAGACAGCCTACCCGCTTTGTATTAAGAAGGAACTCGACGAAATCGTTTGAACTAGGCTCAATTTGACTTCTGAAAACGTGCTATAATGAACTGGGCAGATTGACTCACGGCAGCATGTGGACAGTGTTTTACTAATTTTTCTTGGAACACAGTTTGCAGAGTGTTGAGATGAAAGCAATAATTCAGGGAAAAAACATCCTGCTGCATCTGTTTGCTCCATGTGGCGAGCCAAAGCAGAGCAGGCACGCGGCGACATTTGATCTAATAACTAGAGGACACTATGGAAGCAGCTTTAACTCACCGATCTGTTCCAGGATCGAGGGAGGCCGCTGGAGATGGAGGCAGAGTCTCCGGATCGAGAGAGGCTGCCGGAGTTGGAGGCATAGTCCGGGGATCGAGGACGGTGGCCGGAGCCGCCGGAGTTGGAGGCGTGGTCCCGCGATGGAGGACGGCGGCTGGAGCAGTAGTCGTCCCTTGGCGAGGTCGTCGGAGTTTGAGGCGGATATTCGCTGTCGGAGTCGTCGCCGACGAGCTCTGCCCTAGGAGGGGCGCGGCGGGCGCACTCGAACCATGTCGCCGTCGCGTCGGAGACGAAGAGGCGCGGACTGTTCTGCTAACTGCGGGGGGGATAAATAAGCAAGGAAACATTATGATACATATAGAAGCCAAAGTAAAAAAATAATGAAATTCTTGTTTAGCGCACTGGTAACTCTCCTTAGTCAGGAAGCAAAGGTCATGCGATCGATTCTTCACGAGCCCAATGAGGCACAATTTTTTGTTCCTTTTTTTCTCTTCCGACTGACATGTTGGGTCCCATGTGTCGGCAACTTGGATAAGTGGCCCACCTCTTCATGCTGTTGTTCTTGCTATTGCTGTCATTTTTTTTTTCTTTTGATTCGCAATTAAAACTTCAAACATGTATAAATTCTTCATATCTTGACCAAATAAGCTGATGCTTGTTTTAAATTTGTTTATAAAATCATGATATAGCGTATGGAGTCATATATATCATGTTCATAGAGAGAAATTTTGCACGTGTATCGATTCACTAATGGGCACTATTCATTAGCTTCTTCACTTTTTTGTAACTCTCCCAATAAAACAATTTTGGAAATGAAGTTGTATTCATGTCATGAATAGAAATCGTTTGCGTGCATGCGACAGCAAGTGAATCTTAGCTGTAAGACCATTTCACAACAACACACACGTTCGCTATAGCGACGGACTAATAAAACACGTAGCAGCGGTTTCTTTCGCGGGCCGCCGCTACAATAGAGAGGGTGGTACTGTTTGGATGGACCGTCGCTAGAAATGTTTAGTAGCGGCGAACCATAATAACAACTGCTGCTACTAATATTTAGTAGCGGCGGTTTGAATCAACGACCGCTGCTAGAAATGTTTAGTAGCGGCGAACCGTAATAACAACTGCTGCTACTAATATTTAGTAGCGGCGGTTTGAATCGACGACCGCCGCTACAAAGTGAGAGCATTTCCAAGCCGCCGCTACAGAGAGTTGCTTCTTAAGAAGCCTTGGCAGTACAAGGGCTGAAGAGGATGCACGTGCACGGTTGCTTCGGGACATCTAATCTATCCATCGGCTGCCAATTGCTTATAAGCACTTAAATTAACGAGGCATCCGTGGAACAAACGAACTACTAACAATTTGTCAGAATTTTTCTGCGATTAACGAGAATCCGTGGAACGAACGAACAATTGCGAGACGATGAATAACGTACCATCAAGTGCATCAACCATGTCCTACCTGGCTACGGCGATGCCCGTGTCCCCGACGCCGTGGACGTTGCAGCAGCCGGGGAACGCGATTCGTTTCGTGGGCAAGGCTCTGCTCACGCCGGCGCGTTACACGAGACACGCCGTCCCCGTCCGTTTCAACCACCTGGCATGGCTCGCCAGAGCGCCGCCATCCAACAACAGAGGCAGCCGCTCCTGTCCACTGTGGCCATTGGCCAAGCGTTCCGCACTCCGCGGCGGACATGCATCAACGTAAGCGCTCCGGGCACCGTGGTCACAGCCACAGGGACCGCCCAAAGACAAGGTCGTACGGCACGCTATCGAGCGGCGACTCTCCCGGCCGCCAACGAGGCCATACCGAGCGTTTCTTCAGGCCGCGCACGCCATGCGTTCGCGGACAACAAGCTGCGCCGGTCGTCCGTTGCCGTCGCACCATGCTGCTTTGCGCTCGCCGACGACGGAGGACGCTGTGCATCGCCCGCCGACATTTCCTTCCTCGGCCAGGAACGAACGCGTGCGTCCTCGGCGGTCCAAGACAGACAGGAAGAAACGACGACGACCAAGTCCAACCCCAACATGTAGGACGATGCATGCGGGCGTGCCGAGGACACGCGCTTGGTTCTGCTCGAGGCGACCATCTCAACGCGAGAAACCAGTGTTCCTTCGCTTGGTTCTGCACTTCTGCCTCGCCGTTGAGCCGCCGCTCCTCCCCTCGCCGGCCAGCAAAACCCGGTGGCTACTTCCTTCGTGCAGTTACCCGCTCTCACCACGGGTTAATCCAAGCCCGGACCATGACTCCGATTCTTGGTGCCTTGGCTGGCGTGGTTAATCTCAAACAAACAGGCCCTATAAGAACCAACTAGATAGGTAAGCCATCGTCGGAGCTGGACACGCTCCAGTCCGGAGGAAGGCGGGGCGTCGTTGTCGGAGAATCCGTAGGTGCGAGAATGCGTTTTCGGACTGCAGACCCGCTCTCTGCTCGTTGTTTGAACTTGCATGGTGTTGTTCAAACTGCAGCATGAGCTCACGCGTCAGCAGAAAGTAAGGACAAAGCTGCTTATTCGGACAACCATTTTGTCAGAACAAACTGCACATTTTTTTTTCTAAAATACCAAGGAGAGTTGCGTATCTTTGTATTAAGAGGAAAAACATGGTTGATGACCTTACAATGCGTGCTGGTTTTCGGCCGCCCGGTAGCCCTACATTGGAATAGAAAGATGAAACGCTAAAACTAGCAAGGCTACCTAATTACATTGCTATAGCCTACTCTCGCGACATGAAACAACCCAAGAACTTGGCCCCTGCCGCTACCCACAGTCGTCCTTCGTTCATGATGGCCTGGAAGATTTGGTCCACTGTGGAAGCCTCGTTTGTGAAGACCTGCGCGTTTCGTTCTTTCCAGAGCTGCCAGGATACCAAGAGGAATTTTGTGTCCATTCCTTTACATGGCTCATTGGTCAGGCCTTGACGTAGCTTTGTCCATGCGTCGACGATAGTAGGCTGGTCAATGGGGAAACGGCTGGGCAGCTGCATATGAAGTTAAGGATGCGCCACCAGACCTGCGCAGTGCCATAGGAGGTGCTCGATGGTCTCTGCTTCCTGGCTACAGAGCGCGCATGCGTCGTCATCCTGCAAACCATGACTTTTCCCGCGATCCGCCGTCCAGGTCCGACGGTGAAGGGCCAGGTACATGAAGAATTTGGCCTTGGGTGGCGCCCAGGCCTGCCACAGCAGCTTGGCACCTTCAAAACAAGTCGATCCTTCGAAGAACTTGGCGTAAGCTGACTTCGCTGTGTATGCTCCGGTGGCCGTCCAGCGCCAGAAATTGCTACACGCACAACCCTCACGTCCGGCTCTGTTTTACGACCATGCATCCATTAAACCCTTGGCCTCCTGGGTACAACGTTATCTTAATCCTTTGACATTCGGAAGCCCAAGCCGATGTCGTGCACCAGCCAGATCGCAACTTCCGTGCCCTCGCATCTATGCCTAATCTAAACTGCTTAGTATCAATCAAGATCAATATCTGACGCGTTTTGAACTTACTATGACGGAATGTTAAGCTTGATCTCCTAATAGGAGGGTGCGTATGTCATCATGATCAGATTGATTTTATGCCTTGCCGCTTATAAATCTCTACTAGAACTCACGTACACAGCTCAGATCCATTGATCTCTCCCTAGCTTGTTCGTGCATGATTTCAAATGGCTGGAAAAACAAGTCAACGGATGCACGTGCAAATGAATGAAGTTTGCAGTAGAAGCAACTCGTTATGTTGGGGTTGTTTCTTTCTGGACTCGGTTGTGAGGTGGCAGCAACTCTTGCGCAGCAGGAAGTCAGCCCGCCGACGCCGTTCTGGTTGGACAACGAAGTCGAACGATTCAGTCGTGTGTATAGCAAAGTTCAACTCTTAATGAGCCGTGGATGTACACAAACAGGTCGAGATGGAATAACTTCATTTGTTCCTTAATGTTGTTACTGAAATAGGGAATTTATCTCATGGAGCGTTGGCATCTCAACCAATTGGGGTTAGGGTGTAGCAACAACGTGATAGTAATATTGAAAGCTTGAATAGCCAACATGGTAGTAATTTTGATTGTCAATCGTGCTCGCAAAACAAATGCAATACGAATGTATGCATGTCAAATAATCATCAATAACATTAGCATTGCATAAGAGTAAATTTTGTTCAATACTTTGACGGACTCATCAGAACAACTAGTAAAAGGAGTGCATCCAGCACATCTCCAAGAGCGACCATCCGCTTCAATGCCCGCTTGCTCCGGCTCTCATGCCGACAATCTATATACCTGCTGACATGACTCATTGAGGTCTTGACACCTCACCTCCTCAACAGCTACGTTCACACCGAGGTACCCTCGCTCCCTCTTCCTCAATGCTCTTCCCAGTTTTCTTGGGGCGACCTTGCTTTAACATCATTGATTAGATTGTGGGGTTTATTCGATTTTGATGTGTCTTTTAATGTCCTTTAACGCTCTTCTTGGCTTTAAACTTAGTTTATTAGTTAAAATTTTTACCATTTAAATGATCTTGTGCTTACTCATTTCGGAATCTAAGAATGTGATCTTGTGGTGACTTTTTTTATTCTGCATCAACATTTTAATTTGTTTATCCAAAGAAGTTGGCTACTAGTGAGAAATAGAATTTCATGCTTGACAATGGAGAAAATTACAACGTATTATTTTTAAGCTTATTGACTTAGGTCACTACTTGGATCGAACTAAGTACAATTTTGGATAGTGGTGTTATATTCTTAAGATTAAGTTGGCCTGCTTTTGGCATGGAGGTATTTTATTGGGTGTTTCCATATTGGGTTTGTCATTTATGTGAAACATCATTTTTGGTGGGAGTAAAAGTCGAGATGGTGAAGGCAACAATTAAATCCTTGTCTGCTGGGAGCATTAACGCTAAAGAAATTTAAATTAAAATGCAAATTTGCTCTGTGTCTCCACATAGTTTCCAACACTTGTAAGACTCAAACAAAGTTCAAGACATGATGGTGGCAAGATAAGGGTAAGGTGAAAGAACGAAGGTATCTTTGTGAAGCAGGGTGGTTATAATAAAACAAGACAAACAAGTAGTACGATAGAAGATCAAGCCTTACAAGTACGTGCATAAATATCAATGATTCAATAATATACACTAATTATGCTCTTTATCTATATAACCTAATAAATAAGGACCTGTTTGGGTCCATCAAATTAACAATTAGTCCTGAACTAAAAATTAGGTAATCTGCATGCATGGTTTGTTCGGTGTATAAGATTGTTTGGTTACGATGTTTCCATCTTCAGTAGATATCAAGGGGGTGATCAAGCTATCATGGTTTGTGCATGCATGTTTTTATATGAAGAAAACATTTTTTTTTCTGTCAAGGGGTCGAGAGCAACTAAACCCTTGTTCAAGTCAGTGGCATCACCTCGATTAGATTATTGTTTGTATTTGATTATACCTGCTTGTATATTTACGCAACAGTCTGTCCATAAAGTTTGGTCAAATGACAACTGATGCCTCATCTTTAAGTTTGGCTCATCAACCAGTCAATCTCTGATGACTTTCATTTGGGTGGGACCGTGGGGAGAGGGGGGGGGGGGGGGGGGGGATAACTTGGATGGTTTCAGTGAACCACCATGTTCCTGCACCAAAAGAACTAGTACCATGAGATCTACAAAGTTGTGAGCCCCATTCATCTTAATCACTGTTATTGTATCTTCGGAAAGTTTCTTCTTTTTTTAGGATCCTCTAAATTTTAAAATTGTCAAATTTTGTAATGGAGTGAATTATAGAAGCTCATGGTCTACTTTCTCAGACCATCGCCACAGGTTATGAAATTTTAACTAGATTCAAATATCAATAGGATAGCTTCTGTCCCTAGAACGCGACATTTGATACGTGTAACAAAACATGCAAATCACCATTCTCCAACGTTCTAACACTATTTGAATCATCATGTAAGAGATACAATGGAACACAAAAGGCACGCCAATGGGTATAATGAGGATATATTCTTCAATGAACATCAATGAAAATTTGCATAATTTGAACCATTTGTTGAGTATGATCATCAATTGTCATAGTGCGTCAGCTAGAAAATGGATTAGAGATAATAGCCTCAAAAGTAGCTTAGTTTTTGCTGTCACTGGATTGGTTTTTCAATCTATATGGAGCTTTTGAGCTCACATCTGACCCTTCAACCTTTTTTTTTTTGAACTCCGACCCTTCAACTTGCAACATGCAAACATATTCAACCAAATCACAAATTATGAATGCCATGGTATCACGCTTAATTTCTTCAGTCAGATGTACTACGTTCTCACACGACTAGTGAAATGTGTATCTGGTACCTTTGTAGATTATATCAGGTAACTTGTTGCAACAAGCTATTCAGCCTAGAATGCAAAGTGACAAATATTGTTATGTAGATGTTATGGTCAGTCGTCTGGGCCTAGATCTAGTCCATCCTTATAAGTAAAACATTTATCTCTCTCGATTATTTGAAGGACTGCACCGTATCTTTTCAACCAAATCAATATTTTCTCAGTTATCCTCGCAAAAAAATTGTATTTCATCAGTTGATCAATTCAATACATAGATGTTCTTCCTGCAAGGGTAACACAGTGATTCCTCAATTCAGTTCAGAGATGTTCTCCTTGTTTTATCTTTTTAATGCATACACTTTCCAACAATGTAATAATGATTTTGAGACGATTACTGATTAAGCCAATCTTTAGCACACATATATGTACACACACAGAACTTGGCTATAGTTGCAATAAGTTTTATTACTGTTTGTGTTTCTTCACTGCATGTAATTCTACTTGGTTCGCGAATTAAAGCTTCATCACATGCATGGCTGATCTGCTGCCTCACCCATCTTTAAATTAATTTGCCAAAGCAGTCAATCTTATAGTTGTAAATCAACCATAATGTACCGACTGAACGAAATTCAGCAGTACAACACACAAGTTAGTCGAGTTGGCACATTAGTCCGTCAGTAGAATCGCCAGCATTCTGATTTTGCAGACAGACCTGATGGTAAGGTGCAATTCGACAGATGCATTGTTCCTTCCTTTTTTACTGTGAGTGTCATGTCAGACACTTTCATAGTGAATCGTCAAGGGTGAAGCAAATTCAACGTAGCAGAGTGAACAATAGCAAGCACATGTTCAGAAGTCTAGCGACGCTAACGAAACAACTAGTATATTAGAGTGACGAAAAAAAAACCATGCGAGCGAAAATTTCAGCGGAAACGGGTCCCGACCAGTTAATGCATCCAGCGCACCTTACCGGGCAGCGGTTGCTCGATCGTGCGCCACGCAGCCGTGGAATACCGCCTGAAGCTGCCCCTGCTTGCCACGACCAAACAGATCGCCACACTGGCCTCGGCGCCGAGCCGGCGGAGGCTATGCATGCACAGAGCAGAGGAGCCGCCCCTGCTCACATTTTTTTTTTTTTTTTTTTTTTAGCAAACCACCATGCTTTATTCATTGGCCTGGGGTACGGAATTACAAACACCCTCTGGGGTCCTAGAAACCACACATGTCTACCGATATCTAGATTCACCGAGCCCCTAGCAATCAAATGGGCATCAGTATTGGATAACCTGCTCTCGTGTACAAACTCTGAATACTCAAAAGCAGTAGACCTGGCTTTAATCTCCTTGACGATGTGGCCGTAATGTTCCAACCCAGCACCATGGATGGCCTTCACCACACTTAGGCAATCGGAGGCCAATCTGAATTTCCTCAACACTAAGTCCGCAGCTAGCGCCAAGCCTTCTCTACTGGCCACGGCTTCCATTGTTTCGACATTTGGCATTCCACTAACAACCAGAACCGAGGCTCCAAGGAAGACGCCAGCTTCATTTCTAGCGATAGCCGCCGCCGCTGCAGTACCAGAATTTTTGGATATCGCTGCATCCACATTGATCTTCGCCATCCCTTCTGGAGGAGGGATCCATCTGCTTGCATTTTGCTGCCCCTGCTGCCCAGTTCGTTCACTGCTAGGAACCGGCTTCGTCGTCTCGAGTTCAGCCACGAACCTTGTGATAAAACTGTGTGTGGACAACGGACTTTGGAAAATTTCCTCATACATTGCTTTCCTTTTGGCATACCAGATAGCCCACAAGGAGACAGCCACCCTAATGAAGTCGTCCTCGGATAACGTTTCTCTTGCCACTGTCAACCATGCCCGAGCATTTGGTTCATTGATCTCACACAATTGCTCGGTTATTTCTTCCTTCTCCAAGGCCCAAACACATCTCGCAAGATGACAGTCCAATAAAGGATGCCTCCACGAGTCTTGATGCCCACATATACCACAAGAACTGTGAGTCGCCATGTTCCTGTGGTGAAGCACATCACCTGACGGTAACGAGTGCTTTGCCAGTCTCCATAGGAACACACGTACCTTGGGCGGTATTTTCAGCTTCCAAAGCGCTAACCATTCATTCTGCTCAGATTTTTGATCTGATATTCCGGCCCCGTTCTCCATATAAGCCGTCGTTAGCTCTTTATTGGTAACTAGCATCCTGTATGTTGACCGGACTGTGAACAGTCCCTTTCGGTCATGATGCCAGGCCCAATAGTCTTCTTGCCGTCGGGTGGAGAGCGGTATACTTTGAACAATATCTATATCGGCTGGTGTGAGAAACTCTTGCAGCTTGCTAACATCCCACGATGTCATCGCGGGGTCGATCAACTCGCTTACCAGTTGGGGAGCATTGGGTTTGCTGGACCGCCCCTGCTCACATAGGATCAGGGTATGCCGGGTGGGCCACGACATACCCTGTAAATTTGGCCCAGTGAACGAAAACAATTGATCCCGATCCGAAAAAATAAAGGAATCGTGGCGCCGCTAATTGCTCAAGTTTACCGACGAGACTCGCAACTGGCAATGCAGCTCCCGCCTCCTGAGTCCCGATCCGGCAATCCCCACGCAAGAGAAGACTCTGGGCAGTCGTTCGGCGCTGCCTCGCGTTGGCCTTCCCTAGCGGCTAGCCAGATACGAGCACTGATCATTGTTTTAAAAAAAGTTAATCTATCGCAGCAGCACAGGTAAATCACTTCGCAATTAGATCAATTGTTAAACGTGAGACTATTACATTTTTCATGGTCAATTTACTAGCCTTTTCGTGATCAAAGCAACTTTTCATTTGATTCTTTCTCTTCTCCTTCTTTTCTCCCATGAAAAGCAGAGTTTATTACATAGATTACGAAGAGGATATAATCAATTGTTTCATGGTTATCAGAAATCACAGGCCAGAAAAGAAAAATAAGAAGTAACCTTGTAATCTCCTTTGAGCTCGTTTTATGCATATTTAAGATTTAATATGTCGAGCTGTTTATATTGAGCTGAGCTTAATTCAGTGATTTTAAATATATTACCATGCTCATTCATATGTTATTATGTGTTCTCTTAAATATTTTGTAACGCTTTCAGTTACTTTATACTTGTATATCGGATTGCTCGGGCAAAATTTATAGTTGTTTACCGAATTATTCGTTGAAGTTTTGGCTCGGCATACCCTGAAATAAAATCCTAGATACGCCACTGCATAGGAAACGTTTTCAGAGCCGTCCGATAGGGAACGTGCGGTCCAGATTGGACCCAACAGAGTTTGACTTGGTCGTTTAATTCGCAGGAGGCGCAGGGCGGCGGAGTCCGTGGCCTCCGACGACGAGAGCATACGGAGCAAGTCAAACTCCGTGGTCAATTCTTTTTCTCTTCTTTTTTTTAACTTTTCAAATCCCCATCTTCGCTCATCAGAGTTGCATTTTGTAATTTTATTTGACGGTCAGGGTACTTTGGTTCTCAAAAACGGTGGAGCACAGTGTGCTGTTGCCACTCAAATCTATTGGCCAAGAAGAGTGCAGGGCCGGGATGCATGCTAACAGAAGAGAGGCGGCCGTCCAAATTAAAGTTGATGCCATGGACGCCTTAGGTCCTGTTTGTTTGGGATTGGAGCCATGGTCCATGCTCAGATTTGCCAGACGGTACACGTACTAAACAATTCCTTACGAAGTGGATACGAAGCAGAGCATCTCACGCGGTGGCGGAGACAAGATTTTCAAATTAGGTGTGCCTAATAACTTTATAATCATTTACCTTTCATGACATTCAAGCCTCATAAGGCAAAGAGTAAAGCATAAATAGATCCTTAATTTGTAAAAAATAAGTTTAGAAGATTTTTGAGCCACATTGTGTGCACAAATCAATCTGTTTTGATGACTTAAGGCAAATATTAACATACATATATATTATAGCTATTGAAAATTGATTTTTTTCACCAAAAATATTGGGTGTGTATGTGCACACCCGTGCACCATGCTTGCTCCGCCCCTGATCTCACGTGACTACGTGAACCGCTCTTGGGCTCGGGCTTCCTCTCACTTTCTTGTCTAATTACCCATTAATTAGTCACGACACATTCGTAAACGTCTTAACAAACAGTCGCACTCCCTGAATCACACTCTGCACTAATGAAACTGTCGAAGTCACGGCAGGCTTTCTCCAATAAGATATGTTTGATCAATGATCATATCCCGTTAGCTTTGGTTCCACAACTTTTACTCTGCCAAAAAACCAATAAAGATAGGATTAGCAGAACTCAATACTTTTGTACTACTAGAGACATGTATTGCAGGTCATCGCTTCTCATCCGAGATTGGATTGGAAGGTTTTTTTAATTGTTTTTAGGTTTATTATTTAGTTTTGAGGAGAGAGCGGCCCGCAAGGAGGATTCAATGGCTGGGCCGTTGCGCTGGTAGACAACATCATGCACGTCGGCAGATCGCTTCGTACGGTCTTCGTAACGGGTTTCTTCGTACGTGTAGCACGACTGACCATTTGCCTTGTCTCAATGATCGCAAGGGTGGCCGGGACACGGTGCGGCGCGCGGCATACCTCGAGGCCGAACGCTTTCCCTGCAGTTCCCAACGACTCCGGCGCCGTCCGTGTCGTTCGACAGCATGACGTCCATGTCGCGCAGGAGGAGCTTAACCTCCACGAAGCAACCGTGCGCAAAAGTGGCTCGGCCTCGTGGGGGCGTCGGCGGTGCGGCGAATGCTCGGCGCGACTGCGAGAGGGGAGGGCCGAGGGCATCATGCTCCTGTCATCCTGTGTTCTTCGGCCACGGGCGCGCCGGCCTGCAAGCACAGCTCCCCCACAGCTGGTGGCTCTGTACGCTTCAGCTCGTTGCCCGGCGGCGTATCGGCGCCATCGTCGTCCACGACCAGGTCGTCCACCATGGCCCGTCCCGCTGCTGGTGTTTGGTTTTGTGGCTACATCCGCATCTTGTGCCCTTTGGGCCCGACCTGCAGTATCCGCAGGTGTGCATGGTGTATTTAATTACTTTCTCTGTTTTTATTTAACTATCATTTTGGTCAGTCAAGATTTGCTGATTTAAGTGTCGAGAACACAAGGTGACTTTTTTCTGATCTCTTCCGCCCATCCACATGCAAAAGGAGCAAGCTGCTGCCCACCCACTCCCTCTCTCTCTCTACAGGCCCCACACACTGCTGACCTAATGGGCTGCTCCCACGATGCTCTGCAGAAGTAACTCGGTTCCTGCCACAGCGTTGCACAGCAGTTTCAGCTTTCAGGACTGCTCCTATGCAGAGAAAGATGCTCTATCTTGGTTTCTACACTTTTGTTAAAACGACATATAAAAGAGAACGGAGGGAGTATTGTTCACTAGCCTCACTGCGCCGTATTGGGATGGCACATCGATCCCCTGCATCTGGCGGATAGGGACAGCCGATAGAGAAAGCATTATTACATTGTTGGAAAGTGTAAGCATTAAAAAATAAAACAAAGAGAACATTTCTGAACCGAACTGAGGAAATCACTCTGTTACCTTTTTAGGAAGAATATCTATGAACGAACTGAACTGAGTAAATATTGATTTGGTTGAAAAGAAGTGGCCCAGGTTCCCTCAAATAATTGAGAGAGATAAATGTTCTACTGATATGGATCGACTAGATCTAGGCCCAGATGACCGACCATAACATCTACATAACAATATTTATCACTTTGCATTCTGGACTGAATCGCTTGTTGCAACAAGTTGCCTGATATGAGCTTCTTTGTTAGACCTAATAATCTACAAAGGCACCAGATACATTACACTAGTCGTGTGAGAACGTAGTACATTTGACCGAAGAACATTACGTGCGATACCATGGCATTCATAATTTGTGATTTGGTTGAATATGTTTGGATGTTGTAAGTTGAAGGGTCAGAGTTCCAAAAAAAAAAAAGTTGAAGGGTCGGATGTGACCTCAAAAGCACCATATAGATTGAAAAAAACAATCCACTGACAGCAAAAACTAAGCTACTTTTAACGCTATTATCTCTAATCCATTTTCTAGTTGCAACGCACTATGACAATTGATGTTCACACTCAACAAATGTTTCAAATTATGCAAATTTTCATCGATGTTCATTGGAAAATATCCCCATTCTTCTCATTGCGTGCCTTTTGTGTTCCATTATGTCTCTAAAATAAGAATTCAAAGGGTTGTGCCTTTGTAGAAACATGAAAAATGAATTAGTGTTAAATGTCCCGTTCTCAGGACAGAAGCTATCCTATTGACATTTCAATCTAGTTAAAGTTTCATAGAATAACCTATGGCGGTGGTCTCAAAAAGCAGACGATGCTCTATAACTCACTCCATTACAAACTTTGACAATTTTAAAATTTAGAGGATCCTAATAAAAGAAGAAACTTTCTGAAGATACGACAATAGTGATTAGGATGAAGAGGCCCGCCAACTTTTGTAGATCTCATCGTACTCGTTTTTTCGGTGCAGGAACACGGTGGCTCACTGAAACCATCCAAGTTATTCCCCCCCCCCCCCCCCCCCCCCCCCCGGCTCCAAAAAGAAAAACGAAAATCATACAAGATTGACTGCTTGATGAGCTAAACTTAAAGATGAGGCATCAATTACGTATCATTTGTGACCAAACACTATTGATGGACTGTTGCGCAAATATACGAGCAGGTATAATCAGACACAAACAATAATCTAATCGACATGATGCCACTGGACTGACCAAGGGTTTAGTTGCCCTCACCCCCTTGACAGCTTGGACTCCAAAAAAAAAAAATGTTTCGCTTCATATAAAAACAAGCACGCACAACCCATGATAGCTTGATCACCCCCTTGATATCTACTGAAGATGGAAACATCATAACCAAACAATCTTATACACGGAACAAACCATGCATGCACATCATCTAATTTTTAGTTCAGGACTAACTGTTAATTCGGCGGACCCAAACAGGGCCTTATTTAGGTTATATAGATAAGAACATAATTAGTGTATATTAATGAATCATTGATATTTATGTACGTACTTGTAACGCTTGATCTTCTCTCGTACTACTTGTTTGTCTTGTTTTATTATAACCATCCTGCTTCACAAAGATACCTTCGTTCTTCCACCTCACCCTTCTCTTGCCACCATCATGTCTTGAATTATGTTTGAGTCTTACAAGTGTAGGAACTATTTGGAGACACAGAGCAAATTTGCATTTCAATTTAAATTGCTTTAGCGCACAAGGGGAAGCAATAATGAAGCTCCATGAGATAAATTAGGAACACATGAAGTTGTTCATCTCGACCTGTTTGCTGTGTACATCCACAGCTCATTAATAGTTGAACTTTGCTAATCGTCCGACTTCGTCTTCCAAATAGAAGGGGTCAGCGGGCTGACTTCCTGCTGCGCAAAAGTCGTTGCCACCTCACGCCCGAGTCCAGAAAGAAACAACCCCAACATGACGAGCTGCTTCTGCCTCAAACTTCATTCATCTGCACGTGTATCGTTGAGTTGTTTTGGTTCCAGTCATTTGAAATCATGCATGGACGAGCTAGGGAGAGATAAATTGATCTGAGTTGTGTACGTGAGTTCTAGAAGAGATTTAGAAGCGGCAAGGCATAAGAATTAAGATAACGTTGTACCCACTACCCAGGAGGTCAGGAGTTTGACGGATGCCTGGTCGTAAAACCGAGTCGGACGTGAGGTTTGTGTGTGTAGCAAGAGTTTCATCTACGACATTTGATTGCAGGGCCAAATTGACGAAAAAGGAAGAAGCACATTCAGTTTTTGCAAACGGAGGGAGGTGGTGCAGTAGAACAC
This sequence comes from Eragrostis curvula, assembly GCA_007726485.1. Classification (NCBI taxonomy): domain Eukaryota; kingdom Viridiplantae; phylum Streptophyta; class Magnoliopsida; order Poales; family Poaceae; genus Eragrostis; species Eragrostis curvula. The sequence goes on along the minus strand of CM017440.1, from coordinate 2,808,843 downwards.
AAGGACAAAGAGGAGGTCATCTATAGACATTTTGCCACCCAGCTAGGGACTGCCAGAACAAGAAACCAGACCCTGAACTGGGAACAACTGGGTTACTCGAGCCATAACCTGCAGGACCTAGAGGCAGATTTCACGGAAGACGAACTCAAGCAGGTAATCATGGACATGCCGAAGGAGAAAGCGCCAGGGCCTGACGGATTCATTGGCCTTTTCTTCACAAGATGCTGGCACATCATCAAGGGGGACCTAATGCATGTGTTCCACCAGCTATCGCAGCTAAGAGGGAACCTTTTCAATCTGTTGAACACAGCGAATGTTGTGTTGTTGCCCAAGAAAGAGCATGCACCCAAGATCACAGACTACAGACCGATAAGCTTGATACATAGCGTCGCAAAAATTTTCTCCAAGTTGTTAGCCAACAGGTTGGCGCCAAAACTGCAGGAACTGGTCTCATGTAACCAAAGCGCTTTTGTTAAAAAGCGGTGCATACACGACAATTTTGTATACGTCCAGAGCATCATCAAGGAACTGCACACAAAAAGGAAGCCAGCCCTGTTCATCAAATTGGACATTGCAAAAGCTTTCGACTCAGTTCTGTGGGCCTACCTCTTAGAGCTGCTACAGGTTTTGGGGTTCGGAGCAAGATGGAGAGCATGGATCAGTACAATTTTCTCCACTTCAACAACACGAATCCTCTTGAATGGATGCCCCGGAAAGCCGATCACACATGAGCGTGGTCTTCGGCAGGGCGACCCCCTATCGCCCATGCTGTTTATCCTTGCTATCGACCCTCTCCAGAAGATCTTACAACAAGCAACAGAAAGAGGCATACTCAAACCAGTTTTGAATGGGAGATCAGGGGTGAAAATCTCACTTTATGCTGATGATGCGGCAATTTTCACTAGCCCGAGTGGTGATGACCTACGAGCTCTCAGAGAAATATTGGAACACTTTGGAGAGGCAACGGGGCTGCAAGCTAATCTGGACAAAACAATGGTGTACCCAATTCGTTGTGAGGACATTGACCTGCCGGAGGTGCTGCACTCGTTCCCAGCCAAAATGCAAAATTTCCTATGTACTTACCTCGGACTGCCGCTGCATGTTAGAAAACTCAGGAAGGTCGACCTGCAGCCTTTGATAGATAAGGTGGGGGGCAGACTACCAGCATGGAAGGGCAAGCAAATGCCAAGGGCAGGAAGGGTCACACTTGTCAAGTCAGTTGTTGCATCAACGGTAGCCTACCACGCGGTAGTCATCCCTTTGCCAAAGTGGGTACTCAAGAAAATCAACAAGCTAAGTAGGGCTTTTATTTGGAAAGGAGATGACAATGGCCAGTGCAATGGTGGCCACTGCCTGGTAAACTGGAGGACAGTACAAACACCAAAGGAATTGGGAGGACTCGGGATTATGGATTTGGAGAAATTCGGTCGAGCTTTGCGGCAACGATGGATCTGGCATTCATGGACGAATGAAGTGAAGCCATGGAAAGGAATGCAAATCCCTTGTACAGAGCAAGACAGGGACCTCTTCAGAGCGTCTACCAACATCACCATTGGTGACGGGCAGACAGCGCTTTTTTGGCATGACAACTGGCTTAATGGCTTGGTGTTAAAAGAAAAGGCCCCTCATCTTTATGCATTGGCAACAAGGAAGAAAAGGAAGGTAGCGCATGAACTGGAAAACAAAAATTGGATCAGATCGGTGAAAAACATCACAACAACAGAACAAATAAGGGAGTATGTGGAACTGTGGAACATGCTCCAAAACGTCAACCTGGTGCCAGAAACAAAGGACGTTGTTCAATGGAAATGGTCAGCTAATGGAGAGTATAGCTCGCATACGGCATACAAAGCGCAATTCCTGGGGATGTACAGACCTTTTGACACTAAGCAATTGTGGAGAGCTAAGGCTCAACCAAAGGTCACCTTATTTGGCTGGTTAGCTCTTCACGAGAAGATTCTAACAGCTGATAACATGGATACTAAGGGATGGGACAATAACATAATCTGTCCGCTTTGCTTACAGGAGGCTGAAACCACATTGCACTTATTAATTGAATGTACTTTCTCTAAACAAGTTTTAGAGAAGGTTGCTGCCTGGTTCTCTATTGCAGGTGATGCAGTCTCCATTGATGGTGAGGAGGAAGTTGCCGCTTGGCTTGAAAAAGTATGCAGAGCACTACCAAAGGAAAACAAGCGCTACCTGACGGGAGTCATCTTGTACACATGGTGGAACATCTGGAAAGAAAGAAATAGAAGGATCTTCCAAGGAAAAGAAGAGGACTGGGAACATGTGTCTTACAGGGCAAAGGAAGAGATCGACCAATATAGTTGGGCCATGAAGACGCCACTGCTAGCAGGCGCGGAACAAGAACCGGAAAACAATGTTGATGTAGTAGCACTCCTAAACAGCACAGAGTAACTCTTTCACGATTTGCCTCTTCCTCTGTTCGCAGCTATGACAGTTGCTGTTGTTTTCCTAGCTTCTTTGTATTTTTCTCTGTTGTGGCAACATAAGCTGCCCGGGCTACATTTAAGAACCTTTTATTTTGTATTCTGGATTTATCTCCTTCTATAATGAATGGGCAGAACACCTGCCAATTTGCCTTCAAGACAAATTGTGTAGCCATTGGTCAGTATTGTAACTTTCAGAGCTTGATGTTGAGCAACAAGATTAACCAGATCTCTATGCAGTTTGTTCTGACAATGGTTGTCCGAATAAGCAGCTTTGTCCTTACTTTCTGCTGACGCGTGAGCTCATGCTACAGTTTGAACAACAGCATGCAAGTTCAAACAACGAGCAGAGAGCGGGTCAGCAGTCTCCGACAACGAAGCCCCACCTTCCTGGGTCAGGGTCCTCTGAGTTGCTTCAGTAAATTCAGAGGATACCTTTGGTGCATTACCTCATATCTAGGCCGTCCATCATCTATTGAAGGGCTTTGATCGTTTGTCACTTTGCATCGGTACGTCCTACTTTCTTCCCCGATGCGACCGTGATTTGGATTGAACGCGAAACGCCATCGCCGGCGCCGCCGACTGCCGCCCAAAATGCTGTCCGCGGAGGCGTCGTTGCCATACGGCAGGATGCTGCCACTCCTGCCAGCCGATCCCTCCCTCATGTGCTTTCTGAAGACAACGGGATGGGGAAGCTGCTGGGGAAGAGGGAAAATGGCGACCGGTGGCAGCCCGCAGAGGAGGCTATCCTCGTCTGGGCCTCTTTCCTTGACCGGTCTGTGTATTGCTCTCCGCCAGCGACAACTCTGGCTACGACAGCTCGATAACAAAGTTTGGCAGAACAAATTAAAGGCCAACGACTGCTGCACGACACGACACGGGCAAGGGCCGAGACGTCGCTTCATCTCTCCACGGTGGAAGGAATCGCTGTAGTACAACCGCAAACGTTGAGCGGGCAAGGTCTCCGGCGACGGGCGTCCAGCTTGCGGCGTCGTCGTTGGTGCGCGGTGGCGCGGCCATTTACGTGGTCGATCCCATCGGAGGCTTGTGCGAGCGAGACTGCAAGAGGACACTGTCTTGTGGGCCTAAATGATGCCACCCTTGATCTACAACCGAACGGACCGGATCACCTCTAATTTAGAGAAGTCCTCCTCTGAATTAATTGAAGTAATTCAGAGGATCCGAACCCCGCCTTCCTCCGGACTGGAGCGTGTCCAGATCCGACGATGTCTTAACCATCTACTAGCTGGTTCTTGATGATCGAAAAGCTGGTGCACAAGCTGCTCCCGGCTAATCTGATGCTGAAGTTTCAGCAGCGGCATGCAGGTGTTCGAACATCGATCAACGAGCTGGTCAGCCAGCCTCCTGACATGGGCAGCGGCAACACAAGTCACCCGTGGCGCACCACCGCCCGGACGATGGTGAGCAGAACGGGAACGAGACTGCCAAGCCATTCGCGGACGCGTGAGGTTCAAATCAGGAGGAAGTCGACCAGACCGAGCGTGTGTGCGTGCGTGCATGCGGAGGCAATCACGACAGCTAGCGCGCTACACCCGGCGAAGCAGAGCAGCGACGACACGATCAGCATGGACCACCGGCCCGCCATGTCAGCCACGGGCCCTGAGAAGGTGCTGCCGTGGTGATGATGCTTTCATCTGATACAGCGGTCAAGCGATAGCGCCGTTCTCGATCGGAGATTGTTCACTTCAGCCGTGGTTGGTTACTGATCGAAGCTGATAAATGTCATTCTGGTCTTGACTTAGTGGTTAAGGCACCCGAGTAGCATTTTTGAAGTCTTGGATTTGACTCCCGTAGGAGCAAATTTCTAAGATTTAACGGCATTTGTGCTTTGAGCGGTAGGCGACGTGGCCGTCGACAGCGAGGCGCCTGTGGTGACTTCGTCAATCTGGAAAATTTGCCAGCTCGATCTTTGAAGATGCTCATATGAATAGAATTTGCGTATGTGCGTTCATAGAGGTGAGTGTACGTGCGTTGTGAGTATTTGAGTTGTACTATGTAATCACAAAAAAAAGCAATCTGGTGGGTAGCAGATAAGTTGGGATCTGAATAAATCTTAATCTCTTTTTTTTTTATTTAGAAATGAGAATATATTTCAATATTCCAGCCTCTGCAACAATCGGTGCATATAGTTGTTCCTTATTACAACCACAAATACAAACTTTAATAAAGCAAGACCAGACTCAAAACTTGACGCCAAAATTTAAACAAGTCTATCGCTAAAACACCAGCCATTACTAGCAAAAATTCCCATCGATGTGGTCTGAAGCATACAACATTCTTAAATTACTTGAGGGCGCTCCTCCTCTTTTTGCAAGATTGACCAGAACCGCATCCAGTGTGTATCTCTGAAGATCACCTGCATAGGAGTAAAAGCTCTTGTACTGTTAAAAACCACATCATTTCTACATAGACAAATTGCCCAACATAAAATGCAAGCTCCTACCAAAATTTTGTACTTAAGTTTCGTGTTTTGTGTACCCCCAAAAGCCAGTCCCCAAACAAATGTTGCACATTTACAGGAGGGGTAATGTTAAAAAACTTGTACAATTCTCCATATTAATTTAGCAACATGGCAATCGAAGAAAAGGTGCTGGATACTTTCATCTATATTACAGAAACAACATTTTAGACTTCCTTTCTGTTGTCTTTTTGCTAGATTGTCTTTGGTAAGAACTATTCCTCGAATCAAGTACCACATGAAAATTTTTATTTTTAAGGGCAATTTCAGCTTCCAGGAAACATGATTATGAGGTACAACATCCAGCGCAGCAAGCATCCGATACATAGATCGTACCGTGAACTTTCCGTCCTGTTGCAACATCCATCTAAATGTATCTTTTTGATCACTTAATTGGGTATGCATAACTTTAGCCACAAGCTGATGCCAAGCTACTAAGTTATTCCCAACTAGAGATTTTCTAAAAGCCACATTCAAAGGATTCGACCTAAGTACTGTTGCAACCGTTGCACTCTTTTTTCTATCAATGTTATATAAACTTGGGAATTGTTCACTAAAAGGGGTACTCCCTCCATCCCAGTTTACTTGGCATTCTGGGAGTGTTTTGAGATGTCCAGATTCATAGAATGTTCAATGAACCTAGACAGACAGCTTGTCCAGATTCAGAGAATGTTTAATGAACCTGGTTCAGAGCCAAAATGCCAAGTATTTTAGGACAGAGGGAGTATTATCCAACCATGCATCCTCCAGAATCTAACTTGCGCATCATCTCCCAGTTTGAATTTGCCTAATCTCAAAAAGTCTTTCTTCACCTTCATAAGGCTAGACCAAAAGTGAGAATCACCAGACATATGATCAACTTGAGTAATAGTTTTATATCTCAAGTATTTATTTCTTAGAAGTTTCTGCCACACCCCTTCCTTATTTATGAGTTTGAACAACCATTTACCAAGAAGACACTTATTCTGTAGCTCAGGATCTAAGATGCCTAAGCCTCTTTGATCTTTTGGTGTACACATAATTCCCCACTTAGCCAATCTAAATCTCTAGACTTTTGCTATCCAATTGTATCTCTGAATATTGAATGCTGTTAGTTGGGAGATTTCTCTTGTGTTTGGTTCTGATTCGTGTGGTTGGCAAGCATAGTTAGGAAATCGCCAAGTGTAGCCTTGGCGGCGCACCCTGGTCACCTCAAGATGCCTAGGCGCCTTAAAAGCTAGTAGATCGCTAAGTGGGTTCGTGACCATCTCCACCTTTAATCTATAGCAAACTAAATTTGCAAGGAGGTGTATATCTAAGTGGCATAGAAAGGTCAACAAATCATTATCTACAAGCAAGGAATGTGTATAATTAGAACAGTGGTTGCCGCTTTAATTAATTTGATTTTCTTGTTCTACTTTATAGTTGTGTGGACGTTTCCTCATTTCCTAAATGTTATTTGGAAATTGAGGTTCAGATTTTAAAAAAATAGCAGCCATCTAATATTTGGTTATTTGGCTTTGCCACTAATTTATGGAACCTCATTTCTACTCACAAGGCTTTACTTAGACAAGTATAGTCACAATTGTTCTTTCTTACAATCCTTATTTAGACTATTTTCAATGGGTAGAATCGTATATATTAATTAGGTGTCAAGTATGATTTTTTTATGACATGGCATAGGGTTAATTGGGAAAGAGAGAAAAGTAGTATCATCTCCATACCCATGATACACATTTTAGGCTTGAAAACCGTGTTAAATTCATATTGGCTCGCAACATATATGTTAAAACTGAATGAGATAGTATGCCTAGGATAGAACAACGTAGTATCATCAATTGTAGAGGCCACCGAGAAGATGGAAGACATTATTCAACGACTATCAACAAAACTTGATATGATTTATGATGGTTTAGATACATAGACGCTTACTACTGGAACTTGAGGTTCAGATAAATAATAATAACATGTAATATTTGGTTATATGGTTTTGCTAGTAATTTGTGGAAGGTCATTTCTAACATATTATATAGTCACAAGTTCATTTGTAATATTATAGAAGGTTTTGGTGCCCTCCCAGGTAGCTCACCAGCCAGGCAGAACTCCCGGGCGTAGGATTTTGATCTGGCAATGTAGACTCAACCAACGAAAGGTGATGCCTCACAGCAAATATCTAATTATTATTCCATTATAAGCAGCAACATAATGAAATGGTGCCACCAATCTATAATATTGCTCCCCTCCCAATCCATAATCCATAGTATCATGATGCAAAATCTAAGAGGGCCACATCAACAAGAGATTGGTTTGTTGATACCACCTCTCCAAATGATGATATATACTACATTGTCGTATCATAGGCACACTATCTCATTTAATTTTGACCTATATGTTGCGAGTAAATATGAATTTAACATTGCAAGTTGTATCATGGAGATGATACTGCTTTGTTCTCTGTGCTAATTAACTCTACGACATGTCATAAAAAAGATCCTATGTGGCATCTATTTAATGTCTATGATGCTACTATTGGGAGTAGTCTAAATAAGCATAGTAAAGAATGTACAACAGTGATTATACTCATCTAAAAGAACATGTGACTATACTTATGTTGGAAATGGCGGCCTTCTATAAATTAGTAGCAACCAAAGACTCAAAGATGAGATAGTCTTTGGTCACAGGCTGGAGACAGGCAGACGCTAGAGTCGCTCCTGTCCGGCGTGGCCATGGGTGGAGAGAGGGAAGAGATCGACCACCGCGCTTAGCGTTCCGCACGCCATCGACGTGGCAGTTGTCTGTCGTTGTTGTTTCTGGCGGCGTCATTATATTGTGTGAGCGCGCCGCGGCGGACGTGAACAGAGGCGCTACGGGCACCGTGGTCACTGGTCACAGGTCGTACGCCACGCGATCAAGCGGCGACTCTCCCGGCCGCCGACGAGGCCACACCGAGCGTTTCTTCAGGCCGACCGCCACGCGTCGCGTTCGTGGACAACAAGCTGCGCTGGTCGTTCCGGCATCTGGAGCTCCTGGACCAGAGCAGAGCGCCGTCAGTCGCTGCACGCGTTCGACACGGTTGAAGAGAGGAGCCACGCGTTCCGTTGTCGTCGCACCATGCTGCTCTGTGCCCGGCGGGGACGTCAGACGTGGACGCTGTGCATCGCCCGCCGAACATCTCCTTCCTCGGCCAGGAACGAACGCGTGCGTCCTCGGCGGTCCAAGACACATGACGAAACGACGACGACCAATTCCAACCGTACGTTATAAGTCCAATCGCAGCATGCATGTGACCAAGGGAAGGGGAATAAAGACCGGGCGGCCGCTTGGCCAGAGCGCCGCCGTGCTCGATCCCGCTGCAGGCTTCGACGCCCAAACGTATGCGACGTCGTCAGAGCTCGATCGATGAGCTCCCTGACGAGCAAGTGAGCAACCACGCAAGCAGGACAATGAAGCGACTACGAGACCACTGGGATCGATAGGTCAACACAACACGTAGGACGATGCATGCGCCGCCGAGGACGTGCGCTTGGTACGTTCTGCTCAAGGCAGGCGAGGCGAGGCGAGGCGAGGCGAGCATCTGCATCTCAATCCGGGTAAGGAAACGAAGGCCAAGCTCCCCCTGCAGTGAGATTAGTAGGTTATCCGACCAGTCCATGCAGTACCAGGCAGCGATTGCTGGATCGTGGAATGGAAGCTGGGACGACGGCTGTCCGGCGACGCCTGGAGTTGTTGGAGATGGAGAGACCCGGCGGCGCCGGCTGCCCCTGCTGCCCTGCCCGCCGCGATCAAACCGGCCTCGAAGCCGAGAGCAGAGGAGGAGCCGTTCCCCCTGCTCAGGGGGTCGGTCATCTTCAAAGCCGTCCGATAGGGAACGTGCGGCCCAGATTGGGCCCAGCGGAGTTTGACCTGGTCGTTTTAATTCCTGGTTGCTGCGGACTCCACACACGTCTCTGCTGGGTGCTCAGGGTCAGGGCTCGCATCCCAGCAGAGAGAGATCAAGGTGAGGTGCATCCGTGCGCCGGCTCGCCTCGAGAAGGTGCCATGTCCGCTGGACGGGACGTCGAGAATGCACGCTTTGCAAATCATCAACTAAAGCCGGCGGGCGGGTCGTCGGCGTCCTGAGAGCTGGCAGCATGGAAGTTGCGACGCCGACCGACGCATCTTTCGTAACAGGAGGCGTTGTTATCTCGTGTCGCGCATATACGCGCGACGCGAGACGACAGCGGCGGCGGCGGCTCAAAGTCCATGGCCTGTGTCCGCGCACATGGTGGTGCTCCATGCATGGGAGCTCATTGTCCATCTCTAAATATAGTTGACGACGACGACGACCCCTAGCCTGTTGTTCCGGCCGGTTCTTGCAAGCAGGTCGTCCCTCAATCGACTCCGGGGACGTCTCTCTCATCAGGTAATACTTACGTTTGACCTTTTTGGAACCCGAGCGAGTGGCATCATGCTCCATGTCGTCGTAATTCCATTTTTCGTAATTTTCTTCGTCGCCGGCATGAACACTTGCTGCATGTGTTACTGCCTTGCTTGCTCCGTACTTTTTCATTAATTGAACATGAACAAGTTACTTACCTCCATCCCATAATAATTGTCACTGTTGATTTTTAATCATTATTTTTGACCATTCGTTTTATTCAAATTTTTTACACAAATATTAAAACAAATCCATCATGATTATATTATTTTAAATGATAAAACATGTTATGAAAAGACAACTAATGTTTGCACGAAAAATTCAAATAAAACAAATGGTAAAAATGATGATTACAAGTCAAAAGTGACAAATATTTTGAGACTGAGAGAGTACTTAACTTTTACTGCCGTCGTTTTCACTAGTTGCCCATGTCCTACTACGCTGCACTAGTACGTCATCGCCAAAAGCCTGAGTTCAGTTCAGAGTAAAATTAATGAGCAGATCGCACGGACAATGAGCCTGACCATGGACGGGACGGACAGATTCAGTTCCCCCCAAAAATTTGACGTTCAAAACGGTGGAGCAGTGTGCTGTTGCCACCCAAATCTCTATTGGGTATTAATTGTAAACAGAATTAGGAAACATTGAACCCCTTGTGGGGGCCGCGTGATCTATTTATACTTCCTCCGTTTTTAAATTGTTGTCGCTATTGACTTTTTTTTGCTATGTTTGACCATTCGTCTTATTCAAAAAAGTTTGAAAAATATCATATATTTTGTTATGATTTGTTTCATCTCCAAAGTAAGTTTAAACATAATGTATAATTTTGCATATTCGAACATATATTTTGAATAAGACGAATGGTCAAACATAAATAAAAAAGTCAACGGCGACAACAATTTAAAAACGGAGGGAGTAGGAGGCAAGAAAAGCCTTTGCCGTGGCTTACAAGGAAGATCAACGAAGTTGATCGTGTACAACAGAATTACATGAGTTTATCTCTATCTTTAGGCTACCTACTTGCTATACAAGTCATCGTGCCAAACAAGTTAACATACAAACTATCTGTTACTTCAACACCCTCCCTCAATCTAAAGCTAGTACAGATTTAGATTGCGCTTAAATGCTTGAAACAACTTAACAGGGAGAGGCTTGGTGAAACCATCAGCTACCTGATCCTTCGACGAAATAAATCGAACATCCAACAATTTCTGCGCAACACGTTCACAGACAAAATGAAAGTCCACTTCAACATGTTTCATGCGACCATGAAAAACAAGATTTGCTGACAAATAGGTAGCACCAATGTTATCACACCAAATCTGCGCAGCCTTGCGAGAAAACACACCAAGTTCACGCAACAATGTTTGTACCCACATGATTTCTGCAGTAGCATTTGCCAAGGCCTTATACTCGGCCTCAGTACTTGATCTCGACACTGTTGCTTGCTTTCGAGCACTCCATGATATAAGATTGGATCCCAAAAATACTGCAAAACCTCCTGTGGACCGATGATCATCAACACATCCAGCCCAATCTGCATCGACAAAAGCACTCACAGTCATGGAACTCGACTTGCCAATTCTAATTCCAAGATTCAAAGTACCTTGGACATATCTCAATATTCTTTTCGTTGCTGTCCAATGCAAGGAGGTTGGAGCATGTAGAAATTGACAAATCTTATTAATGGAATAAGAGATATCATGTCGAGTCAAGGTGAGATATTGTAAAGCCCCAACAAGACTTCTATAACGAGTTGCATCTTCTTGACCCAAAGAAACTCCTTCTACTGCAGAAAGCTTCTCAATAGTGGACATAGGTGTATCTGAAACTTTACAATTATACATACCAGCTCTTTTCAAAATATCCATGGCATATTTCTCTTGACTCAATATAAGTCCATTACTTGTCTTCTTGACTTCAATGCCTAAGAAATAATGGAGATCTCCTAGGTCTTTCAAAGCAAAGTCTCTCTCAAGAGCCTTCAATAGTGCCATTGTTGCATTCTGTGAAGAACTTGCAACTATAATGTCATCAACATAAACCAATACAAAAATTATCACATTGCCTTGATTAAAAAAGAAGAGAGATATATCTGCCTTGGATCCTTTGAAGCCAAGCTCAACTAATCTTGTACTTAACCGAGAAAACCAGGCTCTAGGTGTTTGTTTAAGTCCATAGAGTGCCAAATCTTCTCCTAATCTTGTTTGTAATACAAACAAGATTAGGAGAAGATTTGCTTTCATACCCTGGTAGTTGTCTCATATAAACCTCTTCCTCCAGAACACCATGAAGAAACGCGTTCTGCACATCTAGTTGGTGAAGACTCCATCCTCTTGATACTGCAATAGACAACACAAGTCTAATAGTAGCAGCTTTGACCACAGGACTAAAAATGTCCTCATAGTCAATACCATATCTCTGTTTAAAACCTTTTGCAACTAATCTGGCCTTATACCTGTCAATAGTACCACCAGCCTTTCTTTTTACCTTGTATACCCATTTACAGTCTATAACATTGGCACCTCTTTTTGGTTCAACTAAATTCCAAGTTTTGTTGCGCAAGAGAGCTTCATACTCAACATCCATTGCACGTTTCCATTGAACATTTTCTAGTGCATCTTGCAGATTAGTAGGCTCTGCTGATACTACCAAATTGCCAAATTTAACTTTACCATCGAGTTTAACCGTACCATCAGTTCGTACCTTTGGTTTAACAATACCATGTTGTGCACGAGTTGTAGGACGGCTTGGTGCAGCCGGTTGCACAGGCGCCGCAGCCACAGATGATCCGCGAGATCCTGCCTGCGCACCCGTCCCGCTACTGGACACGCGTCCAGTTTCTGATGGAGGCTGAGACTGCCCGGGACACAGCGCGACGCGGTCTGCTCCCGCGGTCGGGACTGTCGGCCCACGTGGCGGCGAGAGAGGGGCTAGGCCGGCCTGCGCAGCCGGCAGCGCGCAGCCGGCCGTATCCTGCACCGCTCCAACCTCGGACGCAGGCGATCCCAAGGCGGATTCTGGCGGCGCATCAGCTTCGTGTCTCGCGCCATCGTCAGGAAGCAGCAGCTCATGCAAATCTCGTCTGTTCTCCCTGATTCTTTCACCATTTGACTCCAAATTTTCTGCAGTACTCAATACACCAGCTCCAGATTTATCAGATGGGTTAGTAGCAAGAAGATTAATCATATTTTGGTCATACAATTCCTCGCCCCCATGATCCAAATTGTGGAGATGATCCGGAAGTAAAGATAATTCTTTGCGAAGTAAAGCACCGGCATTTGGATGTAGTTTGGCAAAGGGAAACAACGTTTCATCGAACACTACATCCCAAGATATGTAGATACGACCGGTAGAGACTTCCAGACATTTGAAACCTTTGTGAAAAGGACTATAACCAAGAAAAACACATTGAGTAGATCGAAATTGGAGTTTCCGTTGGTTAAAAGGTCTAAGATTGGGCCAGCATGCACACCCAAAGGTTCTAAGAGAAGTGTAATCAGGCTTGATCTCAAATAATCGTTCCAAAGGTGTGTCTCCATGAATGACTTTGCTAGGAAGGCGATTGATAAGATAAGTGGCAGTTATGAAAGCTTCGTCCCAAAATTTCAAGGGTAAAGAGGCATGCGCAAGAAGAGCTAGGCCAACTTCTACAACGTGTCTATGCTTTCGCTCTGCTGAACCATTTTGTTGATGGGCATAAGGACAAGAAACGTGATGAGAAATTCCAACACGTTGAAAAAAGGTGTTGAGCTTTTGATATTCGCCTCCCCAGTCAGTTTGCATGGAGATAATCTTACGATTGAACATTCTTTCAACAAGATTTTGAAAATCATGGAATTTTTGGAAGACCTCAGACTTGTCTTTAAGCAAATAAATCCATGTATACTTGCTAAAATCATCGATAAAACTGACATAATAATTCTTCCTTCCTACAGATGTTGGAGCAGGACCCCAGACGTCCGAAAAAACAAGTTCTAAAGGAAACTTAGACTCACTAAAAGACTTGGGATGGGGCAATTGATGACTTTTTGCCCTTTGACAAGCATCACACACTGATTCGTCGTGTGAATCAATACAAGGAATTTTATTTCTACTAACAATTTGATGAACTATTGCCGAAGAAGGATGACCTAGTCGATCGTGCCACCTCTCCAAGGAAGGTTTGATAGCACCAAAAGCTTGCCTACGCAATCCGGAAGGAAGGGACGTCAAGGGGTAAAGGCCGCCTCTACTTCTGCCGTGATGGAGGATTTTCTTCGTTGCCCGATCCTTGATCAAAAAGAATTTAGAGTGAAACTCAAGAAAGGCATCATTATCGGTAGCTAGTTTATGAACAGAAAGAAGATTCTTGCTAGCCTTAGGAACATGTAAAACATTCTTGAGTTGAAGATCACGATCATGGGTACGAATAATTGAATCACCAATATGAGTAATTTCCATACCAGATCCACTAGCAGTGTGGACTTGATCTCCTCCATAGTACTTGTCCCGCACGGTCATTTTGTCCAACTCACTGGTTATGTGATCGGTAGAACCAGAGTCACACAACCAGTTAGTGTCAATGCCGTACGACATGTTGGCGGCGTTGGCGATCTTCTCCTCGCCAGTGAATGACTTGTCGAACCTCTTCCAGCACTTCTGCACGACGTGGCCAGTCTTGCCGCAGAGCTAGCAGATGGGCTTCCCGGCGCCATTCTTCCGGTTGTCGTTGTAGTCGTTCCTGCCGCGGCCGTTGGGACCGCGACCGCCTTGGCTTCCTTGTCCACCGGGTCTTGTACGTCCACGCATGTTCCCGCCATGAGCATTGCGCATCCCAGCGTTTGCGGATGATGGAGAGCCCTGCAGGATCTCGAGACGTGTCTCGAAGCTGAGCATATGTGCCAGCAGCTCGCTCGGCGTGATTGGCTCCACACGCGCCGCGACGGCCGAGACAACTGGATTGTAGTCCATGTCCAGGCCGGCGAGCACATATGAGACAAATTCTTCATCATCGAGCTTCTTCCCCGCAGATTGCATCTCATCTGCGAGGGACTTCATCTTGGCGAAGTAGTCGGAGACGCTTGACGTCCCCTTCTGCGTGGCCGCGAGTGCCATGCGTGTGTTGATCGCACGCGCCCGCGACTGAGACGAAAAGATGCTCTGGAGCTCGGACCAGAGCTTGGTCACACACGTGATGGTTGCGACCTGAGCGAGGATCTCACGGGACAGAGATCCCAGCAAGTAGCTCAGAACTTGCTGTTCTTGTGCCGCCCACTGCAGGAACGCCGGATTCGGCGACGGCGACTTCTCCTTGTCTGCAGCGTCAAGGAATTGTTCAGGCTGCTTGAGGGAACCGTCGAGGAACCCATCAACCTGCGCGCCTCGCAGGGTAGCCATAACTTGAGCCTTCCACAGCGCGAAATTGGAACGGGTGAGTTTCTCTGTCACGGGCTGGCTGAGGAGCGCCGTGACGGTGGAGGTGGATGATGAGGATGCCTTAGATGCGATTGTGGAGGAAAGTGGCTCTGATTACCATGTAAACAGAATTAGGAAGCGTTGAACCCCTTGTGGGGGCCGCGTGATCTATTTGTAGGAGGCAAGAAAAGCCCTGCCGTGGCTTACAAGGAAGATCAACGAAGTTGATCGTGTACAACAGAATTACATGAGTTTATCTCTATCTTTAGGCTACCTACTTGCTATACAAGTCATCGTGCCTAACAAGTTAACATACAAACTATCTATTACTTCAACATTAATTAAGAACCCTAGCTACTACACGCGTCACGTGACACATGGCTCCGTAACAATAGTCTAGCCCTCGGTCAATAGGTCTTGAGCAACAAATGTCACCGGGTTTTACAATGGTTGTCGGAAGCACCTTTGTGCAGTTTCTTCAAAACTCTGAATAGTGCGACCACCAGCAGGTACGCTACGCGGGTGCGCACTGCGAGCCGAGGCGCCAAGCAGAGGAGCGAACATTGACTGGTTGACTCATTGGCGGCAGCCGCCTCGCCGGACCGGCCGGAGGGCAGCACGTTGACTGCAAAGACTCCAGTGGCGGAACTTAACGGAGCACGTCTCACCTCGCAAAGTCGCAGATAACCACGACAGAGCGCGGCGCGCGGAAGAACGACGCCCGGCGCTGCTACTCCGGCGGACTGCCTAACGACAAACTGCTGTTCCCGCTCGCTTCGGCCCACCGCTGTCTTTCTCTTTCTGCGCGAGGTGCTCGACGAAATGCTTGGACGTATCGGCTGTCCTTGTCCGCCAGATGCAGGGGATGGTTTCGTTGGTGCCAACTCGAAAGTATCGTCGCCCTGCCGAGTCGCCGCGCCACCTCTCCCTTACGCCGACGTGGGAGAGGAAGCCCGTACGTGACGCCGAAGGTCGTCATCCGGCGGGGCAAGGAGGAGCGGCGCATCCGGCAGGACAGGAGGCACCTGACCCTCCCGACAAACGCCCTCCTCGTGCCGCACCTCGTCGAGGGAGAGGCTCTCCTCGACGGCCTGACCAAGCTCGTCCAGGGCGAGCCATCCCTGTGAAGCGATACGGGTGAAACACTGTGCTTTGCAATTGCCGTGGCGTGTGCTTTATTCGTGCACATGGAAATTACGTATTCACAGGAACATCAAGGAGTGGTGTGTTCTTGGCTCTTGCCAGGTTTTGCGCCGAGGCCGCATCGGGCACGAGATCAGGCCAGGAACTCACTGCAAAAGGAGACGTACGATGTTCCAAGGCTTCCGGCCATCCTGGGTCCGAACGACCTAGCCTGGTCCGGCCGAACGATTTCGCCGCTGGGCAGCATACTATAGGTAGGCCCCCGCTCGTGCAGGACCAGGACGGAGCGCTAGTGGCCGCAGCGTACAGGAGCATGATGCCCTCAGTCCTCAGAATTGCTACTCTCTTCACATCTCCCGGTCGCCGCATTTTTTTTTCGTCTGTCTAAATTTTTTTTTAGTGAAACGATCTTCCGTCTAATTTTTTTTTTTTTTTTGAGACACGATCTTCCGTCTAAATGAAACGATCTTCCGGATTCTGGAAACGACGGCCTACTATCTTCCTTGCTTACGGACCTGGCTCCGTCGCGTGGGCTGGAAACTTAAAGCCTTATTTGTTTGGTTGGGCCTCCAGGCCATGCCAGCCCGGCCTTCGCTATAGGTGGAGATTGAGGCGAGGCTTCCTGACGCCGACGGCTCCCCCTTCTGCGCTGCGCCCCCGATCTGCTCCAGTTTCTCGCATGGCGCTTCTCCGTTCCGCCGCCCGCGCGCGCCAGCTCCTGCATCCGCTGGAGCAGCAGGGTTCCGTGTTGCGACGGATCCCCGGCCCTCGCCTCCTCAGTAGCTCCGTCCCCACCGAGGTACACACCAGCTTCCCCTTTCCTCGTACTAATTAGAACAATCATAAGTGTCGATTTAGGCGACCTGCCGCCACGGATTGTTTGGTTGGAACCGAAAATCCAGGGTATTCGTTTAGGATCTGTTGATCTGCGTAAGTTGTCGGCCCTGTTCATCGATCTGAGCCTAATCACTGTTGCCGTATCTTCTGAAAATTTCTTCTTTTATGCTAATCCTCTAAGTTTTAAAATTGTCAAACTATGTAGTCGAATTAATGTTATAGCATCTTATGGTCTGCTTACTCTCGGTCTCGGGCCACTGGCACTACTTTAGGGTTAGTTAGGCTTAGTTTTTTTTTTTTTTGGGGACCCTTAGGGTTAGGTTTCCGATGAGATTACCCTGATCGGCTATAAAGGTATAGAGTGAGTCTGGGGTTAGTGGAGGCCCAGTGGTGGCAGCGCAGGGCGAAGCGGGGGCGGAGGCTTAGAGGATCATCATCTGTTGATGCAACGATTTAGATGAATCAATGGCTGTAAAATGGTTTTGTGTCAAGACTTTGTGGAAGGATGAGAGAAAAAAAGATGCCCATCCTTTAATATTATCCTCAATGAACAGTTAAAAAGAAATGCCTAACAGGTCATGAAATGTGAGCATGATAGCTTCTGCCCTAAGAACACGACATTTGATGCATGTAACTAAATATGCGAATCATCGCTCACTAACATTCTAACACTAATTCTTTTTTCTTGTTTCTGCAGAGGCACAACTCTCTGAATCATCGTTTGACAGACACAGTGGAACGCAAAAGGCACGCTAATGGAAAGAATGATGATATTCTTCAGCGGATATCAATGAAAATTGACAAGGTTTCGGATAACCTGGATGAACACTCGCGCTTACTTGAAGAACTTGAGGCTCGGATAAAAGCCAATAATAAGTAAGACCGGAGTCACCGGACTATGTAGCTTGATGTATACTAAACCCATTTCCTTCACTGGTTATACTGACTATCATTCTTTAATCTTACAGGCGTCGGGAGATAGACTTGACACCCGCAGTTGTGCTGATATCTGCCTCTTTCATTTCCTTTGGCCTTTACAAATATGTACTGGGCTGACTTGGGTGTGGGGAGGGAATGGCAGATGCAAACCTCTGTTGGTGTTGGGTGTGGGGAGGGAATGGGCCGAATGGCAGATGCAAACTTCTGAGTTGGTGTTGGGTGTTCCTGGCAGGTGCAAACCTCAGTTTCTGTAAATCCTTTATCTATGTTATGTTTATTCTTGAACAAGTAGTCCGTTGGATGTTTATTACTTTGCAAGGCATCATAAACATTTGATATTTTTGTGCCAAATGACCACCCAGAGCATGAGGTGACTCGTGTGCTGGTGGCCTGGTGCGCGGAATGCGCACATAGCAACTCATAAACATTTGATATTTTTTACTTGTTCTCTCTATAACTCTGATCACTTATCCATTGATCAAAATCACGTGTTTGTTTATGCGGACTCTGTGTATGGTTACTCAAAGATCTGTCGTTCTAGCTCTCATGGGCATTCATAGTGTATACAGGGTATGTGTGCGTTAAGAGAGTTTGTGCTTCTGTAGATGAGCGTCTAATATTTCAGAGAAAATAGAATCTGTGGTGAATTCTTTTTAGAGCAAATACAGATGGAAATATCTTCCAAAAAGTTCACATAGAAATAATATACTAGTGCGGTGTTGCACTAGACAATGAAAAAAAAACTATCTTCACGTTACTGCTGTTGTACAACAAAAAAAAAAGTTATTTCAATACTATGTAGTATAGCATAAAAGCAATAAGCTTTATTGCAACATGATAAAGTCCCACACACATATATATATCCTGAAGTAGCTATGATGTCTACTTCTCTTCTGTAGCTTTGTTTTCCTGGGAGCACTGCTGCATCATGTACGTGACAATGCCGGCTACCATGGCGGCATCACCAAATAGCACTTTTCTGCACCTAGCTTCCCTGCTGGTTAAGCGAACAAACACGCAAAGTCAATAATATTATTATCAATATTCACCAACAACCGGAACTAATAATTTACAGATATCTATACCCCCCCAAAAAAAAAAGTAGTCAAGAAGGGCTTACTGCTTCTTTACACTTACAGCTTAAGCCAGTGCCTCTGTTGCACACTAGTAACATGAATAGCGTTGTTTAAATCTGAGCATGACCATGCGTTCATCAATGCAAGTGCCCAACAGTTCAGTATTGCACACTACTGACGCTATAGCAAATCAGCGAGCATCATCCTAATTCATAATTTAGAGAATCTATAGAACCGTGAAACCTGAATTCTTAGGGAGCCAATGGCCAATTCGGCACAGCTGCACTTTCTTCAGACCTGAAACAGAAACCTTGACGAGCTGCAGGTTGCCTGAGATGTGTATGCACTGCTGGCTGCCAAGTTGCTGCCCCTGTTGTAGCTGTAGCAGTGATTGACGAGCTGCTGCTGTTGCGCTCTGAAGCTGGAGAACAGTGCACCCCGTCGTCGATTTGTGCTTGTGGCGTGATTCTTCAGACCTGCCGAGATGAACACTCTAGTGCATGTTTTTTTTTTTTGGCAGAAAAGGGCATACTCTGGAATTTCATTACTTGTGATAACGAAATTACAGCTGTTATCGCATAAAGCGTTCAGAAACTTGAAAGCAAGTTCGACAGAAAATAAAACTTCTTATTTACGAGCCCCATGGGCCGCAGGGGATAACTGTCTCCCGAGAATGCACCAGAATGCTACGACTATCATTAACATGAACTTGCTTCTTCCTGCTTCTCAGCCAATCCTGTGCTTGAGCCTTCATCCCGTCGACATTGCAATGCTCCTGTTGACGCTGTTGTTGCCAATGTTGTTCATCACCCTCGCGTGCATTTGTACAACAGCTTCCTTGAGTGCATTTACAAGCAATTCCGTCGCATGAAAATGTCAAAAATTTAGTTTCACGTTGTACAAGGGACTCTCCCTGTTTCACCCAAAAATACATACATGGCCTAAAAAGGGTTACAAGTAGGAAATGCAAATCCTAATTTTTTGCATTTTCAGTTCCGATAGGAGAGCTTTTCACATATATGTAGGCACAATAAAAGATTTGACATCAACTCGTCATGCCATTTCTACATGGACAGTAAATAAAGTGCAAAAGATGGATAATGGACTTTCCTGTGAACTGCATCATTTTCTACCCAGGATAAATGTACATTACAAAATAAAAACTAACAAGGATTACAAAAAGGAAAAGGATGGAGCAAAGGGCCAAAAAAAAAAATCTCTCAATGAGCTTGATCTTCTTCAGTCAGCAACCTGAAACACGTTCAGTCCCCCCTGTAAAGGAGTATGCTGAGATTGCCCATCCACACTTCATTGTTGTGCTGAAATTCTGTATATATGCAATACAATATATGATACATCCCACTACCAAATTCACCAAAGATGGCAATACGGAAACAAAAAAAATGCTGAATCAAAGTTAGAACCTGATTTTAGCTAGAACATACTAAATGGGATATATCTATCCAAACACAAGAAGTCAATCCACAAAATATCACAGTCCATGTGCTGATAAAAAGTATTTTTTAAAGATTCAAACAACAGTTCATCGGACATTAATACACCAGTGGGAATTAAACCTGGTGAACATGCTATAGAAGATTGTCAAAATAGTTGTTGATACACTAATCACATATGAAGGTCTAGCTATTTTGAACAGTCTTAGAAGCTACCAAGCGATCACTTTTCTGAGGGAGAAGTAGCCAACTGCAGGATACAAATTAAAAGCGTGAGGATATTGCATCCAAAATTACAAACCACGGTATTCTATACAAAAAGATAATCAGGGCATTATCAGAACAAATGCAAGAAGATGCTCAATCTTTTTTTTTTTTTGAGGGCAAGAAGATGCTCAATCTATGACTGATGTGTACCAAAGTTATCTTTTTAATAGATTTGTATCATACTATATTTAACATGGTTCAATACAATGTATCCTTCATAGAAAGAAGAAAATAATTGAGACAATACAGACATGCAACTTTGGCAATGACTTCAAAAAATCCACAAACAAAATATCTAATTTGTTGTAAAGAAGGATGATCTGGTAGAAAATTAAAAATGAGGCAACAATACAGGAGAACTCTTACCTATGCCATCATTAAACTCTTGGTAAGATGAGCGATTGTGCTGCTTCAATACTCAACATATTACCATGGCTGAAACACTCAAAATAAAATGATAATGCATTAGCAGGACCACGTGTTCAGAATTTTACATCATGTGGCAGAGGAACATATATTTTAACTTAAAACACTAAAAGCGGATAAAACATGAAATGTGATGCTGAAACCATAACAGAACAAATGCAGATAGCAATAATAGCTGACACTCTCCAATATAATGTTGCATCTTCAGGCTAAACAGGATATAGATACTCACTGCACTACTATTGAGATGATCAGCAGCTAGTTCTCAGTCGAGGTTTAGGGTAAGATTTCTCAAAAATTGGGATTGACTGAGACACACCCATTTAAGCATGTACACTGGAGATTCTTAGGGTGAAGAGCTATGGATACTTATCACAAACACTGACTCAAAAGTGAGACTTTATCAAAACTATTAATTTCAATATTCAAATAAGCAATATTATTGCTCCAATCCATCAACCTGTTTGTCCCCCATTCGATATCAGCAACAAATGACATTTATTTATTCAGTCAGACCAGAAGCCATATCTCTAAATTTCCAATGTAGCACTTATTTACACAGAAAAGACATGGGACCCATTGAGTGAAGATTCATGAAACTGAAAGTAAGCAGAAGAATATTTTTTGCTGCCACCTGAAGCTTGCAAACAAGACATTACTGAATTGTTCTGAATCCACGAAACCACGAAAATCAGGTACGCAAGTTTGGTGGGCAAGAAAAGGTTTCCACACTGTTAGAGCGAAACATTCCTCTGCATAAGACCTCTACGACTAACTGAAACAGCAAAAGTGAATTTAGGAGACATTACAGCTGCTATCTCCCTAGGTAGCCCATCACTTTGAATCATAGACATAACAGTTTTCCCAATGACTTGTTGCGCAACTCTACCAAATAGAACAAATTTAGCAGCCGCAGTACTATCCGCCACAATAACACATAACCTGTATGTACTTTGGTATGGCAAATTACTATGTAGCAAATACCAGATAATTCAATTATATATGTACTTTTTAATAAAAAATAGAGTGAAATGCACTGGTGATACACAAACTTGTCAAGGTGTGTCAAATAGGTACATAAACTCTCCAACTAGAGATTTAGGTACAAAAACTTGTTATGTGGTGCACCGCAGGTCCGAAATCAAATTTGGGTTGTTTTGCCGACGTCGTGGCATGCCAGGCGAAGATTGGGCGGGAGTTTTGCCGCCATGCAAGGTGATAACATTTTGCACTTGACCCCTTCAAATATGTGGCCATCACTTCTCCTCTCCCTCTCTAACTCACTCAATATATATACTGAAATCTGAGTTTAAAAATCTGAGTTAACACCACGCCATAGCAGGTCCATACATATGATATTTTTCGTTTTTTAAAAAATAAAACAGAGCATCAGCTCGTCACTGATTTCAGTCACCACTTCAGGTGTAAACAGAGCAACATGCTGTCGTGCAGTTCAAACATTGCATAAAATAGATGTAATTGGCTGTACCATAAAATCCGAAACCAATCTAGACCGAATTAATGAACAATCGAAGTATGATTCAATGCCAAAAAATTGCGTACAGAGGATGCACTTACTGTACAGAGGCGGTGGTTCCCCTTTACGCCGCAAGGCCTGCACCATCGTCGCAAGGAGAAAGATCGACTCCAGGAACCCCCACTCGGTGGCAGCGCCTCCTGATTTCCCAATCGAATCCTCGCGCCTCGCCGCCGATCGCCGCAGCGAATCCCTCTGCCCCTTCCGCCCTTCGCCTCCTGGAGGACGACGAGGCCGAGAAAAGGATCGACCACAATGCGGCAAAACAATAGGGGTTTCTTTGCATATATTCCATGACCGCTGCCTCCTCACGTACCTTTCACATGAGCCACGTCGGCGGCAAAACGAACCAGTTTTTGTTTCGGACCTGCTCTGCACAACATAACAAGTTTTGGTACCTAAATCTCTAGTTCAAGAGTATGTGTACCTATTTGGCACTCCTTGACAAGTTTGTGTATCTCTGGTGCATTTCACTCTAAAAAATATGTATGTCCTTTTTAATAAAAGAAATTCTACACAGCAATGTCAATGAATCCAGTAATGTATATGCTTTAAAAATCTTTTGGCTTCATATAAACATTTGCAACATACCATTCACACATTATATCGATCATATTAATAGCGAAGCAGACAAATAAAATTATGACCCATTATATATACGCATGCACTGAACAAGTGCTCCACCAAACACCAAAAAATGTGCAAGTTTCCCCAAAAATTGACATATGTCTGCACCCTTACCAAACCACATAGGTTGAGTGTTATGGCTTAGAACTACCAAATCAATAACAAACAGTAATAAAATCAGGGTTAGACTTAGAGATTGTCATGCCATATCACCAAAACATGAGAATGCCATCCATTGCACTGCCGTTGATACATGTATGTGCACCCCTCCCTAACTATATGTCGATAGTTGACTACTTGATGAAGTCTTACAGTTTGAATGGTTTCAGACTCAATGTATTATCATGATCAGATAGCAAGTGTCCACATCATATTCTTATACAAAAAGATTGAGAAAAGCAATTATTTCTGCGGTAATCGAATCATTTCAGGGAACTCACAGGACTAACATCATAAAGAAAAGGATCATAAATCTTTCATAGAGAGAACTAAAATCAGTGGAACGTTTGGCAAATTTTGAAATAGCACCTGAATTCACGTCGCAAACTCGCAATGTCATCTGACTGAAATGATAATGCTGTTTATAATGACATAATAGAACAATACTACTGCATATTGTGGTGATCTGTCATTGAAATAGAAATTAAAATACTTAAATGGAACATGGTGTCAATACATGCAGGTTACCCCAACTATAGAAATTGCAACAAAGTAGAAAAAAAGATGTATCATCACTTTTGGTTTGCCTACTGCAGGCTTAACATTGACACAAACACCTTCAAAGCATGCTCTGTACAAGAAAAAGGCTCAAACAGGTACTTACAAGCATTATATTTTACTCCCTTTTTTTTTGGCCTGACATGTAGTGAAACACATTTTATGTTTCATTGCAATGAGGTACAAAGAAAATATCAGCTAGATAAAAACGTGCTAATTCTAAAGTTAGTTAAGTTCAGAGCCTGATCGAAATTGATGCACTGAAGCAACCCACACTCTAGTCCTGTCACACTCCCAAAATCACAAAATTTACCCTGTGCAGAACAAAGTTGAACCACACCATGCAATCAACTGATCAAGCATAAAAATGATGGTAGAAATCTAGTAACCTATGGATCGATTCTGTAGCTTGGTTTGCAGGCCATTGAATTTGAACATTTCGTTCCCTCCTACAGCAGAGCCAGCAAAAATCTTAATAGGAATAGGTTCAGAGCGTGGAGAAGCAAATGCTACAGGACTTAACTAGCGTGCTGGGCGGCGGTGGTGGGTGCGGGCGGCGCTGCCGGCCGGGGAAAGGGTTCGTGCGGTGGGCGACGACGTCGCCAGAAACGACGACGGAGGCGCGTGGGTGGTGGGCCGTGGCGTCGGAGGCAGCGGGAGGAAGACCACCAACTCGAATGTCATTTGGAAGGGAGGAAGATGACAGGCTATCAGACACGTGGTTGCCGCAGGAGGGGGTCGCGCGATCCGCAATCGCGCGTCCTGACACGCGATAACCTCCCCCCTTTAAAAATACCTCAAGGTGTTTCTTGCAAAATTGCCTCCTACACAGATCCAAACGATTGACCGGACTCCGTTTTGGGTGATGCGCGCGCCTGAGGGCGCGTTTTTAGCCACGGGTATAGTGGTTCGATGTAATAATAAGATAGTCTAGTTTTGCCTTGGTTTGCTCCACGATCAACCAAGTAAGACTGACTCCAACCGGTGCCCTATTAGGCACCCCATTCACAAAATGGGTCTTAAGAGCTGTAAAATCACTCTCCAACGGACGACCTAGTGACATACCCATTTTAGGAGGACCTCCCCTCCACCACCCAGAAATGAATCAACTGGCGCCCTCGACCCACTCACTGTTTCGCCGCCCTCCTGTCCGGGCCCACCCCTGATCTCCTCCCCGACGAGCTCGCGCGGCGGCGCCGCCTCGCCCCCACCCCCAGCACAGGGCGGAGAAGCACGGTGAGCCGCCGTCGGCCTCACCCATCGCCCTCCTATCGAACACGACTGCCTCCGCCGCAGATCAAGCCGCTCCGCAGGCGACCTCGCCCACGCCGCCCTCTTCTCGAACCCGGCCGCCCCCCACCGCAGATCAAGCCGCTCTGCTGCTCTCCCCGCCTCCCCCACCGCTCTCCATGGCCGGGATTTGGTGCCGGCCTCCCTCCGCAGCTCCCTGCTCCTCTCCCGCTCGCCGCGGTAGAGCAGCAGCTCGCCACCTCCCCACCGCAGCTCGCCGCGTCATGCTGCGCCGCCATGGGAGAGGCCTCCCTCACCGTGCTGCCCCCGCGCCGAGATCCCCATGGCGCCGAGCTCCCCATGGAGGCCTACGCGGGGTGGTGCGGCCTGCAGCGGCGGCGCTGGTCTGCACGGCGGGCGCGACGGCGGGAGAACGGGGACGACTTGGCGGGTCGAGGAGGCCGCGGAGCTGGTTCCTGGAGGCGTCACGGCGAGGATGCCGGCGAGGGGGTGTGGTGGGGCTCGCCCGGCGAAGGGAGACCACGGTGGGCGACGGGGACGGGAACGGGGTCGACTTCTCCGGTGGCGCACCTTTCCTGCTCCCTCGTCCCTCCGGCGTCGCGCCTCACCTTCAGGTCGCGGGTCGCGGTCGCGTGCTCCCTCATCCCAAATCGAGGGGCGGCGGCGACTCCTCCGGCGCGCCCTCTCGGCTCCTTGACGTTGCGCGCGAGGCGGAGCGGCGGCCGGAGTATTTGGGATTTGGGAGGCCGGTTGGAGATGCACGTTTTTGAGGATCCTGTATTCTCGCTTAGGTAGACCTATTCGGTCATTTTGGGATTCGATTTGGGTGGGCAGGGTTGGAGTCAGTCTAAGGCCCCCTTTGAAACGCAGAATTTTCACAGGAATTGTACAGGAATTTCACAGGAATCAGTTGACTGTTCACAGAGAAAACGCAAGAATAGAAAAAAATCCCGCGTTCCAAAGGGGGCCTAAGAGTAATAAGATAGTCTAGTCTAGTTTTGCCTTGGTGCTTTGCATGCTAGTTCGACTAGCGCGTCTGGGCCGCACATGCACGATCAGATGGCTTCCAGCATCCTATACGAGGAGCTCCTCTGTTCTGTGCCGCAGCTCCCTCTAGTGCGCCGCTGCGTATCTGCTGCTTGGACGCTCCTGATGCTTTGGAGCGATCATGTCGCCACCGTCACAACCTTCCTTTTGTGACCCGTGTTTCGTCATATTTAATTTAATTTAATGCTCGTTGTCTCCGACAGGATGCGAGCGCCAGTATATATTTTTCATTTCCCCTTTGTTTTAAGCAACTCGTAAGGTGAACATATCGAATTTGAGAACTCAACACAATTTTTGTATTGGTAAAGTATCGGTCCACTTTCAGAATGTACGCGCACGTCCTGTAGCTAGACAGTTGGTCAGGATTGATATTACTTTCCGAATCTAATAGATATATATCGGGACATCACTCTGGCACAAAGCCCTGATATAGTATTTTGAGGCCCCACCAATCTCTATGTACTTCCATTATTGTTCATTCTCTATTACTGCACCACAAGTCGTATGTATTCTCGTTCGTCCAAAAAAATAAGTTGTAGTCTTAGTTTTAAAACTAAGACCAGGCACGAAAGATGCACAAATAACTGCTACCTTTGATCGTGCAGTAAACCAACTACGTAATGGATGAAAGGAAACGATGAGAAATACTTTTTTTTGACATGACGAGAAATACAGTTGGTATCATGTATAGAAATGATATATGCATTTGATTATAGTGTAACATAGTGGTCAGCCACTAGGATACAATTATTTTTTTCTAGTATATACAAGATGACGAACACAAATATTGGTCTATATAAATAGAGACGGAAATAATGTGGTGCAAATGCTCATTTTTATTTGGACCACGGTAGAGCCATTTAGAAACAGAGAATTGTGATCAGACATAAAGATTTAGTTCCAATGAAATTAAACGTTAAATCTCTTTTGAATTATGCACTTGAGAACCTTATGCTCAATGCACATAAGAAAAACAAAACTGCGAGATCACTATTATTTCTCACGTCCAGATAACAGTCAGTATAGATTACCGTATTTCTACAATTCACTTCGTGTATACATTTGCCTGAAAAATAATGAGCTCAGCATATATGCTCTTATATTATTTGGACCACTGTGGGCCGATTTAGGAATAGAGTACTGAGAGATCCGAACATTAAGGATTACCTCCAATTAAATTAAACATTAAAATAACTTTGGAATTATGCTCTTCAGAAACGGCATGCTCAACGCACACAAATGTGCAATCAATATAGCTTCTCACATGCAGATAAAGGTATAGATTACTCTCTTTCCACCAACTACAAATTTCACTTGCATATCCATTTTGCCTGAAAAATAATGTAAGAATGTACTGTTTTGCTCGGATTGCAACCTGTAATGCGATCCTCTTATAGCATTTCTATGTATGCTCCTCCGACGGATTCTTCAATTCCACCGTCGTTCATCCTGGCACTTGATTGCAGCAGCTGGGGTAGGTGTCGCCTGTCTACCGGCAAGCGATGTACTTGATAAAAACAGGGGAAAAAATAAATTCTTCTCTCCTGTAATCTTTTTTTCTCCAAGTTGCACGGGCCCACTTGGCAGTAATTTGTCATTCAAATGTTGTCGGTGGCACACACGGGACCAAAATCTACAAAACTGAAAGTAACCAAAAAAATGTTTCAGACGCTCTACAGTGCTGTAAAGCTGTTTCGTGCATCACGGAATTGAGAAATTTTCTTGGTTAATATCAGTATTCTTGGTTCAAGAAATGTAATTATTAGCCCAAGGAAATTTCATAATAGCTCCAGTGTCAGACGCTGGACTGGAGCTTATAAAGAAACTGTAGTATTCATTGCGAGAAGAGGCACACGTACCTGAAGGTATTGCCACTGCCTGCAGCATTTTGTATGCAATGAATTTTTTCCTGCTTCTATTGGTGTCCTTTGTTTGGTGACTCCTTATAATGGATGTCTACTCAGCCCATCTAGTTCCGCAGCAGCTTTTTTGCTTCTTCTGAATTTTACCGGCTCCTCTTCCTGCATTGATTTTTAACAAGTTGGCAGTCCTGCCAGTCCATCATCATGTTCTTGAATACTGAATGAATCCACCAAATAAACACAGGTTATAACGAATACAAGGAGACCTCAGTAACCCTTTTGAAATGCTTGGCCGCCAATTTTTTTTTTCGAGAGCGTTTGGCCGCCAATTTTTAGCATTCATTTATCTACATGCACAACTTTTCTGGGCACTCTGTTAAGAACCTGCAACCTGCAGGCAATCGAAGCATAGTAACATTGTACCCAAACAAAAAGCAAAAGGATCTGCCTAACTGAAATGTGTGAAAGGGTAATGCTAAAAATGAAACAATCAGACTATGGAAAAAGGGTGCGAATATTTTATGCAGGCACCAATCTTTGCAAGGTGAACAGGTACATATGAGTTCATCAAGTAAAGCGTTGCAAGGACTAACAGAAACTTTTGATGTTTTGAGTGTATATATTCACTAGGGCATTTCATTGTATTGAAAGAAAAATAAACGGTATTATACATCGTGACAAAACCATACTTCCATTGCTTAAACAGGGAGTACAGTACTAGCTCATAAGTTCTTCTCACATG
The DNA here is from genome assembly GCA_007726485.1 of Eragrostis curvula. Lineage (NCBI taxonomy): Eukaryota > Viridiplantae > Streptophyta > Magnoliopsida > Poales > Poaceae > Eragrostis > Eragrostis curvula. The sequence continues at coordinate 2,780,193 of CM017440.1, read as the reverse complement.
AAGCAGATGTGACTGTGAGGTGTTCCTCCAAAAAGATTGGTCAAAACTGGCACAGAGTAAACTTTAGAGTGTTCTTTCCATCCATATCCAGAAATATTATGTAGCCAAATTTAGCTGATGTCCTGGAAAAGCATTCCTACCTCCTTATGCATGATTTTCAGCTGATGTGACAGGCTTTCCAGCATCACCAGATTCACTAACCTGACCTGATGATATTCTGATAATCGACAATTGTGACACTTGGCTGATAACAAACTGAAAGGGACGAAATGCAGAAGCAGTAGCAGAAGCTGTAAGATGAATTCAGAGATGCCACGAACAGCGAATGTGATACTATATATAGGATCGAATGCGCCCGATTAAAGAAACATCTTCATCTTCTTCCCACCTGGTGGGCAGAGTGCCACCGGCTGGCGACGATCCAGCACGCAAACGAAGCGGAGACGGGAACGAACTAGAGAAGAGAGGAAACCAGTGGAGATCTCCTTCCGGAATGCTAAGAGTCGGTGTGTGAAGGAAATCGTCGCCGTCTTCGGAGGTGGAATCGGCGGCTCGTTCTTGCCGGACGGCGATGAGCGGAGGAACAGAGATGTGGAAGTGGCGGCTCGTGCGCTTAAGCTCAGGCGCAGCCGCGGTGAGATCTTGGGACGCGCAGGGAGGCTGGGAGTGGTGGCGAACGGAGGGGAGAGCGGAGGTCACCGACGGCGGCGGGGCGTCGCCGGCGCGGCGGCTGCCCGCGGTGACTGGCCTGGAACATTTGCAGAAGGCGCCCTCGCAATTTACAAAAAGCCTCATCGCGATCCAACTATTTACATATCGCCCCCTAATTTGGATCGCGATTATTAATCACGATCCAAATATTTACACAAGGCCCCCTTATTTGGTCAAAATATTTACGAATCGCTCCCTGGCCTCCGCCCGCCTGTCCGTCGCCGGCATCCCGCCGCCCGCTGCCGGCGTAATTCCATCCCTTGGCCCGCAAGAAGCACGGATGCCAATCCCGCCGACCACTACCCTGCTCATCGGCGCCTCCGCGCTCATTGGCGGCCGCGGCCTTGACTGGATTCTGGCGACAAAGGCCGGGGTGGGCATGGCGGCGTCGTTCGTGCCTCGCCGTCGTCGCTTCCCAGCCCAAGTCTGCAAGAGGGAAACGCATGACTGCCCCCTGTGGTCCTCTGCAGCCGCAACGGTGCTGATGAACAAGTGTGTTCGTTAGTGCCTCTTTTTCTGATTTCATCAACAGTTTACATTGTGCAAAGAAATCCGCTTGCTTTTGCTAATACCGTCACACTTATTAGTTCAATTTCAGTATTCACCGTAGTTTGCGAGGCTCATTATAATTCTTCAATTCAGCTGTGAGTAGTCTAATTTCATTCCACCACGGACAGGCAGTACCCCGCCATACTGACAACACACGTAAATTTCATCAAATTAATTAGATTCAGTTCCATTCACGACGCTCGTTTCAGTTTCATAATTGGACATGAACAACGCAAAGCATGGCTCTGAAAAATTCAGTTGTCAGGCATTGCCTCAAACGTCACAGATACAGCGATGACATAATAACGAATTCAAGAGACATAAAGTGCTAAACATTCGAAACAAAGTCACTACTGGAGCATGCTGCGAGATACCATTACAGGGCAGAGCTAAGGAAAATTATGACTCCAAGTTAGTACTGATACAACCAGTTATCCATAAGCAACCTGAAGAAATCATTCACATGACCAGACGTAGTGCATCTACTCCCATTGCGGCGCCGTCAGGTTTGAACCGGGATGTCCCTGACTCCAACCATACGTGACACCAGAAGATGCAGCTGGCGCGGTCTGGTACTCAACCCGCCTTAGACCTCCCACTGGCCAGGATGTGTAGTTTACGACGTGAGTCTGCATCCCAGCATCACGTTCCATCATTGGCCAATACACGCCAGTGCCGGTGCCTCCATGGTGCATCCCGTTTTGTTGGGCAATGAGATGCCATGCCGGACTGAGTTGTTGATGTTCCAGACCTGTGTCATACTGGATCTCAGGGTTAGCAGCTTGGTACGCCATGTCTCCCACCATTTGTCTGCCGTGCAGATCCACTGCACCGCTGCTGAAAACATTCTGATTCAGTTCGCCACTGCTTCTGTCCACAGTTGCAATCCCCAAACCTGAGAGGTTTTCCATGTCAGACATCAATATGCCTTCGTCGAGGTCCCATGTCCATCCTGGAACACCATTAACGAGTGCATTGACCTGAGGACGTAAGACGGGTTGGGGCAACAAAGGAGCCGTTGGCACAGGTGGCCTCGTGCCAATGTAGCTGGTATAGTTACTCTGCGGGTTTCCTTGGCGCTCAAGATGCATTTTCCAAGTATCATCAGGCAAGAGAACAGTTCGAGTTGGCTGTGCAAGGTACTCAGTGCCAACATGGGTCTTGGACTCAACTTGCTGTGCCTTAACAGATAGCTCCTGCATCACATTTAACAAAAGAGAGTTTGCTGCCTCTGCCCTGAGCTTTGGTACAATCGAAGCTGAGCCATTCGAGCTTACTTGGTACCTAGGAGTGCTGCTCCTACCATTATGCTTGCTAGTTTTCTTATCCTTACGCTTCTTTTTTTCTGGAAGACGATCATTACGATTCCCAGCTTCGGTTTGAGCCTCAGCTTTTGTAGCAGTGGAAGTATCTAGTGCTTCGTTACCACAACTCTCAGTTTCAAATCTGGATGTTGATATTTCATTGTAAGGCTTTGTGTGGTTCTCTGCCATTGGGATTGGCCCCAGATTCTGCGGGTGCTCCTCTTCGCATTCAAGCTTCTCCATTTCACTCCTTTTTGTCGGTGCATGTACTGTCGTGCAGTTCAGCTCGCCAACCTCAGACTGTTTTTTCTTGCTTGGCTCTTCAACAGGGGTGTGCATGACACTGTCATTCCTGTGGGGAAGCTTCACATGCTGTACACCATGCTGATCTTTTTCTGATTGCATTTTCTGCTGGAGACTTGCACGGCCATTAACTGTATCATGTACTTCCTTGGCCACTGTCTTTTCCTCGTGGTTCACAGATGCAAGAGAAACATCTCCAAGCAATATACTTCCCACAGTAAAACCTCTAACAGTTGCAACCTGCGCAGGGAGTATAAAACTACTGATAACAACGCCTGTAGTATGGGTTTTATGCACACGTAAGGCTTCTGTATTCTCAGTACAAAACGCATGCGGTGGCACAGGTCTCCTGTTCTCATTTTGGGTTGAGAGGTCCACATGACATTTATCTTCAGAGCTTCGTGTGTCCATCAGAGTCCCAGCATTATTTGTGGCATATTTAGTATTTTCAGCAATGTTTGACCTCTCCCTTAAGATTCTTCCCTCTGCATGAACTCGCCTTGGCCTATTCTCCATCGGCAAAAGCTTCGGAACAATGGTGTCATTAGAATCTGCTGCACTTTTCTGGGCAATCTGTTGCATATTTAGGCCAGTTTTGTTGGCTGAAGCCATGACATTATGAATAACAGGACCTCTGGTAACACCTGCAGTGCCCGATGCTGGACTGTAGCTGATGGAAACTGTAGTATTCTTGTCTCCATTTTCTGTCAGGGGCACATTACGATTCTCAGCATAGTCAATATGACATGTATCTATTGAAGTATCATGTTCAGTAGTGCCACTGCCGCTGGTTTTTTGTTTAGAAAGACTGTTGCCGGCTTCTATTGGTGAACCATTTGACTTCTGACTCTGCAAAAATGAACGGCTATTTACCTCTTCCAGTTTTGCCATAGACTTTACCTTTTGTTGAACTTTCTCCCTCTCTTCCTGTAGTTTGTCATGTTGAGCAGGCACCTCCCTGCTTTTTGAATGCTAAAATTCGCCAAAGAAACATGAGTTAATAACAACCAACAAGGTTTGGAGCATATGAGGCACCTAATTAGCCCCCCTTTTGTTGCATAGTTGCTTGCCTACTTTTAACAATCGTCTCGGGTACTTATTCTATTAAAAATGTGAAGGTAACAGAAGTGAAGTAAGATATCGTGAAAAGGATGCGCCTACATAGAATGTATGTTAGTGTCACACAATATATGAAAATGGTGCACATTCCAAAAGATATTCATGTAACTATCGCATTCCAGTGTAAATATCTATTATGTTAAGATGTTGATGTATCTCAACATGGATATAGACAAATTTGTAGAGTAAAAGCCATTCCTTGAAGAAAAAGAAACATCTCTTATGTTCTACATTTGAGTAGTAACTATGGCATTCCAACGTAATCTGGTTGCATATTAAAAAATAGTTCAATGACGTTGATAATTTTGAAAAAAAATATTATTGGTCAAGTAAAAGGACTTATTTGCTTGACAATGGTAGAAAATTATGAGTGACAATTACGTACCTGAATTTCACAATCAGGAAAGTTTAGCATACCATCAGAAGTTCTTACATGCCCCTGCAGAGAGCTGTTCTCAGGAAAGGACTGATCTTGATTGACATAACAACTGGCAAAGAGTCAACTGAAGAGTGCTCTTCCCATCCATGTCCACAAATCTGAGATGCAATGTCCTTAACAGAGCTTCGTGTGCCCATACCAGCAACCTTTGTAATAGATTTGTATTATCAGTAATGTTTGACCTCTCCCTTAAAATCATGTCTCGTGAGTGAACTTGCCTTTGCCTATTCTCCGTCAGCAAAAGCTTTGGAACAATCGTGTCACAAGACTGTGTTGCACTTTCTGGGCACTGTGTTCCATCATGTTAATGTTGGCTTTCTTGGCTGAAGGCATCACATTATGAATCAAAGGATCACTGTTAACACCTGCAGTATCTGATGCTGGAGTGGACCTGAAGGAAAGTGTAGTATCCTTGACTCCATTGCTGTCAGAGAGACATTACGATTCTTAGCACATCAATAAAACATGTATCTGATGTTGAAATATGATGTTTGGTAGTGCCAATGCCTCCAGCTTTTTGTTATGTAAAGTCTTGTCAGCTTCTATCAGTGCATCATTTGACTTCTGACTCTGTAAAAATGCAGAACTAGTCCCCTTTTCCTGTTTTTGCCACAGATTCTGCCTTTTGTTGAATTTTGTCCCTCTCCTCTTCTGGTCGTTGTTTGGTATGATGAGCAGACAACTCCTGCCCTTTTGAATGCTGAATACACCAAATAAACATGAATTAATAACATAAATGCAAGGTTCAGTGAACAAGTGATAACTAATTAGTCCTGTGTGCAGTTGCTTGCCTACTTTTAACAATTCATTTTACGTACATGTGCAACTCTTGGGTACTCTATTAAAAAATAAAAGTGGAGTAACCTATAATGAAAAGGATATGCCTACGTAGCATATATGTTAAAGTCACCGTATAGGAAAAGATGCAACTTTGATACACATTTTCCTGACACAACTGTGAGGAGTTCTTCACAGTGCATTTTTCATTCATAAAGGGGTTAGTAAAGTACATCAAACAATGGAAACTGTGCACACATCTATCTTAACATGGATGTGGATGAATTTGTAGATAAAATCCATTCCTGGAAGCAATAGAAATATTTCTAATGTTCTAGCTAGTCATGTTGTAACATAATAGTTTCAGTGACCTTGATACTGTTAGAGGAAGTATTCAAGTACAAGACATCATTTACTCGACCAGGGAAAATTACATGGCTATCATACAAAGTGACAAACATTTACCTGAATTTCACGATCAGGAGAGTTTAGCATATCATCAGCAGTTCTCCTATGCAACTGCAGAGAACTGTTCCCAGGAAATGATGAACGTTGATGAGTATTTTTCACAACTGGCAAAGGATCAACTGTAGAGTGCTCTTCCCATCCATTTCCAAAAGCATTAGATGCGATGTCAAAAGGACTTCTTGAAGTATTCCCTCCTCCATAAACATGATAATCAGCAGTTTTACCAGGCTTTCTAGCTTCATTGGATTCAGTAACATGTCCTCCTGACAGACAAACTATTACACTATCAGCAGACGCATTTGATGGATCAGTCAGCACTAAATTACCACATTGAGAAACAGAATTAGCCAAGTCACAGGCAGCAGCAACACCGTTGGTTGATAGCACCGAAGGGAATATACTTTGACACTGATTTGTTTTTGCATCAATGCTTTTTGTGCATTCAGCCTTGGATTCCTGCATGAAGATACCTCAGACCCATTACGGGCACGAAGATTTCTAGCTTTGATATTTAGACACCTTATTTTCTCTAACAGCACTTGTTTCTCAAGTGTGTCTGAATGGTTATCTTTGACCTTTCCAGACACCTCAGGTTTACTTGTGGCACAAACATCAATAGGCACATGAGCATAACAGGAATCCCTATTTTCTGGGTGATAACCACCATGTACTGGACCATGACTTGCTTCTACCTCCTGGTTCAACAGGGCTTGACCACTATGAGTAAGAGATTCAATAGGCAAACTGCCAGTGCCAGGGGTATTTCCAGGCTTGAATGGACCATATGATGCTGATTCTCTATGCCACATTCTATTTCTTTCAGGCGGGTGATCAGGGGGGTGGCTCCAGCGATCGGGCCGTGGAGGAGGCACAGTCATATTAGGAGCTTTGTGTACCATGTGGTTGAGCTTCTGTTCTTCCATTGGCAATTTGCATTGGGAACAGGATCACCTCCTGCCATAAAAATTAATATCTCTCATATGCCACTGCCAAAATAAACTAATATCAAGGAAACTAAAATTCTTTGACAACCAAACTTGCTATAGCCACATGTGAGGTACGAGTATGAAATAAGAGCATTGGTGAATTAGGTGTATACCAGCTACCAGGTTCTTTCTTTGTTCACCTTGTGTGGCCACACTACCAGAACCAAAAGTTGTCGCCCTTGAGAACTATGGCCTGCAAATGAAAGGACACTAAGCACGAGAATAAACACTGTTGTTCCATTAAATAAACTATATAGAACTGAATCAACTTTTATCAACAGTAAGTCTAAATGAAAAATAACAGCTGCCAAACATGAAAAACGCTATCAATTATCTGTTTTTTATTCCATATACTTGCTGCCAAACAAAATTATGACTTCAGATATGCGACACAGCATGGACAACTGAAAACTGCTAACAGACTTTATGCAAGAAAGCTGGTGTCACATGTTGTCACCTAGTTGACTTTTTGACTCGGAGTTCTTGGAAACAAGTACCGGGAAATCATCTGCACTTAGGGTAACCCCTTTCCATGTGATGTAGGTCCCTGCATTGGAAAAATGATTTATTAGATTCTATGTATGCATTCAGTTATCTGTCAAATTTGATTTATATATGAGTGCAGACCTGTTAGCAATACTTCTTATTGGTCCTTTAAGAGCTTCAGAGAAAGAAGTTTGAAAATGTGAAAATTGCAAGCTTCCTGATCTTGATCTGTCCATCGAGGACGACTTCTAGCAGTTGCAGGATTCTGGAACGTTAACACATCGATGCTGAAACTGGATGCGAATTTTCACCCCAAGCAAGAGGTGAGTCAAGCAAGTCACTTCCAGATGTTGATGACCCTGAGCTTCCTCCAGAAGCCGGACGGACATTGATGTTGGTAAGCGAACCAGAACCTCCCTCGTTGTGAGAGACAGAAGCGAAGATGAACCCAACGCATTTTGATGCTGGAGGGCACTGGTTTGTTGCCCCATGCTGAAGCGCCCCCTAGCATCCATGCCACAATCCCATTCGACAGGAAAGAAATTGAAAGCCAACATAAACATGCATAAAACCAGTGTCATCAGAACCAAAGCACGAGCCAAGGAATCCCCAATGGCGGCATTTATGTAAAATGAAATTTTGCAACATTGAAGCTGACAAATTTATTCATCCAAGCCAACAGATTTTACATTATGAATACCATTGTGATAAAGACTTCGACTGGGTACTACGATATACTTGCACAATCTGGTTTTCTCCACTATACCAAACACTAGTGTAAATCAACTTTAGCACCCACAAATAATGAATCCCTCAATCGCCAACATTTGTCAGTTTGCCATGCCTAGTCAAATCATCTGAACTTACTACTATGAAAAACCATCGCACTCTACAAACACCCAAGGCAGGCATGGTCACTCTGGAACAATCTCCACACCATGGAGGCCACGGCTCCCCAAAAGTCAGACAAAGGAGGACATGAACAACTCACTACAGGCATTCATACGACCATAAAACAATCATAAGCACAACCAGCGCTCGACTCAACTAAGGATTTCCTCTGCAAATGCTAGGCATTTAGGTAGGGAAACAAAAAAATCACCTCTCGGTTGGCAGGTTGGTGGGTTTCGTAGCCGTCCCCAGAACCCCCGCACCGGGCGCCCTCGTCGGAGCAGCCGCCACCGCCGCCCACCTGCACCGAAACGGCTACTGCTAAAACTCTCGTGGCAGAGAACCAACCAAACCGCCTTAAAGCCTAACAGCGACGAAGGCATTAGAAAGGAAAAGAGGGAGAAGAGAGCAATCGGGACCTCCTGTCGACGGCGAGCTTGTGCGCCGGCACCGCGGCCATGGCTTCCCCGCTTCGGCGCTTCGGGCCGCGCAGAGGGGCAGCCCCCGACGGCGCAGGAGGCGGCGAAGAGTGTGGGGTTGCGCGCGGCGGGTAGGGGTCGCTGGAGATGGATGCGGCGGCGGCGCGCGGCAAGGCGGCAACCGGAGGAGCGCAGCGGGAGCCGGGAGGGGAGGGGAGTGGAGTGGAGTGGCAGGCATGGAGTATGACGTGTGGGGCCCAAATGCTTGGCGAGATTGCTTCGGATCAACGCAGGGATGAAATCTGACTTGAAATGTTTTTAATTTGATTTCAACTCGTCTTGAAGCTTCTTGAAATCGAGTTGGAACTTTTGAAATTGATTTGAAACAAATTTGAAATACTTGAAAGTTGAAACTTCTCTAAATGAGGTTAATGCTAATATGTGCGCAGGCTGATTATCTAGGTTCAGATTAGTCGGTCCTGAAGATTAGGTCTCTCCTTTTATGAATGATAAAAGGTGCTCCCTCCCTCCCAAAACCGTAATCAATCCTCAATGTGTATGCTTAATCTGATGTTTTGGCAAGCAAATGAATTTGTCCAAAAGCAAAACTGCAAGTTGACTATTGTCTCCATATTTCAGCAAGAGCGATCCAGTATTTTGCAAGCAAACAATGCTCAATATAATATTGTAGTATATTTTTTACATTGAAAATACTTGTATACATTTCTACAAGTATGTTCTTAATAATACATTGTTGTTGGTTATCATTAGATCACTTTTAAGGAGCCATTTGTCAAGCGGTATTAAGAAGCAATTTCTTAAATATCACAAGGGTAACAATTCTAATTCATGATTATGTTGTTGTCCCACAAAAATGAGGGAAATTTCATGGTGGCACTCGCTCGCCTGAGGTTGTCCTTGCCCTGAAGCATGTCCTCCTTGCATAGCTCTTCCCCTGTGCCGTGTGTGAACCGGAAGAAGAACAGACAGACTTGGCCTTGTCGTCGTCGTGAACGGTAGAGACTTGGCAGACGCAGGCCATGGATTATGAGCCGCCGCCGTCTGGCGCGCCTGCATGAGGCAAGGTTGTTGCCCGGCGCAGCAATGGACAAAGGATCTCCCGTGCGCGCGCTCCCGCCTGCCGGTCAGGCTCTGCCGCCTAGCATGCCCCAACCCGGAGAACTCGTTTCCGGGCACGAAGACGCGTCTTACGGGCGTCGGCGTCGCAGCTCCAGTTCATTCATGCTGCACCCAGGACGACGTCCACCCGCTTGCTCTCGCTGAGGATTACGAATTTACAGAGCCTCCTGGACTGTCTCCGCCCGCCGCCCTGCGGCTCCCGCCCGCAACCGCAGGAATTAAACGACCAAGTCAAACTCTGCTGGGTCCAATCTGACCGCACGTTCCCTATCGGACGGCTTGGAAACGGTTCCTTATCTGAGCAGGGGCGGCTCCTCTGCTCTGGGCATGCATCGCCTCCGCCGCGCGGCTCGGCGTCTGTTTGGTTGTGGCG